>QTSX02005075.1:0-102323 GCA_014839935.2 Entomophthora muscae | reverse complement strand
TATTGCTGGTATGTTTAATACAGATAGATGTTATCCTTGTCACGGCTCTATCTTTGGTCCTATGCAAAGCACTACAGACTACAATAGAATAGAGCTTTGAAGATAATTACGTTTTTTTAGGACTGAAGTACACCCAAATCCAGTGGCTGCAATCTATCCAGGTGAAACTAAGAACTTGTTATCATCATTTCAGGTGTCTGTATTAATATATATACAGCAACAGCTCTTGTTCTTGTCTTTAAAGACAGTTCTCAGTGGTTATCATTGCAATAGGTCCATCTTTACTAGCTACACCATCCTGATTGGTTGTCCTTGGCATGTGTGCTGTTACTGGCCTTGCAAGGTGTGTATGACACTTCAGCTACAGTCTAGCTCTTCTTGAGCTAACCTACTGGAGGTTGTCAATTGGCTGTATCTTTATGTGCCTATGAATGTACTAGAAAACTATGTCATATTTGGTTGACACTTAGAAATGGTCCCAGTTCTATCCTCCTACTTTGGAGGTGAGAATTTGGATATTCCTGTTTTTAATTTTTAGGGTTTAATCAGTGATTTTTTCTCTGGCTGACAAGCCTTCTGCTCTTTAATATGACAGTTTAAATTAGGGATTATAAGCCATATAATAGCTGAATCAATCTAATATTGACCCAATGCATTATCTGCTGTGTAATACTGACCCAAACTGTTAAGAAACCAATTATCTGCAGTGTAACGCTGATGCAAACTTAGTATTTCCCAGAATTTGCACATCACTTGTTTGATATACACATGTATGCCTTTTAAGATGGTGGGGCTAAGTCAATACAACGTCCAGCAGGATGGACTAGAGATATACAATTGGCAATCTAGTGATAATACAGTGTGTAACTGATAAGAATCTGCGTGCAATAATTAGCCTGATTATTTGTGATCAATCATCCTAACCTCACAGTTAAAAATTAAAAAATCATGTGAAGCAAATAAATTTCAATAATCACTGTCAGGATTTTAGATATTGACTAATTGTAACAAATTCAACCAATTAAAACAGACCAGCAGTTAAGTGTTCTAAATGGTTTCAACATAATAACATGAGCAATCAGGCCACAAGATGAATGAATCAACAACCAAATAATATTCTGGCATGAAAATTCATGTATTGTAATTAATTAATTAATAAAAAAACAATTACTGCTAATTAATTAGTTCCCATCTGCAAGCACCTCAATATGCACCACATAATAATTACTATTCTAAACTTTAATTATATCCTAGAACAGGAGGGCCATAATATGAGCCATTATCTGAAACACTTCTAGAAGAGTTCATCATGGATTGGGACACCAGGCCAAACACTCTAAGATAAAAGCACTGAACCTATTATATTAGAGTAGCTCTGACTAATTAAATAATTATCTCCATGAACTAGTAGCCAATTACTGGTTAACTAGCCCTAGATAGTGTCCCAGGCAGACAACTGATTCCACTTAATTAAGATATTTAGTTATGCTTTTTGTGTCTAGATAAAACTATATAAGCCAAAAAGTTGTCAAGCAAGCTTTCACCAAAATACACCCAGAAAAAGCCTGCCCCCTTCTGTGTTGCCCTCCTAATGAAACCTCTTCAGTCTCTTCTTAGTGTTGTGGGCTAACTTAGATAAACGTATAAGAGCTGGTTCAAATCAATATCAGTTGTCTAATAAAGAGTTGATATTCCAAATCCTTTCCTAATTTGATTTTAATTAAGTGAAGAGCAAGAACATACTTTACATACAGTATTAATTTCTATGGTAAAATATAGAGACAATAACTTATGAACCTATATTCAGAAGTAGAAAAAAACATCCCAAATTCTTTGGGCTTTGGGCTCTGTCAGACTTACTACTTCTGATGACAACAAATATTCCTGACCCCAGGTCACGCCAAATTCACAGGTTCTCTGTACTTTTCTAATGTTACATTTTATAAATCATCTGCTTTCAAGACTAGGCAAGGTCTTTTTGAATACTTGGTTATGCTGTTTGGGCTGTGCAACACGCCCAGTGTGAGAGAGGGGGGCTAAAATAACTAAGTTTGGCTCCCATCCTGGCAAAACAAACCACCAGGATGCCGTCCAGTGGAGAACTGGAACAGCCGCTTGAAGGGGTGACTACAGGGAGAACACGGGGGACAACTGAGGGAAATAGGCATTCAATGCCATCAGCGCTAAACCGGTGAGCAGCCAGGGGTACAGGCGGGGGCGGAAGGGGACATCCCAGAAGCGTGCAAAGGTACCAAGTTACTCTTTTCTAAGACAGGAGGGGCAGACATTGGCACCTTCTTGCCCACAGGAGCAGGAGAAGCATAGTCATCATCATCCAGATCATCACATGTCAGACTTTTCACCACAGCCTCCCCGGAATAAAGGAGATTACCAGGCAAACTCAGGAGGCTAGAGGGGGTCTCACTTGCAAGCTGCACAGAAGAGGAGATTTTAGACCATAGGTCCGGTGAGGTAGACCACAGAAGAAGCAAGAAAGGAGCCAAAGAAAATGCAACAAATTTTATGACTGGGAGTATCATATTTACAATCTCCACAAAATTTGGGGAGGATTGGTGAGATTTTTATGATTGCAAGCAATAAAAAGGGGACCAACCAAGGCAGCCACAAGCAAGAAGGCAAGAGGAGCAACAAAGTAGGATTGGAGAGCTTGGCAGTGCACTTGGGTGTCTTTAAAACAATCAGGGGCAAAGGAGGTTTGAAATCAAAGTGTTTAAAGAGAAAATCAAAAACAAAGTAGGCTTTTATATTGATTTTTACTAAAAAGACTTAGGTTTGAGCGTAAATCTTTAAAGCAAAAGCAAAAACCAAAATTGCTATATGCTGGGGTCAGTTTAAAGGGTCCCAGAAGAGGGACTGGGTTCAAAACGGGAGGTTTAAAGGTAAGAGGCAAAGCAAAGACTAACACTTTAAAATTCTAGATGATGGGGGACTCAAACAGAAGTCCAACCAAACAATAAAATTTAAAATTAAGTGTGTCAAAACTCCAAACTTTAATAAATTGAAAATTTACAAGCAGGGGACTCAAAGTCCCCTGGCCTTGTTAAAAGGGATGGGTTTGGCAGATATTGGTCACATGGCCTCTAATGTAGCATCTGATTGGTCATGGGAGAAATTTTGCTAGCCAGGGCCAGGGGGACTGGAGGGTTTCAATGTAATTTCTGTGGCCCCCCTGATTGGCTGGAAGGCAATGCAACCATTTCAGATCTAGTTGACTTAGTGGTTGTTGATGTGGCCCCATTTGATTGGACGTTCCTGATTGTCTTTAAAAGCAGACAATACCAAGATAATAAATAGTCCAAATTAACTAGTGTTTCTTCCCAATCCAGAGCAACTAGAGCTGGGGGTCCTGCAGGGTATGCCAACACAAATCTTTCATCCACTGTGTGAGCTAAATCATTGGGTGAATTTAGTGGTTTTGCTGGACTTTGTGCAGTCTTTTTTGTGCAACAAGGAAATACAGTCCTATCCAAAGCCAAAGGGGGCAGTGAATTTACACCCAGTACCTTTTAAACTATGGTGGACGTGCTCTTGGGAGGACTCAAGGACCAGTGTTGTGTAGCCTACTTAGATGGCATCCTAATTAACAGTTGCACACCTGAGGAACATGTTGAACACCTTCAAGCTGTCCTACAACGCTTCAAGGAACACAGACTCTTTGTTAAACTCCAGAAATGTGAGTTTTTCTAAGAAGAAGAAGATTTCCTGGGGTAAAATGTACTGAAAGGAGGTTTTGCAATGACGCCTGATAAAATAGAGGCCGTGACGTCATGGCCTGAACCTAAAAACTGCAAGGAGGTCAGAAGTTTCCTGGGACTGGCAAACTTCTGCCAGGAATTTATCTAAAATTTTTCTTTGATCTGCTTTCCCTTGACCCGCCTCGCCTCTGAGAAACACCCCTTTGTGTGGGATGACACCGCCAAGTCAGCCTTTGAGTTGCTAAAGAACGCCTTTGTTTCTGCCCCCGTCTTAGCAATGCTGGTTTACAATGAGCCCTTCATTGTGGAAACAGACGCCTCTGACTTTGCATTGGGGGGGGGTGTTGCTTCAGGAGGGGCATGATAGTAAGATTCACTTTGTAGCTTACTAACCAAGAAAGTTCACTCTGCCTGAGTTGAACTACCCCATCTACAATAAAGAGATTTTTGCTATCATCCAGTCCTTGAAACATTGGAGAAGATACTTATGTGATGCCAATCACTCAGTGAGAATCATGACCAATCACAAGAACCTGACATACTTCTTCAAACTGTGACAACTGAATAGCGTCAAGCTAGATGGGCCCTATTCCTAGCATATTACAACTTATCAATCAGTTACAAACCCACAAATCAACATTGTACCAGACGCCTTAAGCTGAAGAGTAGACCTTTTTCTTAGTTCCAAAGAGATTGAAGAATTCAAAACTAAATCCTTGCTGTCCCCAAACATGGTTGAGCCAATGCTCCTATTCCTGGAACTAGCTAGTAGAAGAAAAGAAATCCAACTAGCTCAGACTGTAGACCAGCACTACATCTCCATCATAGAAGACTTAAAGAAAGATATCAACAGTTGATACTACCAAACAGGTTACTCCTTATATGAAAACACCCTGCAGTTACACAAACGCAACTTTGTACCAGAAGGTTCACTGCACTTAGAGATACTGAGGGAATACCATGACTCCCCCATGTCAGGACACCCTGGGTGTAAAAATATACTCAAAGAAATCCAGAGAACCTGCATGAGGCCCAGGATGAAGCCAGAAATTGAAGAATACCTCAGTGTTTGCAAGACATGTGGATGCACCAAGCCTAAGCAAGGAAATCCAGAAGGATTACTACAACCTCTCCAGATTGTAGAAGGCCCTTGGAAGTCAGTATCCATGGACTATATTGTGAAGCTACCTAATTCAAAAGGATACAATGCCATCCTTGTAATTATCAATAGTTTCACCAAAATGGCTCACTTCATTCCAACAACAACCAAAGTAACAGCAAAGGAACCTGACATCCTATTCTGGAATCAAGTATTCATGAACCACAGACTCCCACAAGAATTGGTCTCAGACAGAGGCCCACAATTCATCTCCAAGTTTTGGGCCTAAATCCTAAAGAACTTGGGAATAAAAAGATTGCTGTCTAGTGCATATCACCCTCAGAGCAACAGACAGACCAAGAGAGTAAACCAGGTCCTCAAACAGTACTTACAATGCTATGTAAACTTGGAACAGAAAAACTGGGTAACACACCTACAAATGGCTCAGTTTGTGTACAACAACCAAGACCACAGCTCCACCAGTATGTCTTCCTTCAAAGCCAACTACATATTAACCCCACATGAGATGCCCTCTCATAGAGGAAGCCAACAACCCCAAAGGACGAGACTGGGTCAGCAACATCCATGTGTGCCAATAAGAATGCGCCAAGAACCTGAGAAGAGCAGTACAAGTATACAAGGATTTTTACCAACAAGAAACAAAGCCCTGTCCCCCCAATTGAAGTAGGAGACCTTGTGTACCTCAGCGCAAAGAACATCAAGACCACTGCCCCTTGCGCTAGCTTAAGCCCCTGAAGAACAGGTCCATACAAGGTCTTACAATGCATTGGTACTATAGCCTACCAACTAGAACTGCCCCCCCAGATGGAAAATTCATAATGTATTCCACCACTCCCTGTTATCAAAAAAGAAAGGATCTTCTCTCCCATACCAGATAGTGAGAATGGCTCCCCCACCCATCAAAGTAGGAAGTTTCATGGAACACAAGGTTGAAGCCATCCTGGGACACAAACTCTGATACCAAAAATCTCACTTCCTGGTCAAAGGGAAAGGATACCCCACAGAGAGGATACTTGGGAACCAGAATCCAACCTGGAGAATGCTGCCACCCTGCTGAAGGAATATAAGTCTCAGAGTAAAGAGTTGTGCTCTGCAAGCTCAACTATGATAAGGGATGTTGTCAGGGCCAAGAATGGGCCAGACAAAACCCTATGTTGCATAGGGTCAACGCCTGTAATGGAGCAATTGTGCAACCAAACAATTGCATTGTTGATCACACAGATTAACCCAAAGAAAACTTTAATTCTAAGTGGAGAATCAAACCCTGGTCAATGCCAAGCCTGTGGACAATTGAAAACCCTCCCAACGCCAAGTGAAAAATATTTTAATTGGCTCACACCCTCTGAAACCCAGAATTGGGGACTTGGGTTGCCAAATGGCCCAAAATCCCCCTGCCAGCTTCCCCAGGGCAAAAATAATGAAAGGATCCATCTATTTGACAAATCAGGAGTCACCAATGGAACCCAGCGTAAGAATAATCCATTGACAACCAATAAGAAGTTGCCAGTAAGCCAAATTGCAGTTTCCCAGCAGGATATAACTGGGAACAATGGCATCCCCTTTTCTTTATTGACATCTTAATAAAGCAAGTTTATGCCTAGAAATCATTATCTTATTGCAGGAATTGTCTATTTTTGCTCAAATTTAATTATTCCCTTTGCATCCATTTGTGAATCCACTACACAATACAAACTTGTATATCCATATCCTCCCAGCTACACTCCTGCTGCTCTTGTCAAACCACCCCACACCCTTGATTTGGAGTATTTTCATCCCCAACATCTGGATCTGCCACCAGCTATGAAGGAGATTCCTACTGCCCCTCCTCTCCCCAACACGCCTCCCACCCAGGACTTTAGCAAGCTGGGGTTTGTCAATATCACAATATTGGGGCTGGCCGACCAAGTCGTACCCCATACTGGGAGTTGGCGCCCCCTAGCCACTGCTCTCAACTACCTGGTTTGTATAGCGCCTATTATGTACATGGCCTTCCAGACCCAGCCTGCCTCTCATGTGGGAGTCCAGCCAGACTCTGGTATGGGCCGTGACATTGGCGATAGGAAATCAAGTTGCCTCTGCAATTACAGTTGGTCTCAGGGAAGCAATTTGATTTCTTATTGCCAAGGCAACTGAAGGTCAAACTATCCAATTAAATGCAATACATTATCAACAGCAAATGAACTATCAACACACCAAGGAAAAGGCAACATGATAAAAATAGATTGTAATATCTAATTCTATTTTATTATTAGCACTTTAAAAAAATCTATTGTACTCAAGCATCTAAATTTTAGCTGTCCTAAAATAGAATAGGGTGATTTTTATAGAATGCCTATGATTCCTAAAAGAATTTGCACAAATCCACTCTATATCCTTTAGCATCCTTTTTGAGACACCCATAAATTATATTTTTTTCAAATTCATCTCATTTTTGATTTGAAATTTGGTTGTTGGATTTGACAATCCCGCAATTTCAGATTTGTTAAGTTTTCCATGATGTCTATGATTTGTTTGAAATACAGGGAATGTCAGGGCCCAGAATGGGCCAGATAAAACCCTGTTACATAGGTTCAACGCCTGCAATTGAGCAATTGTGCGACCGATTGATTGTGTTGTTGATTACGCAGATTTACCCAAAGGAAACTTTAATTCCAAGTGAGGAATCAAACCCTGGTCAAGGCCAAGCCTGAGGGCAATTGGAAACTGTCCTAAAGCCAAGAAAAAAATATTTTAATTGGTCCACACCCTCTTAAACCCAGAATTGGGGACTTGGGTTGCCAAATGGACCAAAATCCCCCTACCAGCTTCCCCAGGGCAAAAGTAATGAAAGGATCCATCTAACTGGCAAATCAGGAGTCACCAATGGGGCCCAGCTTGAGAATAGCCCATTGACAACCAATAAGAAGTTGCCAGTAAGTCCAATTGCAGTTTCTCAGCAGGATATAGCTGGGAACACTGGCATCCCCTTTCTTTGTTGACATCTTCATCTAATAAACTTTGTTGGTTAATGCACACTGAGCATTTATACTTTGCAGGGGTTTATTACATTATTACAAATTTTATACTGCTGGTGCTTTCAAACAGAGAGTACCTCCAGTACCAATGCCAGCGCTGGGAAACGGAGCAACTTCTAACTGCCTCCAACCAACCACCGCCAGCCTTTACCCCATCTCCTAGAGTGCTGGACCAAGAAATAATTCCTGCTTCCACACCGCGCCCCTCCTTTCCTGGTGTTCCTCTGCTCCAACAACTTACCCAGCCAAGCCTGACCATGAGCGCTGCCACAGGAGAACTTCCTCTCATTCCTTCCGCTTCATCATATGACTACAGTAAGCTTGGATTAGCCTATTTGACCATGCTGGGGCTCACTGAGCAAGTGATACCCCACATGGGAGTGTGGCGTCCTTGGGCTACTTCTGCCAAGTATGTGATGCAGATGGCCCCCGTCATTTACTGGGCCTTCCAGGCTCGACCCTTCCCCTTGACTGAAGGTTCCCCTGAGAGTCACCCAGGCCATGTCAGGAAATCTCAAATCATACATTAGAATCCCGCATTTCTGATTCATGTACCCCGCATTTGTTTGCTGTGTTTTGTCTTTTGTTAGTTGAGTTATCTGCTCAAGAGATTTGAAATTTGCCAATTTAAATAAATCAAAAAAAGTCAAATTAAATGTTTGATTTTATTAAATATTTTATTTTTCACTCAGATGAGTTGCCTGCAAAAGTGATTTGAAATTTGGACCAAGGATTTAACAATCCCACATTTTTATGTTCAGGTTCTGAATTTACAGTATTGGTTTCCCCCTGATTCTTTTAGGGGTGAAATCAATACTTTTGTGGGGATTCCACCTTTTTAAGTAAAGTGACTCTAATGTATGGGTTTATTAACCCATTGGTCTTAACTTATTGCAACTTTGGATTTTCTGTCGCCAAATCCACCCTAGATATGGCATGGGGCTTGATTCTTATTTAGTTAAAATGATCAGAAACACCTGGCTGGTAATTAAGAAAGAGACATCTTATAGTTGTTGAGTGGGACTTAAAATTTGGTTCGCTGGAGATGAATTTAACTTAATACCTATGCAGACTTTATTTGAAGAGTACTGGAAATGGTTTCATCAGGAATAAGTGATTCCACATGGCATGAAATTAGTACTTGGATGTGCCTGATGGAGGTTCTCTTAAGAGTGGACAATTTGATAAGTCTTAGTGATTATATGTAGTACTCATGAGTTAAAATTCATCTTGTAAATTAAAATAAATGAATTAACATTTTCAAAAAAAGAAGTATTTGGGCTATAGTGTTTTTGTTCTATAAGAATATACAAACTTGATTTCTCTTGTGGATGTCAAGAGAATAATCTATTTGCCAGCAGCAGATCCAGACTTGAGCATGGAGAGAAAGCTCGCCTTGGACATTTTGGCAACTGAGAGTTTAGAAATTAAAATCAATTAAGTTTACCTTCTGCCTTTTCTGAGGGGCGGGCTAAAGTATCTAAATCTGCAACGCGGTGCTGCGTTTGCATGGCATTGAAGATCATGATCACTGTAACGTTTAATTGTTATTTGATGGAAAGCGATTACCTCCTCGAGTGGCTATTGATCGAAGCTTCTTCTCGTAGTCCAAGGTCAAAGGACTGCACTTGATGCGATCCTTCTCCAGTATCTTTTTCTTCTCTGCCGCTACAATTTTACGCGCTTTGTAATCTAAACGCCCCTCTTCGATTTTGGTTGCAGCATCTCTAGCCTTGGACAACACTGGTGCCTAAAAACTTTAAGCTATATATTTTTCTTTGAGTAAAGTAATAGTTGACTTAAACCAAAAGTAATATGCTAATTAAAGTGCTCACTGCAATCCACCAAGAGGTTGTTTTGATGAATTCTGAGTAATAGTTTTTCTAGAATCAACATCAAAGCTTTTTATATTTAAACAAGCTAGTTCAAACACAGAAGGGCGACATTTTAAATATGAAGGATAATAGGCTTGGAAAAGAAGGAAGGATCTTGGGCTAATTTATATTTGAAAGTGATTTAAAAAACGAAAATATTAGAATACTTTAAAAGACCAGCTAAATTCGGTCCTAAAGGCTATTAAATGAAAAGAGCCAAAAAAAGTCCGTCTATTTTTAACAAGCTTATGAACTATTGAACGGGAAAAGGTAAAAAGAAAAAATTACCTGCGAGCCTAAAGAACCGGGTTCCTGGGAAATAAGATGAGCCAGGGTAGCCGCAAACTGATCGCTCCCATGTTTAACAGACTTCTTCTTCTCTTTGAAAAGGTTAGAATAAACATACCAGTTTTTCTGCAAGGCAATTACTTTTTGGCTGTCTCTCTTCAGTTTCATTATTTCCTTCCTCTTCCTCCTCTTCTTCGCTTGAAAAATCGCTCTCACTTTCTTCGGAGCTGGATTCGGTTTCGTTATGGTCGGTGGTTGTTTTCCCAACAGGGTTCTTGTTGTAATTCCCAGCCTTGAGATTTATTTTTCCCTTGGGCCTAGCTTTGGTATCCCCCTTAACCTTTTTTCCAACGGGCTCTAAATTTGGATTTTCTTTTCTCTTGGGGTCGCCTTTAGTTTTGGACTCCTTTCTGTCTTTCCCTTTGTTATTGCGCATGATTCCTAATATCTGCTAGCTAAAAATTAGGAAAGTCCTGGATAGCTTAGTGTTATTACTTTGAAATTCAAAATATGCTTTCTGATATTGCTGGCCTGGAATCAATCCTTGATCAGCTGCTTCGAATCCCTTTTCACTACATCGTATATAATCACTAAACTAAACTGAAGCTCACTACTCTGAATGAATTCGATTTAAATCTGGTGTTTATCAACTGCTCTCAAGCTTAAAATTCAATCAAAGCAATCCCAATTATACCCAAAAAAGTCAGACAACTATCACAAGGAAGTAGAAATATTGATTAACTTAATTCAATATAATTTATATATGTTTTCTTAACAAAAAAGTTAAGATACCAGCAGAATAAAATGAGTGCAAAAAGATGAAAAGCTAAGGAAGCCTTTTTAAAATATGAGTACCTTTATAAATACTCACTTGGTTTTAGTACAATTGGATCAACTTTTATAGGTTTGGCCTCTCTGGAGCCTGAGAAATATAGTGAGTAATGGGATGAGGCTCACAACAAGATTGGTGACTGTAATCAATACAGTTGAATCAATCCCATACTAAGTTCATTCTGAAAACTTCAAGTCAAAATTATCTCTGCAAATGCTGACCCAATATTAATATTCACTAGCTTTTTTAAAA
This sequence comes from Entomophthora muscae, assembly GCA_014839935.2. Lineage (NCBI taxonomy): Eukaryota > Fungi > Entomophthoromycota > Entomophthoromycetes > Entomophthorales > Entomophthoraceae > Entomophthora > Entomophthora muscae. Next base: position 91,227 of record QTSX02005075.1, on the reverse strand, counting down.
CTGAAGACCAGCTTCAATTAAATTCAATTAATTATTTAATTAATTATTTGATTATTTATTTAATTATTTATTTAATGGAATGGGGTTTTAATTTTTAATTGTATAAAATTAATAGCAATGCTCCACTTATCTGACTTTTAAATACACCCTAGTTTAACATTACGTATCTGGTGATATCCAAAATCATTTTAAAAATCATACTACTTAAACTTATATATATATATTAAATTAAACAGGGGATAAGCATTCAAAAACTTAAAATCCAATAAAATACCTGGATCCATTCAATTCCAGCCCTTGGACAGGTAAATACCTGACTCCCAAATTAATTTAAACTTTTCATGTTTAAAAGTAAGCCAACAATTTATTTAAGAAAGTCAAGTGCCCACTTTAAGTAAATTTATAGATATCAAGGTCATTGTTACTGATATCGAGGGTACAACAACCCCTATTTCGTTCGTCAAGGAAGTTTTGTTTCCCTATGCGCTTAAACGTTTACCTGACGCGCTTGCAGAAGATTGGCGCTCACCTGAATTTCTGGGGCATATCCAGGAACTTCAGAAGCAAGTATGTGATATCCTTTTATTTTTTAACCCAAAAGTCGGTTGAAGATGCGAGAAACGGGCTTGCAGATGCGGTCAAAATCCCAAACCTTCGATCAGATGCAGAGTAAAACTTGCCATAAGCTTAGCCCTAAATTCAAACTAGATCTATCCAGAAGGCAATCATGGAAAAATGTCGCCTGGCAGATGCACCAAGATCGAAAGATCGGCTCTTTGAAAAACCTCCAGGGGTATCTTTGGAAGAGGGGTTATTTCTCAGGCGAGCTGAAATCTTTGTAGTTTAAATTCTCTAAACATTGTCTTACCAAAAATAGCTGCTACCCTGATGTCCAGGAAGCCTTCAAGCGCTGGAATTTAAAATCAATTCCAACCTACATTTACTCTTCTGGCAGCATAAATGCACAAAAGCTACTCTTCCAATATACCGAGGAGGGGGATTTGACAAAGGTAACTTGGAAAAAAGTATGTTTTAATTATTTAGTATATCACTAGCTATTTCGATACAATCACTGCAGGCCCTAAAAATTTGTCGCAAAGCTATTCAAAGATTGCCTCTGAACTTGGCTATGCAGATAAACCTTCTGAAATTTTATTTCTAACAGATAGTTTCATTGGTAAGTATCTTACTTCTGCTGAGTTTCTGCATATTTAGTTTGATCACCCTTAATACCAGGACATCTCTTGAAACTAAAGCTAAATATATCTAATGTTAGAGGCTGAGGCTGCACAGGCGGCTGGACTTAAAACAATTATTTTACTCCGCCCCCACAATCCTCCGATAGAACCTGCTGATCTAAACAAACATGAATCACGCACTACCTTTGAAGACATTCTCTAAGCATTGTTTAAAGCAGTAGCAGTTCCTAAAGGACAATATGCCTGATATGCTTTAACATTCTTGCATCCAATTATGACTGACATTTCTGGGAAAGCTATTTTTGGTACTTGACATTGCAGTATAATAGTATTGAAGCTGTTCTATTAAACCAAGTAATTTTCATATTCTGTCAAGATATGCTTTTTTGGTGGTAGGTCAGAGTGAAATTTTTGTTTAGTTTTAAGGAATTGACACGGCACTTCTTACTTAGATTTTTAATAACTTATCAGTTGCTATTTGATTCTTGATTAATCAAATGTAAGGTTTTTAAAATCTACACCTGACAATTGAAATGTATCAAACATATTCTAATTAAAAGGAGCAAATTAAAAAATTTATCTTAACGCAATTACATTCTCAAATATATAGGGTTAACAAGAGAATAAGCATACATTGCTGTGGCAGAAAGACACCATACATATCCCCACCACTCATAGCTGACTATATCAATCAAATGCACCGGTTTAACACATTTCAAATATTAGATTCACTGGGAGCTGCCATGTTAGCTATAAGGATCAACATCCTAAAGCAAGCCCATACCATTCCCCACCTTCCATTAACCACTCCTAATACCACCAGCAAGGTTAGTTGTACTACCCAGGAATTGTGGGTATCATCTGGACAGGGTGACCAAGCAGGTTGGACACTGGGAAGCTAAAAAGGCAGTCAGAATGAGGTATATAGCCATGATCCATCTGAACACCTTGGCAAGGGTGTTGCAGCGTCTGAAGCTTCCGTAAAGTAGGGCAGCATGCAGTACATCAAAGTGTACCAAAGTGTATACTGCCAGGGCAGTGGTCTGATAAGGGACACCCAAGGAGGCCAATGAGCAGTGTACAAGGAGTTGTGCCAGCTCCTGGTAATCCATCCCTTCAGCTCTCTTCAGGTATAGGGCTGAACTGGGTGGATGGCTGCTGGCTACCCTGATCCCAAGGCAAGCTGTCAGGACAGCTGGGAAGACCAGATGGTTCATCTTCAAGCTGGGAGGGTGTCTAAGCTTGGAAAGTTTGGTAGTTGCTAAGGGAAGTGGTTTTAAGAGACTGTCTTAAAAATATGATAAGATTGAGAGGATATTCACTCAATGATAGCACCATGTGGGGTTCCTGTTCACCAGTCCCCAAAGTGTGTCCTGGGTCATAGCCAGAGACCAGCTGGAAGGAGATGTCATTTCCTAGTAGAGGTAGGTGGCTAGCTAGAAGTTAATACTTAGCTTGCATTACTGCAAACTCTTCAAACTTTCCCTATGAGTAGGCAGGCATCCCCACTGTCAGGATACCAGGAGTACCATGATGCTTCAGCAGGTGAGGGAGGATTCAAAGCAGGTGCTGGCATGGCCCACCAGATGACGGGACCTAACTTTACCAGGTAGAAAAGGGCCTTCCTAGCCACAGCCCAGGGTCTGGCGCTGGCAAGGATGAATCAATCAACCCTGTGAGCGCCAGATAAAGCACTCCCAGGAATTGACTACTCTGGCCAGTGGCATCAGAAATGGGTGGGGTTGAGATGGTTGGTTTGGGTGTTGGCGGCGGTTCCATGGGGACTAAGTAGTTAGCAGGATTGTTGTATTTCCTGTTGAAGATCAAAGGGTATATAGTGATTTCTCTGCCGTCACAGAAAATTTGGTAGGGTTCTTTGGGAGTGTTTGGGCAAGTGTACCACTGCAAGTATTACAAGGTCCAGGGTTTGTGGTCAGGGTTTGGGGTTACTCAGTGAAGTGCACAGGGCCAAATGGAGAGTTGGGTGGAAAGTAGTAGTCAAAAGATTCAGCTTTTTCAACTGAATTATGGCTATCTATCCCTGAGGATGGGTACTGGTGCTTGGGCAATTGCAGATGGAAGAGTATCAAAAATAGGCATGGAAGCAGATTGGTAAACCAAAGGTTCATAACAACTTTTATTTGGTAAGGATGATGATACAGAACTTTTTCAGGTGCTTCTGGTTTATATACTTACTCACATGCAAGTGCCTCTGGGCATTCTTCTGGTGATATCTGTGTGGCAAGGCTTATCATCTCAAGTTCTGCTGTTTGGTTGGCTGCTTCATGGTCATTTTTGGGGGTTTCAGGAACAGTTGTTTGGCTTTTTGGTGGCCCATCTTGGCTTGACTGGTCATTGGTTCTGGCAGGTTTGGCTTCAGGGGTCATGGGGTTTTTCCCAATTTCATCACCATTTTTGGACTGGCTTGACAGGCATTCCTGAGGCAAAAGAACTTGATTAAAAAAGGGGTTCCCAATTGGGAACACCAAATTACTAAATGGAGGGTGGGCTTAAACTGGGAGCACTTGGCAGCTAAAATTAGCCTGCTGTAAGGCCTTGCCCATAATGGTGCAAGGTTATAGACTAGAGTGTGCGAGTCATTAGGATTCAAATTTAAAAGATATAAGAACATAGGAACTGTCTGTAAGATAATCTTACAGAAACCTGCTAAAAACCTATATTGTGTCACAAATGGAGTAATAGAGTGTAAGAACCCTAAGCAAAGAAGATAAAATAAAGTTTTCAATAGTGAACAATTTGTAACTAAGGGAATATCAATATTAGGATATTCTCCATCAGCAAATTGATACATATAACTATTGAAAGATTCCTTAAGGAAAAAAATGGATCTAACAAGCCTAAGGCTTGTTGTTTTACAAGTTCCATTGGATTTAAGGAAAGAAAAAACTAAAATAAAAAAATGAATTAAAAAAAACAAAATTCTTAAAATTACAAATCTGAAGTTAAAAATTGTAAAAGATTGAAGGGAAGAAATCACTTAGAATTTTGGCTTAAAACCTACTCTTCAAAAGCTCTTTATTTATAGATAAAAAAGCCTTTTTGGTTGGAGACTGATAGCCAGGAGGAAGCAGCCAAGAAGAGCAGCAACAGGAGAAGTTGGAGAACAACCAGAACCAGAAAAGGGGAAACAGTAGACAGTACTATGCAGATCAGCATTGTGACCGGGGGAGCGGCAACAACACAAGCAGGAGTTTTGAAAGGTAAATAATAGTGAAAATATTCTAACTTTAAAGTAGATATATATATAAGTAATAGAAGAGGACAGAGCAAACAACAACAACAATTTGAACGCAAATAGTGTCAAAAAGAAAGGTAATAAACTTAGAATACTTAAATATTAACTTTCAATTCAAAATTCCAAATATTTAAAATACTGAAAATCAAACCAAGCAAAAATATTAAATATTAAAAATTCAAAGAGCCTGCCCTTTGGGGCAGGGCATGACATTACCCCCTCCAGATCCAAGCTCAGGATGTGCTTTCAATATAAGACTTGATGACCTTGGGACAGTTTTCAAGATTAGACAATGGCTCCCAAGAACTCTCATCAACAGAATATCCCTTCCAAGGAACCAAGTATTGGAGTTTACGATGTTGTAATGATGGTTGATAATGGAGTCAACCTCATATTCAGGGGTCCCTTGGACCATGTGAGGAGGAGGTGCTTTGTTGTTCTGATGAGAAGGAGGAGGAGAAGTCTGGAGTTTGAGGAGGGACATGTGGAAGACATCATGAATGCAATACCCTGGGGGAAGTTGGATACAATATGCAACCTTCCCAACTCTTTCTGTTATGAGGAAAGGCCCTATGAACCAAGGGCCAAGTTTATGGGAAGGCCATCTGATAGGAAGATTCTTTGTATTTAGATATACAAGGTTGTTGACCTGGATGCCCTTTCCCTCCTGACAATGACAGTTGGCCTGGACCTTGTAAACCTTAATAGCCTCAGAGAGATTCTCTTTTAAGGAATTCTGGATGAGTTTTAGCTGGACAAGAAACTCCTCAGCTAACAGGGAACAGACAGAGGAGGTGACAGAAGGGACAAAGGCAGGAGTATAGCCTAAATTTGCCATGAACAGAGTCATCTTGGTAGAGGAATGTGGAGTAGCATTGTAGGAATACTGGGCCAAAGGTAGATGAGAAGCCCAATTGTCTTGTTGTTTGTTAGAAAACAGCAAAGGAAACATTCTAGTGTCTGATTTGTACGTTTGGTTTGCCCATCAGACTGGGGATGATAAGAGGTGCTAAGAGAAAGGTGAACACCTAGCTGAATCATAAACTCCTTCCAGAACAGGGAAAGGAATTGTGGTCCACAATCAGAGACAATATATCTTGGAGTATCATGGTGGATGAAGACGTTCTTAACAAAGAGGGAAGGAGTCTGCTTTGCAGTAATATTAGAATTGCAGGGAGCAAAAATAGCCTGCTTTGAGAATCTGTCTAAAATGACCAGTATGGCATCAAAACCTTCAGACTGAGGAAGCTGGACAATATAATCCAAAGAGACGGACTGCCAAGGACATTCAGGGACTGGAAGGGGACATAGAAGACCCACAGGTTTCTGGGTAGAGTTTTTGCTTCTCTGGCAAACTAGGCAACTACTGACTTATGACTTGACAAAGGTGGACATCTTTGGCCACCAGAAGTGATTGTGGAGTTTAGAAAGAGTTTTCTTATATCCAGTGTGGCCTGCAGCAAGGGTTATGGAACATGATGGTTAGAAGCTGCTGAAGGTCCAGAGAAGGGACTACCAAAAGGTTGTTGAAGTATAACACACCATCTAGCAGGTAGAAGGAAGGATTTGTGACTCTCTTATTATTTGTAAGAGTGTCAATGATCTGAGACAAGGCTTTATTGGAAAGCTGGGATTTGTGGATTTGCTTCAGTATATTGGGGGTTGTAGTACTGATAACATTAAGTTTCAGAAAGCTCTCAGGTGAAAGGACCATCTTGGTGTGTAGGAGTTTGTAGTCTTTGGCAACATTGGCTAATGAAGGATGACAACTAAGCACGTCAGGTAGGGTATTAAGTACACCCTTCTTGTACACAAGCTTAAAACAGAAATTTGACAGCTCCAGTACCCATCTAGCGTGTCTTTGGGAGATGCGGCGTGACTCGGTGAAGTAAAATAAGTTCTTATGGTCCGTGTAAATGAGGAAAGGCTTGTTGAGTTCCTCAAGGTAGCAATGCCAATGCTTGAGTGTTTTGATGATGGCAAGAAGTTCCTTGTTGTGTACGGGGTAGTTTTGTTCAGCTGGAAGGTGTTTTTGAGAGAAGTATGCAACAGGGTGTTGCATCCCCCCAAGCTGAAGGAGAACACTGTCAACGGCATAGTTGCTGGCATCAGTCTCAACCAAGAAGGGTTTGGAAGGATCAGGCATCAGGAGGACAGGTGTGGAGACAAAGACAGCCTTTGTAGCCTCAAACGTGAGCTGGGCCTCATGTGTCCAGATAAAAGGAACAGAAGGAGAAGTGAGGGTAGTGAGTGGCAAAACTAGAGAAGAAAAATTTACCACAAACTTACGGCAATAGTTTGCCAATCCAAGGAAACCACAAAGTTGTGAGCAAGTTTTGAAGACAGGCCAGCTTTGGATAGCATCCACCTTGCTAGGGGAGACAGCAAAACTGTTTTGAGTGACAACATAGCCAAGGAAATCAACCTTGGTGAAGAAGAATGAGCACTTAGAAGATTTTGAAACCAGGTTGTAGTCTCAAAGTCTCTGGAGTACCTGGCGGATGTGGGCAAGATAGTTGTTGATGGAAGAGGAGTATATGAGGATATTGTCAAGATAGACAATGAACTCATTAAGGAAGGGCAGAAGTGCCTCATTCATTAAGGCCTGGAAGGTTGACAGAGTGTTACATAACCCAAAGGGCATTACATTGTACTTGTATAACCCAAATGGGGTAAAGAATGCGGTCTTCCATTTGTGGCCAGGAGAGACTCTGATCTGGTTGAAAATGCTTTGGATATCAATCTTGGTGTATACAGAACTACCAGCAAGGCAATTGGTCAAAGCCTCAGCAGAAGAAATAGGGCATCTATCCTTGATTTTGATCTCATTGAGAGCTCTATAGTCTACACAAGGGTGCTTAGAGCCATCAGATTTACTAACAAAGAAGATGGGGGAAGAACATGCAGACGTAGATCAAGAGATGAAACCCTTGGAGAGTTCCTCATTGATGTAGTTCTTTAGTAGAGTGTTGTCTGAGTCAGAGAGAGGAATAAGCCTTCCCCAGGGGGGAGTGGTGCCTGGCTTAAGGTTTATCTGGATATTGTAGGGCCTATGAGGGGGTAGCAGGTTACATTCCTCCTCACTAAAACAATCCTTAAAGTCAGAGTAACAATAAGGTAATCCATCTTTGTCCTTGGCGGAAAGAGTATCTGGGATTGTACTAGAGATGGCAGTCAGGTTCAGTTTAGAGGGAGTTGAGCCAGGAGTACCAGGTACAAGGGATAATGATTTGACAACGTCATTGCATGTAAATTAAATTTTGTTGTTTGGGTGATCAAAGTTAATCAAAGACTCTCTCAACCATGGGAATCCAGGGATGAATGGGAACAATAAGTTGGGAGAGAAGTTACACGTGACGCGGAATGGAGAGCCCTCCAAGTCAATGGTGACAGGTTGGAGGATAGGTGTAGTGCCAATGATAGTGCTGTTTCTCACCTTAACGTCAAGAGAACCAGAAGCGGAGAGTCCAATTAGTTTAGCAAGTTTTCTCCTCAATGAAGTTGGCATCAGCGCCAGTATCAAGAAGAGCAAGCACCTTGATCTTTTCCAAAGGTCCATGAATGGTCACTAAGACAGTAGGTGACTTGGAAGTGTTGTTAAGGGAAAGCAAAGTGAGAGTGGAGGTCTTGTTGACAAAGGGGGAACACTTGGAGAGAGGGCAGGCTGGTAGAAGATGATCCTTTGATCCACAGTAAGAGCAGAGGTTGTTGTTCCTTCTTCTAAGGACTTCCTCAGCAGTAAGGCAAATACCTCCCCCAGACTTTGGCTTGGTGCCAGGTGGAGGAGTTGAAGAAAGCTGGGCCTTGTCTGGAACAAACAACCAGGCTGCAGGGGATAGGTTAGAAGAAGGGTGTGTTTTCAAGGAAAGGTATTTCTGGTTCCACTTAACCACTTCTCTGATAAGAGGTTCTAGTTTTCCAGGGAGATTGTGGTGGACCAAAAATTCCTGGAGCAGTCTGTTAAGGCCTATCTTATAGAAGCTGCAAGCCTCAGCGTCAGAGGCTTGTAGTCTTGACTGGAGGGAACAAAACTTCCAGTTGTATTTGCCAAGTGGAAGCAAACCTTGTGTGAGACCTGCAAACCAAGAAGCGGAGGGAGTGGACAACTCCTCATCTTCTCCAGAGAAGGATAGGAGTGAACTGACAAAGAGATCATAGTTCTGGGGGATACCTGGGTTGCATATCAAGTGAGAGCTAAACCAATCTCTGTAGTGACCTGTGAGCTTCTCCGCAAGATAGAGGACCTTCTGGGAGTTGGTGGAAAACTCCTTACCCGTAAGCAGTAAAGTGGGCCTGTGCATAAGCTAAAGTGTTAAAAATACTAGGGGGTGGTGAACTATGAGCTAAGGTATTGAGAACTACTGTTTGGTTGGTGTAGTTAGTAGGGGTATGCTCCTCCTTATTACAAAAAACCTTATCATATAACCAACCAAGTAAAAAAACTACTAGAGATAACAAAGTTAAAATAATAATAGAGAGAAACCAGGCTAAAAAGATGATAGAAGATATAGAAAAAGTATTGCCTGGGTCAATCCCATGAGAAGCCAAAATAATGTAAGGTCTTGCCCATAATGGTGCAAGGTTATAGACTAGAGCGTGCAAGGCATTAGGATTCAAATTTAAAAGATATAAGAACATAGGAACTGTCTGTAAGATAATCTTACATAAACCTGCTAAAAACCTATATTGTGTCACAAATGGAGTAATAGAGTGTAAGAAACCTAAGCAAAGAAGATAAAATAAAGTGTTCAATAGTGAACAATTTGTAACTAAGGGAATATCAATATTAGGATATTCTCCATCAGCAAATTGATACATATAACTATTGAAAGATTCCTTAAGGAAAAAAATGGATCTAACAAGCCTAAGGCTTGTTGTTTTACAAGTTCCATTGGATTTAAGGAAAGAAAAAGCTAAAATAAAAAAATGAATTAAAAAAAACAAAATTCTTAAAATTATAAATCTGAAGTTAAAAATTGTAAAAGATTGAAGGGAAGAAATCACTTAGAATTTTGGCTTAAAACCTACTCTTCAAAAGCTCTTTATTTATAGATAAAAAAGCCTTTTTGGTTGGAGACTGATAGCCAGGAGGAAGCAGCCAAGAAGAGCAGCAACAGGAGAAGTTGGAGAACAACCAGAACCAGAAAAGGGGAAACAGTAGACAGTACTATGCAGATCAGCATTGTGACCGGGGGAGCGGCAACAACACAAGCAGGAGTTTTGAAAGGTAAATAATAGCAAAAATATTCTAACTTTAAAGTAGAAATATATATAAGTAATAGAAGAGGACAGAGCAAACAACAACAACAACAATTTGAACGCAAATAGCGTCAAAAAGAAAGGTAATAAACTTATAATACTTAAATATTAGCTTTCAATTCAAAATTCCAAATATTTAAAATACTGAAAACCAAACCAAGCAAAAATATTAAATATAAAAAATTCAAAGAGCTTGCCCTTTGGGGCAGGAAATGACACCTGCCCAGTCCCAGCCAAACCCACCAAGGCTTGGGCATAGCTTTTGGGGCCAGAACAGGCCCTGCAGCTGCCATCTGGGCAGGAATGGTTCCTGCGCCTGGATTTTTGCTTATCAAAGCAAATCCAGGTGTGGGTAAATCTCACCCGCCTGCTTGCCCCACCTGGCAGCTAGGAGCGGGTTCAATTTCTGCCCAGGGCTGTAATTCTGTTACTTTTGTAACAGTTGGTTGTTTATCTCCAGGCAGGAAAGCTGATTGTCTAGGGCATTCTGGGCCCTGACACTTTGACAGCCAATAAGGAGTCAACAATAAGTAAAGATGCAGTCTCCCAGCAGGATAAAAGCTGAGAACACTGGCAACCCTTCCCTTGCTGGCATTTTTACCTAATAAATGATTGCAGTTTATGACATTTAACCATTGGAGAATTGCATTACTTTGTTATACTTTTACCACTTGAAACTTGCTGTTCTCCTCTCACAAAAAAGAACCCTAGACTTGACTAGTCCATAAGAGCGCTAGGTAAGAAACACTTGCCCTTGCTCAGACAGAGCCAGTTTCTCCTCCTCCTGCCAGGTGTCAGGCACCCATCCACTAGGAAGTAATATTCCTACGTGGTGAATGATTGCAGAGGGATTTAATCCAGTGACCAAGAATCCCACAGGCAAGGATACCATGCCTAAATAGAAAAATTCTCCAAACACTTGGTATCTGCCTAGCAGCAGGTTGAAGCGCCCCAAGAAGAAGTATGTTCCCAAATAACATAGTAGGAAAGCTGAAGCCAAAGGGCAGAAAACTTGGGGTTCGGGAACCTGGGCTGTGGATTCATAGTTCTTGGTCTATTCTCTGAGAGGTGGGTTGTGTGATAGGGGTGTTGTGGTATACCAAACTCCAGGAATAACACGGCTCCAAGAGCTGTCTAAGAATTGGGATTCAGGAGTAGTACCCAAATCTGTGCACAATCCCATCAAAATGCTGGCCAACACAGTTGGTAGCAGGACTATCCAAAATAAACATTTATACCCAAGAGACTCCATAAGAGGAGTCTTAGGTAATCTCATGGTTTGAATTTTAAATGCTTAAGTCAAGTAAAAAGGTAAGCAAATAATTCACAGTGAGTGAATGTAGGCTTTATTGATTGAACAAATCCATAATTATAGATTACCAGCCTTATATAGCATGGTAGAAATAAAGAAGTTGGGGCAAGATGTAAAGGAGGTAGGGAAATTTGGAGATGTTTCTGGAGAAATTGAGGGGTTAGAATCATAAAACTGGAGAAATAAATAATGCCCTTAAAAATTATGCTTTCTGCAGCCAAAATAACCAAATTCAAATCTTTTAACATCCTAACTGACAGGCATTGCTTAACTTATCTGCAAGGGAGGATGGGGAACAGGAGTATTACAACAAGAAGGAACTGAAGACAACAGACCTGAAACCAGGCAAGGATAGTCAAAAACGTTGTGAACGTCACTACCAGCAATAGCTGAGGATTTTGAATTAGCATTGTCAAGTTTCAATTGGCTAATTTCACCAGCAAAAGGTAACAATTGGTTTGAAGCTGAATTTAAGCTAAATTCAACTAGATCTGAAGCAACTGACTCCAGAGAAGACCCGGGTTTAAATCCTGGTGCTGGAATTTCTGGATCTGCGGACTAACCTGAGCAATCCTCTTCAGGTAAAAAAGAACATTTACTACTAACTGACCCCATAATTTTAGGGATTCTAGTAGCAACTACAGGACAATCCTTTTCTTTTCCTAATACCAGGAATAAATTGTTCCCAGGATTTACCAAAGGTACATTCCTGACACCAGGGCTCTTGATCAGATTATGGATCCTGCTCACCTTTCTCCCTTGCACCAAAGCTTCCTCTGTGCCAGCCAGCCTGTCAACCAGATGAGCCTGACTATTGATGAATCTCCCTATTTCTCATATGATTACAGCAAGTTTGGGTTTGACTACTTCATCCTATTTGGGTTCACTAAACAAGTGATTCTCCATGTGGGTGCTTGGCAACCCTGGGTCTCTGCTGTGAACTACATGATGAGGATTGCCCCAGTTATGTACTGGGCTTTCCAGGCTTTCCCCTTGTCCTGGTTTGTAGAAAAGTCTCATACCACACTGGCCTTGACATAAAGCAATCAATAAATCATGAATCAACTTTATAGTAGTTTTCATAGCTATCAGGATGAAAAATAAGCTTGCCCTAAAACCTCAATCCTACATGAAGGATAAGTATCAACATAGAGTACACACTTGGTTAACTGGAATCTGAGGTATTAAAAGGAAAAATAGCTGCAGTTTTCTTTCATTTTGACTAATACTGTTATGAAAGCTGATGACTCAGGGAACTTGGAGTCCTCTTATTGGCTAAAGTTAAAATCAAGAGTCTTTCAATTTCCAAGAGAACCAAGGCTTGACAACAGGGCAGGGTTGAAGCTATGTGAAATATTTAAAGTGATTTATGTTGGTCAATCAACATCAGAAGTTTATCAATCAATTAATAAAACACTGGAGACCCTGACATTGAAATAAACCACTTTTTGTTAACATTATCTCTCAAAAACTCATACACTTAAATAGTACATCCATTGTAGGGATGGGAAAGAGGGGGATAGGCTAAAAAAGTCTGGCTCCTGACCTGGGGATAGAGCCATAAGAATTATACCCAGTACCACACTGGTATGACCCCTCTAAGAGATCTCTAACAATAGTATGAGCTAGGAATAAAATGGAATGGTTGTGTTGTGGATCCAGTTTTTCTGGTCCTTCTGGGTACATCTTGGTGGATCACTTTCTTAACAAGAACAGTAAATACTTTATTAATGGTGGCTTACCTCTGATAAGATGATCTTAAGTCTTTATCTATTCAGTTAATATAACAACTAAAAGTAGCCAAATGTATATCAAGTAGATAGGTGTGTAAAAGTAACTATTTTTTGGGAAAAATAAGGGAAGTTGCATACATCTTTGGCTGCACAATAGATACATGGTTTTTATTAGCACCTGCTGTAAGAGAACTTTCTTTGGTCAGCTGACTTATCATAATTGGGGAGAAATGGGCTTCAGGCTGGTCAGTCAGATCTCATCAGAGTGTTACATTAGAACATTAAATGAAAGGGATATCATACTCTCAGAAAACAAGAAATCAACAAAGAGATTCAATCAAATCCCTGAAATATTAGACAATTTAAACATTGTTATTGACAAAAAAGATGGTTTAAAGCTAGAGTTGCACAAATAGCCCTAGAAAATCTGGACTTGCCCTGCTTTTTATCAATCAATTATGGTAAGAAAATTATGTTATACATAATTGGAGATGGTAGTGCTTGACCTGCTGGAGGCCAAAAATTTACAAGTTATTATGCTGTTGAGCCAAGTTTCAATGCTGGTCCTCAACTGCTGAAAATATTTTCCAGTCAATCAGATGCTGTAAATTCCCCCTGATCTTATCCTAAAATACCTTAAAACTTTCCTCATTCCCCTCTAGAAACTTGTTTCTAAATGCTTTACTCACATTGGAAAAACAAAGGAAAATTCCCAAAAACGCTTGATCATCAGGGGCTGTTTTCCCCTGTGCTTGAAAATTTAGCCTCTGTACTGGTCAAGGTTGCCATTGAATCTTTGGTGGTTCATTGGCCAGCCCCTTATATCCCAGTGCCTGCAGATTCTTCTTCCAATTTATCCTTGCAAATTATTTGTTATCTGATGATTTTTGTTTCCATCTTCTGTGTCAGGGACCCAGTCACAGGCAGCTTGCCCAATGTTTCCAGGGGTAACTTGGGCTGGGGTCTTTGCAGGCAGGGCCCACCACAAGAGAGGGGCTAACTTTAGAAGGTAGGAAGCAGACTTCCCCACCTAAGACCATGGGCCGGCGGCCGGTATAATGGTGTCCACCACCCCTGTGAGGATGATGTACACTATTCTGAAAAGCTTTCTGGTATGGTTGGTTGGAAGGTCAGGTGAAGAGGCTGGCATCAGTTTGGGTGTTACAGGTGGTTCCATATAGATATTGTAGGCCGGGAGATAATTGAATTTTCCTCTAAATAGTTTGGGGGTGGAGAATATCTACAGGCCTTAGCAGTTGTATCTAATAGTGAATTGGAAGTGGGCTAGTGGGTCAAGTTCAAGGATTTTCTCTGGTGTATAATCCTTATATTTGGGCTTCAAGGGATAATCAGTGAAGTGAACAGGCCCAAAGGGTGCACCAGATAGACAGAAAACTGTGGGCAGTGGGGCAAGAGGGCCAGGATATCTTAACCTGAATTGATAGACGGCAAATACAAAATATGGCAATAGCTGTAAGAGCCAAAGTAACATAACCTTTATTTAAAAATGGCAATAAAGTTCAAGCGCAGAATCTATAGGCATATATATCATTCTGCCTTCAAACTTAGTATTTTCCATCAGGGCTTTATCAAAATATTGGGAAAAGAACAGGCGGGCAGCCAGAGGGCCCGGGTGTGAGAGCGGCAAAATGGCACCTTGGCTTGGTGTTCTCTCATTGATCAGAAAGTCCAATTTGGTCAATCAATTTTCTTGATTCTTTGCTGTAGTCATGGGGTCAGGCCCAAAGCCCAGGTTTATCTTTGGCAGTAGGGTTTGATTGGTTACTTGAGAGGACTTCAAACTCATGAAATTCACAGAGGTGCCATCTCTGCTTCCATTAGGCAATTCAAGAGGCTCCTCTTTGAGCACCATGGTCAAGCTATGCAGGTATTCTGGCTTTAGGACTTAGTGGGAGCCTCAGCTTGCAGGGGCTTGATCCCAAAAAAACGCAGGCAGGCGGGCCCTTGGTCCATGGGCCCTGCAGCCCGCAGGAATTTAGGTTCAGGGTTTGAACCCCACCCTTGGGCCCAGGTTTCCTGAGGTAATGAATTGTCAATCCTGACATCATCCCCTTCTTTCCCCAAGGGCCCTCTCTTCTGGTCCTTTTTGTTCAGATAGAGTTGGACAGCTTCTTGGGCATTAGCTAGGCTGCTCAGTGATTTGCATGTACTTTCTTCTAGCGGGTACCTTTCCATTTGACGTAGTACTGGGGTTTCTGGTAGTGAATCCTGTTGCCATGTATGTATTCAACTTTAGATTCTTCAGCGCAGCCTATTTGGAGGGGCAGGGTTTGTCTTAAGCTGTTGGTGGGGGAGCAAGTTCCCATATTTTTTAAACAACAGGGATTGGTGGAATACGTTGTGAATCTTCCAGGAGGGGGGTAGGTCTAGCTTATAAGAAACTTCTCCAATTAGTTTGGTGACCTTGTGAAGGCCACTTCTTCTGTGAGTTAGCT
Source organism: Entomophthora muscae (assembly GCA_014839935.2). NCBI lineage: Eukaryota > Fungi > Entomophthoromycota > Entomophthoromycetes > Entomophthorales > Entomophthoraceae > Entomophthora > Entomophthora muscae. The sequence goes on along the minus strand of QTSX02005075.1, from coordinate 76,012 downwards.
TCCTACAGGGCACATGTAGGGGCACATTGCAAGAGTCCAGGTATATTTCATCCCCAACTTGCAAGGGTTGGCCTGATCTTTTTTTTTGGTTGGCAAAGGCTTTGTAAGTTTGCACTGCGCAATTCAGGTTGGTCAAGCATGTTTTTTGTGTTTTGTGGATCTGCTCAACCCAGGAACGTCCAGTGGTGTTAGTTTCCTTCTTGCCAATCTTGGGATCCCAGGTGGGGTCAAAACTGTAGTTGGCTCTGAACAGAGACATCCCAGTGGTGTGGTCTTTACTATTGTATGCAAACTGGGCCATGGGGAGCATGTTGGCCCAATTGTCCTGGTTGGCGTTGGCATAGCATCAGATGTATTGTTCTAGGATCTGGTTTACTCTTTTGGTTTGGCCGTCAGTCTGCGTGTGGTAGGAGGTAGATACACACGCTTGATTCCCAAGTCTTTCATCACTTGCGTCCAGTAGTTTGACGTGAATTGGGGTCCTCTGTCTGTGATGATTTCCTCAGGCGTCCCGTGTTGGGTGAGGATGCAGTTGTGGAAGTGTTGGGCTGTCTCTGCTACTGTGCAATGAGTGGTGGTTGGCACAAAGTATGCCATCTTGATGAAGCGGTCTACCATAACCAGGATCACGTCAAAGGAGAAGGACGGGGGAAATTTGACAATGTAGTCCATGGAAGCGGATCTCCAGGGTCCAGTAGGTATATCCAAGGGTCTTAGAAGTCCTTCAGGTTTGTTTCTGCGGGGTTTGGTTTGTCCACAGGTCTCACATCCTTTCAGGTACGCACTTACTTATTGGTCCATCTTTGGCCAGGCAAAGTTCCTTCTAATGCTCTGGAGGGACTTGAGTCTCCCTGGGTGACTGGCCATCTCATAATTGTGATAATCTCTCAAGAAATTGGTCCTGATGCTTCCTTCTGGAACAAAGATTCTTTTGTGCAGCATTAGTGTTGTACCCTTCAATGAGTAGCCTTTTTGGTAGTGGGGGCTATCCAAGGATTTTGAAAGGTTGACAATCATGGTTTTGGTAAATTTGTTGAGTGATTGGGCCTTCAGTACTTCTGGTTAGCTGCTCATGATCTTCATCAATCCCAGGTGTATGCTTAGGTGAGCTGGGTCCAAGAGTACTTGAGTGTTGTGATTGCAAATTTCAGTGTGGGTGGGTGCCAGGTCAGTTCTTCTACTCAGGGAATTGGGTACTATGTTCAATTTTTCTGGCTTGTAGTCTATGGTCAGGGTGTAGTTGGCCAGTTCTAAAGCTCATCTTGCTTGTCATTGCTTGAGCTGCCGTGGTTTGAAGAAGTAGACCAAGTTCTTGTGATCTGTTAGGACCTTTACTTGGAATTCAGCGCCACAGAGGTACTGGCACCAATGTTTCAGGGTCTTAATAATGACTAGCATCTCTTTGTTGTAAATTTGTTAATTCCCTTCCTTGGGCAGCATCTTCTTGGAGTAATATGCTACAGGATGTAGCATACCATCCCCTTCTTCCTGAAGAAGGACCCCACCCACTGCAAAATTGGACATGTTGGTTTCCAGCACAAATGGCTTGGAGGGGTCAGGCACAGCCAACAAGGGCAGAGGTGAAGGCGAGTTTCAGGGTTTCAAAGGCAATGGTGCATTCTGGAGTCCAGGTGAAGGCAACCTTGTTGGAGCACAGGCGGGTCAGGGGCAGAGTGATGTAAGAAAATTTTTGGATGAAATCCCTGCAATAATTTGCCAAGCCCAAAAACCTTCTTATGTCTTTTCTGCATTTGGAGGTTGGCCAGGAGGTCACGGCGTCCACTTTATCCTGGGCCATTGCAAATCCTCCAGTTTTCACTACATAGCAAGGAATTCCACTTCTGGTTGGAAGAACTCACACTTCTTGAGCTTTGCGTGTAAGTTGGCTTTAGGAGTTTGTTCAGGATTAGATTTAGATGGAGTAAGTGCTCTTTGTGGGTCTTGCTGTAGATGAGGATGTCATCAAGGTAGGCCACACAGAACTGGTTGAGGTATTCACCCAATACTGTGGTTATCATGCGCTGAAAGGTGCTAGGGGCGTTGCATAGTCCAAATGGCATCACCAGGTATTTGTAGAGTATATACCTGGTCTTGAACACCGTTTTGTATTTGTTGCCCTCTTTGATTTGAATTTGTTTGAACACATCTCTAAGGTCAATCTTGGAGTACACCTGGGCACCTGTCAGCACATTACACAATTCATCAGCATTAGGTATGGGGTAGCAATTCTTTACAGTTATCTTGTTCAATTTCTGATAATTAACGCACAGGTGCATGCTGCCGTCTTTTTTGCCCACAAACAGCATTGGTGACAAACAAGTGCTCATGGACACAAGGACAAAGCCTTTCTTGAGCATGTCTTTGATATATGCCTTGAGAGCCAGCTGTTCCTTGTGGTTGCAGCTATAGATAGGTCCATGTTTGGGTTTGGTGCCAGGTAGGAGGTCAATATCATGATCATACTTAGTGTGATTGGGGAGACAGCTGGCCGCCTCTTTGCTGAATACAAAGGTCCATTTTCCTAGGGAAGCATGGAGGACGCCCACACTTGGTTCAATCTGTATGGTCATGAGCCTTTGGGTGGGTTCCTTGTGATTTGTGCAGAAGGGAACAGTGTTGCAGGTACCCTTATCACCTAAGGTGATGTTCTGTTCTTGGTAGTTGAGGATGAGGCCATGCATGTGTGATCAGGAGTCCCCAAGAATGAGGGGGTGTGGTAGGCCTTTCAACAAGATGAGAGATGATGGGTTTGTGTTGTTTCCTGTTATCAATGGTAGTTCTTGTTCACATTTGTATCCTGTATCCTTGGTGCTGTTTCCCAAGGTGATCTGTAAACAATTCCCAGAGGCGGAAAGGCCTAGTTCCTGGTCTAAGTCAGCGTCAATGAAACTCTCATCTGCTCCAGTGTCAATGAACGCCTTTAGTTTTTGGATTGTTCCTCCAATGTTAATGGATACTAGGATGAACTTTTAAGACTGGGAAGAAGTGTTTATTTGGGCCAAAGAGACAGGTTCAGGGGTTTTCTTAGGGCAGGCTCTGGTCAAGTGCCCTGCTTCATGGCAGTGGAAACATGGTTTTTCTCTGTAGTGTCTTTGAAGCTCCTCAGGGGTCATCCCCCCTCTATTGGGTGTGGCGGCTCAGGTTTGGTGGGTCTGAGAGGGCCCAGCATTCTCTTGATTCATGCTGAGGCCCTTGCATAAGGGGACCAGGTCTTCCAAGCCAAGGGTGGGCGGGTGGTGCTTCAATAAGTCCTTCATGGCTGGGTTCACTCCCTTTTGGAATATGATGGCTGAAAATTTGTCCTCAAGTTGAGTGCAGATCTTCAGTTTAAGGAATTTGTCAATGTATGCCTGAATGGGTTGGGAGCCTTGGCGGATTTCTAGCAAGGAGTTTAGGGTGTAGTATCTGGTGTCACAATCCTCCCCAGTTGCAGTTTAACTCAATCTCAAACTTGGCATAGTCCAAACAGAATTCTACATCTTCTGATGTGGCTTTGCTGAACCAGTCTAGAGCGTCTCCAGAGATCATGAAAGCAACCCCCAGTACCTTCTTGGTGTTGCTGGCATAAGAGGGGGTGTTGGTCTGGACATGCAAGTAGAGGACTGGCATGGCGCGTTGGGCTTCCTCAAGTGCAAGCTTCCCCATCTGGGGCATCTCAACCTTGGTGAGGGATTGGTTCACAATTACATTTTGCACTTGGGAGGAGGGCTTGTTGGTATTGGTGGCAGCGTTGTTGGTTCTTTTTGGGTTATTTGGGTTTGCGTTCTTCCACGTGGAAGAGATCAGGTTCATGGTCATCTTATAGGTGTAATAAGTGATTATCAATAACAAAAGCATTTAGGATGCCCCAAGAAATATCAACATCTTGGGGCTCAGGGTACCAGGTTTTAAAAAGATTGCTAATATCAGGGACCCAGTCTCGGGTGGCTGGCCCGCCGTTTCCAGGGGTAACTTGGGCTGGGCCCTTTGCAGGCAGGGCCCACCACAAGAGAGGGGCTAACTTTATAAGGTAGGAAGCAGACTTCCCTACCCAAGACCACGGGCCGGCAGCCGGTATAATGGTGTCCACCACCCCTGTGAGGGTGATATACACTATTCCAAAAAGCTTGCTGGTATGGTTGGTTGGAAGGTCAGGTGAAGAGGCTGGCATCAGTTTGGGTGTTACAGGTGGTTCCATATAGATATTGTAGGCCGGGAGATGATTGAACTTTCCTCTAAATAGTTTGGGGGTGGAGAATATCCACAGGCTTTGGTGGTTGTATCTAATAGCAGATTGGATGAGGGCTAGCGGGTCAAGTTCAAGGATTTTCTCTGGTGTATAATCCTTATATTTGGGCTTCAAGGGATAATCAGTGAAGTGAACAGGCCCAAAGGGTTCACCAGATGGACAGAAAACTGTGGGCAGCAGGGCAAGAGGGCCAGGAGATCTTAACCTGAATTGATAGACGGCAAATACAAAATATGGCAATAGCTGTAAGAGCCAAAGTAACATAACCTTTATTTAAAAATGGCAATAAGGTTTGAGCGCAGAATCTATAGGCATATATAGCATTCCGCCTCCAAAGTTAGTATTTTCTATCAGGGCTTTATCAAAATATTAGGAAAAGTGCGGGCAGGCAGCCAGAGGGCCCGGGTGTGGAAGCTGCAAAATGGCACCTTGGCTAGGTGTTGTCTCATTGATCAGAACGTCCAATTTGGTCACTAATTTTCTTGATTCTTTGCTGTGGTCATGGGATCAGGCCCAAAGCCCAGGTTTATCTTTGACAGTAGGGTTTGATTGGTTGCTTGAGAGGACTTCAAACTCATGAAATTTACAGAGGCACCATCTCTGCTTCCATTAGGCAATTCAAGAGGCTCCTCTTTGGGCGCCACCATGGTCAAGCTGGTGCAGGTATTCTGGCTTTGGGACTAAGCAGGAGCCTCAGCTTGCAGGGGTTTGATCCCAAAAAATGCAGGCGGGCGGGCCCTTGGTCCATGGGCCCAGCAGCCTGCAGGAATGTAGGTTCAGGGTTCAAATCCCACCCTTGGGCCTGGGTTTCCCGGGGTAATAAATTGTCAATCCTGACATTCTGTTACACAGCCACTGGTGCCAAGATGTTAAAACTATCTTCCCTATCTGATCTATTGCTTCTCAAACAACTCACAATATGTTTAATGTATTCTTATTATATTCTTTGAATGTTGCAGCACAATAATTTACCCTAACACAGAGAATTTGTAAATTCACTCCCCCCTTTGGCACTGGATAGAACCATTTTCCTTTGGCGCATCAAGAAATCTGCTCAAATTCAAGCTAAGCCTCTTAATTTACTTGAGGATTTAGCCCACAAAATTGACAAGCAGTTTTTCCTGGTGTACCCTTCCCAGGTGGTATCTATTGACAATCAGATTTGTGTCCCCACCTGGAAGGAATCTCTAATTAATTTAGTTTATTTTTTGGCTTGGGCTTTCACACATTTAAACCAAATTAAAGGGAATCAATCAGGTTGCGCTACTGTGGAATAAAAAACCCTAATTCTACTGGACTAAATGCTGACTTGAATCATTCCATCATTGCCAGCCAATTAGATTCAAAGCTGGAAAAAATTTCAAACCCCTCCAATTCAATGGACTTGTCTTTGCAAAATTTCTCTTGTAACCAATCAGATCTGCAACTGGAGTCAGGTGACTCCTGAATCTCAGTCATGTTCCTTAAAGCAAGAAAGGGGACTTTCAATCCCCTGCTTGCTCATTCTTTCAAAATAAATCTTTGCTTCTCACTTTTAAGTTTATATCTTGGGGGTCTTTATTGGACCTCTTTTTTCCTTAAAGCTTTGTTATTAAAAGTCTTGTTGTTTATCAGGGAGCCAGTCATAGGCAGAGGCATTGGGTGGCTTGGGGCGGGGTGCGGCCAAGCCAGCAGGTAAGGCCCACCATAGAATGGGTGCTAACTTGATAATGTAAGAGGTGGATTGCCCAAGCAAGGACCAGGGTCCAGAGTTGGGGACCATGGAATCCACCAACCCTGTCAAAGTAATATAGAGTATTCCAAAAAGTTGGGTAGAGGTGGTCTTGGTGGCAGCAGGGGGTTCCAGTGGGCAGTCTGGTCTAGGGGTTAAGGGAAGAGTCATGGGAACAAAGTACGCTGGTAGGTAGTTTTACTTGTCTTTGAACAATAAGGGCGGTATCTCAATCCTTTTTCTTTTGCGTCCTATGTAGTTGATACTTCTAGTCCTTGCCAAGGGGTCAGCAATGAGAATGGTTTCCAAGTTGTACTTGGAATAGGCCAGGTTGGGGGGTATTCAGTAAAGTGCACAGATCTAAAGGGGGATCCCAGGGGACAGTATAATGCCTGGGGGGTTTGCCAGGTTGGTCTCTGGATGGGGCAGCAGCCAGATAGTCTACTTGACCAGAATTAAGATGGAAGATCACTAAGACTAGATAGGGTAAGATTTTTTTGAACCAAAGGTTCATAAAACTTTATTATCAAAAATAACAATGTGGTCATCACCAGACCTCCAGGGTTTTTATACCAAGGGGTCTTGCTTCTTCAATTTTTGCAGGTTTCAGGTTTGCAGACAAGGCACTGGCAGGGCATGGATCTTGGCTTGGAGTCTCAAGGGTGTCAGATCCAGGTTGTACCTGCTCTGGCAAATAGAAGTGACAATGCTTTGTTCCGCTGCCACTGTTCACTATGTCACCTGAGTAGTTCAATTGTACTACCCCTTCTGGACAGAAGGCTGGCAGTTGCTGGTGGTCATTGGCAGAGTTAAAAATAGGTTTTGTTTTAACCTCCTTAAGGCAAGCTGCAACCTCTACATAGGTTCAGATCTTTGGTTGCTCAAGGTTGGCATCAATCTGGTGACCATTCAGGGAATTGTCCTTGGGAGACTGGCAGGTCTTGGAGCAACTCGTTAACTTGGGTTTGCAATTTAACAAGTGGGTGGTCTTCTGTCCACTTTGTGTGACTCAAGTAGTCTTTGGAGGGCCAGGATTTGATTCCAGGGTTTCCAATGTTGGTTTCAAAACTCCAGTATCAGCGTTGGGCAGGTTATCAGTGGGTCCTTCCCCAACCTCTGTTAGCCAGGTTACATCTCCTTTGCAGGTAGGGTCTTCATTGGCACCAGTTTGGCAGCAGACTGGCAACTATTCAGGGAATTCTCTGTAGCAGACCGGCAGGTTGCGGGGTAATTTAACAATTTGAGCCTGTGTTTTAACGTATTGGCGGGTCTTGGTCTGTCCTGGAGGGTTTGATCCACCTTTGGGGAACTGGGGTTTGACTCTTGGGTTTTCAATACAAGTATTAAAATGTCATTCATGACATCATCCCCTTCCTTTCCAGGGGTCCCTTCCTTCCTGGCCTTCTTCTCAAGATATTGTTGGATTGCTAGTTAGGCGTCGGGTAGGTTGCTTAATGGTTCCAAGGTGCTTTCCTCAGGTGAGTATCCCTTCCAATTGACGTAATACTGGAGGGTTTTATAGTGGGTACAGTCCCCATGAACAAACTCAACTTCATATTCTTCATAGCGTCCTACTTGGATGGGAGGGGGGTCAGTCTTGAGTTTCTGGTGGGGAAGGGAGTTTCCTTCTTTCTTGAATAGAAGCGCATGGTGGAAGACGTTATGTATCTTCCACAAGGGGGGTAATTCTAGTTCAAATGCTACTTTGCCTACTAGCTTGGTGATTCTGTAGGTACCACTTCTTCTGTGGGCTAACTTCTGACAGGGAACAGTCAGAGGCACGTTTTGAGAGTCCAGATAGACTTTTTCTCCTACTTTCAACGGTTTTCCAGGGGTCCTCTTCTTGTCCACAAACGCCTTATAATTCTGGACATCATGAATCAGATTCTTAAGACAGGTTTGTTGGGTGTTGTGTATCTGTTCAATCCAGGTTTTTCCTGACAGGTTTATTTCCTTACTACCAATACTGGGGTCCCAGGACAGGTCAAAGCCATAATTGGCTTTGAAGGGGGACATTCTGGTAGATGTGTGGTCTTTGCTGTTGTAAGCATACTGTGTTATGGGTAGCATCTCTTCCCAGTTATCTTGGTCAGCGTTGGCGTAGCATTGTAGGTATTGTTCAAGTATTTGGTTCACTTGTTCAGTCTGGCTGTTGGTCTGTGGATGGTAGTAGGTTGATACACAGCGCTTCACCCCCAAGTCCTTCATCACCTGAGTCCAGTATTTGGAGGTGAACTGGGGTCCTCTAACAGTGATTATTTCCCCCGGAGTATCATGTTGAGTTAGGATGCGGTTGTGGAAGTGCCTAGCTGTCTCTGCAACAGTGCATTGGGTGGTGGTAGGGATGAAATAGGACATCTTAGTAAACCTATCTACCATGACAAGGATGGCATTGAACAAATTAGAGAGGGGCAGTTCTACAATATAATCCATTGAAACAGACTGCCAGGGTCCCGCTGGTATGTCTAATGGTCTTAGCAGGCCTTCAGGTTTGGATCTACGGATTTTGGTTCTTCCACATGTCTCACAGCCTTCAATGTAGGCGGCCATGTCTTTGTCCATTTGGGGCTAATCAGAATTCTTCTTGATTCCTTGGAGTGTCTTGAGTCTGCCAGGGTGGCCAGCCATCTCTGAGTCATGGTAATCAATGAGTACTTTGGTCCTTGTTTCACCTTCTGGTACATAGATCCGGTTGTGTAATAGAAGGGTGGATCCTTTCAGCAAAAATCCTTTCTTGTGGTGGCAGCTCTCTGGGTCTGAGGTCAAGTTGGTAAATAGTTCCGCTGAATACTTGTCTAATTTCTGTGCTTCAATTATGTCAGGTTTTTGGGTCATGATCTTCAGGTACATCAATTGGATACCTAGGCTGGCAGGGTCAAGGAGTACATGTGTGTTGTGGTCCTTGGTTTCTGCAGAGAAAGGGGTCAGATCAGCTCTTCTACTCAGGGCGTCAGATACCACGTTCACCTTTCTGGGTTTGTAGTCAATGGTCAAGGTGTAGTTGGCCAGTTCCAAGGCCCATCTGGCCTGTCTTTGGTTCAGCTGTCTGGGTTTAAAGAAGGAAACCAGGTTCTTGTGGTTGGTTAGGACCTTTACTGGAAACTCAGCGCCACATAGGTATTGGCGCCAATGTTTCAAGGTCTTTGTTATAGCAAGCATCTCATTGTTGTAGATTGGGTAGTTTCCTTTGGTAGGCAGCATCTTCATGGAGTATTATGATACAGGATGTAGCATACTATCCCCTCCTTCCTGAAGAAGGACCCTGCCCACCGCAAAGTTGGATGTGTTGGTTTCCAGTATGAATGGCTTGGACGTGTTGGGCATGGCCAGAACGGGGGCAGAGGTGAAGGCAAGTTTCAGGGTCTCAAAGGCGGTGGTGCAATTCAGAGCCCAGACAAAGGTGACCTTGTCAGAGCACAGGTGGGTCAGGGGTAGGGTGATGTGAGAAATTTTCTGGATGAAATCCCTGCAATAATTTGCCAGGCCCAAAAAAATTCTCACATCTTTCCTACATTTGGGCATTGGCCAGGACGTTATTGCTTCTACTTTGTCCTGTACCATTGCAAACCCGCCAGTCTTCACTATTTATCCCAGGAATTCAACCTCAGACTGGAAGAATTTGCATTTCTTAAGCTTGTTGTGTAAGTTTGCTTGGGAGAGTTTCTCTAGTATAAGGTCCAGGTGGCGCAGGTGTTCCTCGTGAGTCTTGCTGTAGATGAGGATGTTGTCTAAGTACTCAACACAAAAGTGGTCAAGATATTCCCCTAGGACAGTGTTGATTATCCTTTGGAAAGTGCTGGGGGCGTTGCAGAGACTAAATGGCATTACTAGGTACTTGTACACCCCATATCTGGTTTTGAAAGCTGTCTTGTATTTGTCTCCATCTTTGATTTGGATCTGGTTGAAGGCATCACAAAGGTCAATTTTTTAGTACACCTGGGCTCTGGTCAGTACATCACAAAGGTCATCAGCGTTATAGATGGGGTAGCGGTTCTTCACCGTAATGTTGTTCAGTTTCTGGTAGTTTACACATGGACGCATTCCGCCATCCTTTTTCCCTACAAACAGCATGGACAACAAGCAGGGTGCTTTTGACACTTGGATGAAACCCTTTTTTGTCATATCCTCCAGGTAAGCTTTCAAGGCCATTTGCTCACAGTGATTGCAACTATAGATGGGACTGTGATGCGGTTAGGTACCTGTTAGCATATCTACACCGTGGTTGTAGATTGAGTGGCTGGGTAGTCTTGTGGCTTCTTCTTTGCTAAATACATGGCCCCACTTCTGCAAGGCAGTGGGTAGTATCCCAAAGCTGGGTTCCATCTTTATAGTTAAGAGTCTGTTGTTTGGTTCTCTTCCATGGCTTATACAGAATGGAACGGTATCACAAGATTCAGGTTGTCTCAAGGTGGCGGTCTGCTCACAATAGTTTAGAATTAGGCCATGTCTGTCAGACCATGAGTCTCCCAGTACTAGAGGATGTGGCAGTCCCGGCAAGAGGATCAAGGGGGTTGGGTACACGTTCTGTCTATTTGTCAAAGGAAGTTCCTGTTCACACTCATAACCAATGTCCAGGGAACTGTTTCCCATGGTTACTTGTAGGCTGCGCTCTGAAGCTGTTAATCCTAGTTCTTTTGCCAGGTTGGCGTCAATTAAGCTTTCATCAGCTCCTGTGTCAATAAAGGCCTCAATCTGGCGCTTGATTCCCACACAGTCTATGGTCACTTGGATGAATTTGTAAGATTGCGCAGAGGTGTTTATTTGTGCCAAGGATACAGGAGGTGTATTCTTCTTAGGGCATGCTCTGGTTAGGTGCCCATCCTCATGGCAGTAGAAACACAACCCATCTTAATAGTGGTGTTGTAACTTGTCAGGGGACATTCCTGGTCAATTGGGTGTCATGGCCCTGCCAGCTTGGGCATGGTACAAGTTCTGTTCTTCTTGGTTTAGACTCAGGCCTTTTCATAGGGGTATTAGTTCCTCAAGGCTCAGTGTAGGCAGGTGGTGCTTCAACAGGTCTTTCATGGCCAAGTTAACTCCTTTTCTGAAGATAATGACAGATAGTTCATCTTCAAGTTGGGTGCGCGTCTTGAGTTTAAGGAACTCATCAATATAGGCTTGGATAGGGAAGTTTGCTTATCAGATCTCTAACATCAAGTTCAGTGCATAGTATCTGGTGTCTTGGTCATTGCCAGTGCTCATGAGCTTGGCCTCAAATTTGAATAGTCCAGGCAAAATTCAACATCTTTGGTGGTGGCTTTCCCAAACCAATCTAGTGTGTCTCCTGATAGCATGGCAGCCACCCCCAAGACTTTCTCAGTGTCACTGGGGTAGGCATTAGTGTTGGTTTGGAAGTGGAGGCGGAGGACTGGCATGGCTTGGCGAGCTTCTTCTAAGGTGAGTTTGCCCATCTGGGGCATATCCACCTTGGTTTTAGTCTGGTTCACTATCACATTATGCACCTGTGACGTGTCTGGGTTCTGGGATTCTGCACCAGGTGCAGGGTCTTTCAATTCTTTGGTGGGTTGGTTCTTCATCCATGAGAGTATCAGGGAGGTAATTGCCTTATGGGTGTAATAAGAATTATCACAAAAAAAGCATACAAGTTGCCCCAAGTGTTAACAACATCTTGGGGCCCAGGTTACCTTGTTTGTAAAAGATTGTCATAATGTCAGGGAGCCAGTCATAGGCAGAGGCATTGGGTGGCTTGGGGTGGGGTGCAGCCAAGCCGTCGGGTAAGGCCCACCATAGAATGGGTGCTAACTTGATAATGTAAGAGACGGATTGCCCAACAAGGACCAGGGTCCGGAGTTGGGGACAATGGAATCCACCAACCCTGTCAAAGTAATATAAAGTACTCCAAACAGTTGGGTAGAGGTGGTCTCAGAAGCAGCAGGGGGTTCTAGTGGGCAGTCTGGTCTAGGGGTTAAGGGCACAGTCATGGAAACAAAGTACGCTGGTAGGTAGTTGTACTTGTCTTTGAACAATAAGGGCGGTATCTTAATCCTTTTTCTTTTGCGTCCTATGTAGTTGGTACTTCTAGTCCTTGCCAAGGGGTCAGCAATGAGAATGGTTTCCAAGTTGTACTCAGAATAGGCCGGGTTGGGGGGGTATTCAGTAAAGTGCACAGGTCCAAAGGGGGATCCCAGGGGACGGTATAATTCCTGGGGCGGTTTGGCAGATTGGTCTCTGATGGGGCGGCAGCCAGATAGTCTACTTGACCAGAATTAAGATGGAAGATCACTAAGACTAGATAGGGTAAGATTTGGTTGAACCAAAGGTTCATAAAATTTTATTATTGAAAATAACAATGTGGTCATCACTGTCAGGATTGACAATTTGTTGACCCAGGAAACCCGGGCCAAAGGATGGGATTTAAACCCTGAACCTACATTCCTGCAGGCCGCAGGGCCCATGGACCAAGGGCCCGCCTGCGTTTCTTTGGGATCAAACCCTGCAAGCTGAGGCTCTCACTAAGTCCCAAAGCCAGAATACCTGCACTAGCTTGACCATAGTGGCGCCCAAAGAGGAGTCTCTCAAATTTCTTAATGGAAGCAGAGATGATGCCTCTGTGAATTTCATGAGTTTGAAGTCCTCTCAAGCAAACAATCAAACCCTACTGCCATAGATAAACCCAGGCTTTAGGCCCAACCCCGTGACCACAGCAAAGAATCAAGAAAATTGAGTGACCAAATTGGACGTTCTGAACAATGAGACAACACCCAGCCAAGGTGCCATTTTGCAGCACCCACACCCGGGCCCTCTGGCTGCCCGCCTGCACTTTTCCCAATATTTTGATAAAGCCCTGATGGAAAATACTAAGTTTGGAGGCAGAATGCTATATATGCATATAGATTCTGTGCTCAAACCTTATTGCCATTTTTAAATAAAGGTTATGTTACTTTGGCTCTTATAGCTATTGCCATATTTTATATTTGCCGTCTATCAATTCAGGTTAAGATCTCCTGGCCCTCTTGCCCCGCCACCCACAGTTTTCTGTCCATCTGGTGAACCCTTTGGGCCTGTTCACTTCACTGATTATCCCTTGAAGCCCAAATATAAGTATTATACACCAGAGAAAATCCTTGAACTTGATCCGCTAGCCCGTGTTCAAACCGCTATTAGATACAACTGTCAAGGCCTGTGGGTATTCTTTACCCCAAAACTATTTAGAGGAAAATTCAATTACCTACTGGCTTACAACATCTATATGGAAACACCTGTAACACCCAAACCAATGCCAGCCTCTTCACCCAACCTTCCAACCAACCATACCAGCAAGCTTTTTGGAATAGTGTACATCACCCTCACAGGGGTGGTGGACACCATTGTTCCGGCTGCCGGCATGTGTTCTTGGGTGAGGAAGTCTGCTTCCTATCTTTTAAAGTTAGCTCCTCTCTTGTGGTGGGCTTTGCCCGCAAAAACCCAGCCCAAGTTACCCCTGAAAATGGCAGGCCAGCCGCCCAAAACTGGATTCCTGACATTATGGAAATCTTTTTAAACCTGGTACCCTGAGCCCCAAGATGTTGTTATTTCTTGGGGCATCTTGTATTCTTTTATTATTGATAATCACTTATTACACCTATAAGATGACCATGAACCAAATCTCTTTCACATGGAAGATTGCAAACCTAAACAACCTGAGAGAACCAACACCGCTGCCACTGATACCAACAAGTCCTCCTCCTAAGTGCAAAACGTAATAGTGAACAAATCCCTCACTAAGGTTGAGATGCCCCAGATGGGGAAGCTTGCACTTGAGGAAGCCCAAGCACCATTCCAGTCCTCCGCTTGCATTTCCAGACCAGCACCCCCTCCTATGCCAGCAACACTGAGAAGGTATTGGGGGCTACTTCCATGCTCTTGGGAGACGCTTTGGACTGGTTTGGCAAAGCCACAGTAGAAGATTTAGAATTCTGTTTGGACTATGCCAAGTTTGAGGCTGAGTTAATGGCAACTGGGGAGGATTGCAACACCAGATACTAGGCCTTAACTTCTTGTTGGACATCTGCCAAGGCTCCTGACCCATTCAGGCATACATAGACAAATCCCTTAAACTGAAGACCAGCACTCAACTTGAGGACAAATTGTCAGCCATCATCTTCCAAAAGGGAGTGAACCCAGCCATGAAGGACTTATTGAAGCACCACCTGCCCACCCTTGGCTTGGAAGACCCGGTCCCCTTATGCAAGGGCCTCAGCATGAATCAAGAGAATGCTGGGCCCTCTCAGACCCACCAAACCCAAGCCGCCACACCCAATAGAGGGGGGATGACCCCTGAGGAACTTCAAAGACACTACAGAGAAGGACTCTGTTTCCACTGCCCTGAAGCAGGGCACCTGACCAGAGATGCCCTAAGAAAACCCCTCTCCTGTCTCTTTGGCCCAAATAAATGCTTCCTCCCAGTCCTAAAAGTTCATCCTAGTATCTGTTAACGTTGGAGGAATGCTCCAAAAACTAAAGGTGTTCATTGACACTGGAGCAGATGAGAGTTTCATTGACGCTGACTTAGACCAGGAACTAGACCTGTCCGCCTCTGGGAATTGTTTACATATCACCTTGGGAAACAGCACCAAGGATACAGGATATGAATGTGAACAAAAACTACCCTTGGTAATAGGAAACAACACATACCCATCATCTCTCATCTTTTTGAAAGGCCTGCCACACCCCCTCCTTCTTGGGGACTCCTGGTCAGACAGGCATGGTCTCATCCTCAACTAGCAAGAACAGAATGTCACCTTAGGTGATAAGGGTACCCGCAACATGGTTCCTTTTTGCACAAATCACAAGGAACCCACCCAAAGGCTCATGACCATACAGATTGAACCAAGCGTAGGCGTCCTCCCTGCTTCCCTAGGGAAATGGACCCATGTATTCAGTGAAGAGGCAGCCACCTGTCTCCCCAAACACTCCAAGTATGATCATGCTATTGACCTCCTACCTGGCACCCAACCCAAACACAGACCTAACTATAGCTGCAACCATAAAGAGCAGCTGGCTCTCAAGGCATATATCAAAGACATGACCAAGAAAGGCTTCATCCTCGTGTCCAACAGTCCTTGTTTGTCACCAATGCTGTTTGTGGGCAAGAAAGACAGTGACATGTGCCTGTGTGTTAATTATCAGAAGTTGAACAAGATAACTGTAAAGAATCTCTACCCCATACCTAATGCTGACAACTTGTGCAATGTGCTGACTGGTGCCCAGGTGTACTCCAAGATTGACCTTAGAGATGAGTTCAACCAAATTCAAATTAAAGAGGTCAACAAATACAAAACGGCATTAAAGACCAGGTATGGACTCTACAAATGCCTGGTGATGCCATTCAGACTATGCAACGCCCCTAGCATCTTCCAGCGCATGATAAACATGGATTTAGGTGAATGCCTTGATCAGTTCTGCGTGACCTACCTCAACAACATTCCCATCTACAGAAAGACTCACAAAGAGCACTTACTCTGCCTAGATCTAATCCTGAACAAAGTCTCCCAAGCCAACTTACATGCAAAGCTCAAGAAAGGTGAGTTCTCCAACCAGAAGTGGAATTCCTAGGCTATGTAGAGAAAATTGGTGGGATTGCAATGGCCCAGAATAAAGTGGACGCTGTGACCTCCTGGCCCACCCCCAAATGCAGAAAGGACGTGAGAAGTTTTTTGGGCTTGGCAAATTATTGCAGAGATTTCATCCAAAAATTTTCTTACATCACTCTGCCCCTGACCCGCCTGTGCTCCAACAAAGTTGCTTTTGCCTGGACTCTGGAATGCACTGCCGCCTTTGAAACCCTGAAACTTGCTTTCACCTCTGCTCCTGTCCTGGCCATGCCTGACCCCTCCAAGCCATTTGTGCTGGAAACCAATGTGTCCAATTT
This sequence comes from Entomophthora muscae, assembly GCA_014839935.2. Taxonomy (NCBI): domain Eukaryota; kingdom Fungi; phylum Entomophthoromycota; class Entomophthoromycetes; order Entomophthorales; family Entomophthoraceae; genus Entomophthora; species Entomophthora muscae. Next base: position 60,202 of record QTSX02005075.1, on the reverse strand, counting down.
TGCAGTAGGTGGGGTCCTTCTTCAGGAAGAAGGGGATGGTATGCTACATCCTGAGGCATATTACTCCAAGAAGATGCTGCCCAAGGAAGGGAATTAACAAATTTACAACAAAGAGATGCTAGTCATTATTAAGACCCTGAAACATTGGTGCCAGTACCTCTGTGGCGCTGAATTCCAAGTAAAGGTCCTAACAGACCACAAGAACTTGGTCTACTTCTTCAAACCACGGCAGCTCAAGCAATGACAAGCAAGATGGGCTTTAGAACTGGCCAACTACACCCTGACCATAAACTACAAGCCAGGAAAGGTGAATGTAGTAAAAGATGTCCTGAGTAGAAGAACTGACCTGGCACCCACCCACATAGAGACTTGCAACCACAACACTCAAGTACTCTTGGACCCAGCTCATCTAAGCATACACCTGGGATTGATGAAGATCAGGGCCAGCTAACCAGAAGTACTGAAGGCCCAATCACTCAAAAAATTCACCAAAACCATGACTGCCAACCTTTCAAAATCCTTGGATAGCCCCACTACCAAAAAGGCTACTCATTGAAGGGTACAACACTAATGCTGCACAAAAGAATCTTTGTTCCAGAAGGAAGCATCAGGACCAACATCTTGAGAGATTATCACAATTCTGAGATGGCCAGTCACCCAGGGAGACTCAAGACCCTCTGGAGTATTAGAAGGAACTTTTCCTGGCCTAAGATGGACCAAGAAGTAAGTATGTACCTGAAAGGTTGTGAGACCTGTGTACAAACCAACCCCTGAAGAAACAAACCTGAATGACTTCTAAGACCCTTGGATATACCCGCCGGACCCTGGAGATCTGTTTCCATGGACTATATTATTTATTTACCCCCGTTCCTCTCCTTCAACGCAATCCTGGTCATGGTAGACTGCTTCACCAAGATGGCATACTTTGTACCAACCACCACCAAATGCACAGCAGTAGAAACAGCCCAACATCTCCACGACTGCATCCTCATCCAACATGCAAGCTTGAGGAAATCATCACAGACAGAGGACCCCAATTCACGTCAAACTACTGGACGCAAGTGATGAAAGACTTGGGAATCAAGCAGGTGTATCTTTCTCCTACCACATGCAGACTGACGGCCAAACCAAAAGAGTAAACCAGATCCTAGAAAAATACCTCTGATGCTATGCCAACGCCAACCAGGACAATTGGGCCAACATGCTCCCCATGGCCCAGTTTGCATACAATAGTAAAGACCACACCTCCACTGGGATGTCTCTGTTAAGAGCCAACTACGGTTTTGACCCCACCTGGGATCCCAAGATTGGCAAGAAGGAAACTAACACCACTGGACGTTCCTGGGTTAAGCGGATCCACAAAACACAAAAAACATGCTTGACCAACCTGAATTGTGCAGTGAAAACTTACAAAGCCTTTGCCAACCAAAAAAAACATCAGGCCAACCCTTGCAAGTTGGGGATGAAATATACCTGGACTCTTGCAATGTGCCCCTACATGTGCCCTGTAGGAAGCTAACTCACAGAAGAAGTGGCCTTCACAAGGTCACCAAACTAATTGGAGAAGTTTCCTATAAGCTAGACCTACCTCCTCCTGGAAGATTCACAACGTATTTCACCAATCCCTGTTGTTTAAAAAGGATGGGAACTTGCTTCCCCACCAACAGCTTAAGACAAATCCCCTGCCCCTCCAAATAGGCTATGCCAAAGAATACAAAGTTGAATACATACATGGCAACAGGATCCACTACAAGAAACCCCAGTACTACGTCAAATGGAAGGGATAACTGCCAGAAGAAAGTACATGGGAACCGCTGAGCAACCTAACTAATGCCCAAGAAGCTGTCCAACTCTACCTGAACAAAAAGGACTGGAAGGGAGGGCCCTTGGGGAAAGAAGGGGATGATGTCAGGATTGACAATTTGTTGCCCTGGTAAATCTGGGCCAAAGGATGGGATTTGAACCCTGAATCTACATTCCTGCGGGCCGCAGGGCCCATGAACCAAGGGCCCGCCCGACCGTGTTTCTTTGGGATTGAACCCCTGCAAGCTGAGGCTCCCGCTAAGTCCCAAAGCCATAATACCTGCACTAGCTTGACCATAGTGGCACCCAAAGAGGAGTCTCTCAAATTTCCTAATGGAAGCAGAGATGATGCCTCTGTGAATTTCATGAGTTTGAAGTCCTCTCAAACAACCAATCAACCCCTACTGCCAAATATAAACCCAGGCTTTAGGCCCAACCCCGTGACCACAGCAAAGAATCAAGAAAATCAGGTGATCAAATTGGATGTTCTGACCAATGAGAGAACACCCAGCCAAGGTGCCATTTTGCCGCTCCCTCACTTGGGCCCTCTGCCTGCCCGCCTGCACTTTTCCCAATATTTTGACAAAGCCCTGATGGAAAATACTAAGTTTGGAGGCAGAATGCTATATATGCCTATAGATTCTGCACTCAAACTGTATTGCTATTTTTAAATAAAGACTATGTTACTTTGGCTCTTACAGCTATTGCCATATTTTGTTTTTGCTGTCTATCAATTCAGTTCAAGATCACCTGGCTTCTTGCCCTGCCGCTTGCAGTTTTCTGTCCATCTGGTGCACCCTTTGGGCCTGTCCACTTCAGTGATTATCTCTTGAAGCCCAAATATAAGGATTATACACCAAAAAAATCCTCAAACTTGAACCGCTAGCCTGCGTCTAATCTGCTATTAGATACAACTGCCAAAGCCGTGGATATTCTCTACCCCAAAACTATTTAGAGGAAAGTTCAATTATCTCCCGGCCTACAATATCTATATGAAACCACCTGTAACACCCAAACTGATGCAAGCCTCTTCACCCAACCTTCCAACCAACCATACCAGCAATCTTTTTGGAATAGTGTACATCATCCTCACAGGGGTGGTGGACACCATTGTTCTGGCTGCTGCCCATGGTCTTGGGTGAGGAAGTCTGCTTCCTACCTTCAAAAGTTAGCTCCTCTCTTGTGGTGGGCCCTGCCTGCAAAAACCCCGGCCCAAGTTACCCCTGAAAGCAGCGGGCCAGCCAACTGAGACTGGATCCCTGACAATCACCAGACCTCTGGGGTTTTTATACTAAGGGACTTTGCTTCTTCAATTTTTGCAGGGTTCAGGTTTGCAGACAAGGCACTGGCGGGGCATGGATCTTGGCTTTGAGTCTTGAGGGGGAAGATCCAGGTTGTGCCTGTTTTGGCAAATAGAAGTGACAATGCTTTGTTCCACTGCCACTGTTCACTATGTAACTTGATTAGTTCAATTGTACTACCCCTTCTGGACGGAAGGCTGTCAGTTGCTGATGGTCATTGGCAGAGTTAAAAATAGGTTTTGTTTTAACCTCCTTAAGGCAAGCTGCAACCTCTGCATAGGTTTGGATCTTTTGTGGCTCAAGGTTGGCATCAATCTGGTGATCATTCAGGGAATTGTCCTTGGGAGACTGGCAGGTCTCAGAGTAACTTGTTAACTTGGGTTTGCAATTTAACAAGTGGGTGGTCTCCTGTCCACTTTGTGTGACTCAAGTAGTCTTTGGAGGGCCAGGGTTTGATTCCAGGGTTTCCAATGTTGGTTATAACTCCAGTATTGTTGTTGGGCAGGTTGGCAGTAGGTCCTTCCCCAACCTCTGTTAGCCAGGTTACATCTCCTTTGTAGGTATGGGTCTTCATTGGCACCAGTTTGGCAGCAGACTGGCAACTATTCAGGGAATTCTCCGTAGCAGGCCTGCGGGTTGCGGGGTAATTTAACAATTTGAGCCTGTGTTTTAACGTATTGGCAGGTCTTGGTCTGTCCTAAAGGGTTTGATCTTTCTTTGGGGAACTGGGGTTTGACTCTTGGATTTTCAATACAAGTTATAAAAATGTCATTCATGATATTGTTTCTTACCTTTCCCAAGCCTTCCCTAGCTTTTGTTGTCCTTTTTGGAGCCCCTAGGATTAAAGTTAGTATTAAAATGTACAATTACCTTTGTGGCTTTCAAAATGCAAGTTTGAAACTGAAGTATAGTATTATATTTTATATAAGCTCTTCCTTTAAATTCAATTTTGACTCTCACTTGCTTTGCCTTTGCCCGCGCTACATATACGTCCAAAGCAGCACCTGTTCTGCTGTTTATTTGATAACATACAGCTTGTGGTTTGCCTCTTTTAGCTTAACAGCCATTTTTCAGGTTTACTGTTGCTGGGGTGCCTCTTCACCTCCATTTTTATCAGGATTTTTTTAAAAACAACAAAAAAGAAATCTTAAATTTGTCTTTTTTTGGTTTACTGCCCTGAATGCTGGTCTCTTTGGCAAAGTTTGTAGTTTTTACCCTGGCCCAGTCTTGGTAATGATATGGACTACCTCTCCAGATCTCTGGAGTTGTATCTCCTATTATTTCCATCATGTGGGAAATGACCCTACCCAATTTTTACATATGTTTGAGGACATCCCTGGGCGCACTTAGGATATTCTGGCTACCAGTGAAAACATAGTGAGAAGTCTCACCTGCAAAAAACTTGAGTATTCCACCCTCCTAATAGCCCCCTCTACGCCACCAAACTTGGACTCCCCTATGCCTCCCCTCTCCGTGGGTTCTGGTGTTTGGGTCCAAGACAATGATCTGGAGTCCCAAGAGCCTTCCCCCAACGTGTTCCCTGGTTGCTTAGTGGGATGATCTTGATGGGTCTAGATTCCTACTTCCCTGGCTGTCTGCTGCATCCTCTCTTTTAACACCACTTTGAGCAGCCATACCAGTTTTGCACTGGATGGTGTCCTGGTGGATTCTTCCCCCAAGATGGGTGCCAAACTTAGTTAGTTTAGCCCCCCTCTCTCACAGAATTGGTGCTAACTTGAAAACATAATAGAGGGATTGTCCCACCCAAGACCAGGGGCCATTAGGAGGAATTATAGTGACAATTACCCAAGAGAGATTAATATACTGTCACTGTGAGAGAGAGGGGCTAAACTAAGTTTGGCTCCCATCCCAGTGCAACAAAGCACCAGGATGCCATCCAGTGCGCAACTGGGATGGCCGCTCAGAGAGGGGACCACGGGGAGGACACCAGGGACAACTGGGGGAAGTAGGCGTTCAAACCCATTAGAATCAGACCAGTGAGCAACCAGGGAGTGCAAGTAGGAGCAGGAGAGGCCACCTTGGAGGACCTGGGGGTTACTACATTCTTCTGAACCATGGAGGGGAGAGGAGATGTGGGGGGCACTACCTCTTCAGAACTAGGAAAAGCAAGCTCCACAATGTCCAGGTCAAGATTGTCACATGTCAGGCTCTTAACCACAGCCTCTCTGGAAAAGAGAAGACTGCTGGGGAGGTCCCAGAGACTGGCGGGATTGCTACCTACCAGACGGGCCAATGAGGAGATTTTCCCCCACAGGTCAGGGGAGGTGGACCACAGAAGCAAGAGAAACGGGGCCAGGGAAAAGACAACAAATTTAAGAGCCGGCAGTATCATAGAAGGAACCAGCACAAAATTTGGGGTAGGATGGTATAGTTTCTGGAGAAAACTGAGAGAAAATGGCAAGACTAGGGTAGTCTTTGGCAAATCCTTGGGAAAATAGCAGAACGGGTTTGGGTAGCCTCGCTGTTGTCTTGGGGCCCTTGGATTATAACTGCAAGCAAAATTGGGTTTGGAAACAATGATTTTTAAAGGAAAATTTGAGATAATAATAGAAATTATAGGAAAATTCAACTGAAATTTTGAGCTTTGAACTTTGATTTTAAAGGCAAGAGCAAAAGAGACAACAACTAAGTGAAAGAGCACTTGTACAAGGAGCCAGAAGAGAAGCCGGGTTTGAAACCGGCTGGCTAAAGGTAAGCTTAGGGCAGGGGCTACACTCTAATATTTTGAGCTTTAGGGACGCAACTGGTTCCAGGCAACTCAAAATTAAGAAAATTAAGGTGCAGGTGACTCCAAACTTTAATGTAAGTGGAAAATAGACAAGCAGGGGACTGAAAGTCCTCTTGCTTGGTTAAAAGGAATGGATTGCAAAAAAAACTGGTCACATGACAGTTGGGGGTGAGCCTGATTGGCTAGGTACAAAACTTTGCTGGATGGGCTCAGGGGGACTGGAGAGTTTTACTTCAATTTCCAAAATCAAATCTGATTGGCTGTAAGAGATGCCAGGCATTTGGGGGTCAACTGGGTTATCAAGCTTTGATGTGGCAACACCTGATTGGGTGGCTCTGATAGTTTTTAAAAACGGACAACACCAGGCTAATAGGTAGTCCAAATTAACCAGGGTTTCTTCCCAGGAAGGAGCAACCAAAAGCAGGGATTCCACAGGATAAGCCATCACAAATCTCTCATCAACTGTGTGAGCTAAATCATCCAACAAATGGAGGGGTTTGGCGGGCGTTTTGGGACCTTTCTTGGTACGACGGGGAAAGATTGAGCGGTCCAAAGCCAGAGGTGGCAGTGAATTTACAGTCACAGCCCATACCAGTTTCCAGCTGTTTTCTTATTGGCAAAACTTTATGGGCCTGAAAGTCTATATACACAATATAGGGGATCTTTACCAGATAATTTACAGCAGTGGCCTAAGGATGCCAAGTCCCAGTATGAGGTACAACCTGGTTGACTAGCCCTAACACTGTGATATAGATAAGCCTCAGTTTGCTGAATTCATGGATAGTGTCAGGAAGCCAGGCATAGGTAGAGGCATTAGGCAACTAGGGATGGGGTACCGCTGGGCCAGTGGGTAATGCCCACCATAGGATGTGTGCTAACTTGATAATATAGGATACAGATTGCCCAAGCAAAGACCAGGGCCCAGAGTTGGGCACCATAGTGTCTACCATCCCTGTCAAAGTAATGTAGAGTACTCCAAACATTTGGGTGAATGTGGTCTCAGTGGCAGGTGATGGTTCCATTGGGCAGTCAGGTTACAGGGTTAAGGATGGAGTCATGGGGACAAAGTATGCAGGAAGATAATTGTACTTGTCTTTGAACAATAAGGGTGGCACTTTGTACCACTTTTCTTTGTGTCCTATGTATTCAGTCTCTCTATTTCTTGCTAAGTAATCATCAATGAGGATGATCTCCAAGTCAAACTCCAAGTAGTTGGGGTTGGGCAGATATTTGGTAAAATGCACAGGTCTGAAAAGGGCTCCAGGGGGATGGTATAGTGCCTGAGTTGGGTAGGCAGGTTGGTCTCTAGAGGGGGAGGTTGCCTGTTTGTCTACATGGCAGGAGTTGAGATGAAATATCACTAAGACTAGATAAGGTAAGATTTGTTCAAAACAAAGGTTCATAAAATTTTATTATCAAAAATGACAATAGGGTCATCTCCATACCGCCAGAGTTCTTATACCAGATGATGTTGCCACTTCACTTTTTGCAGACTTCAGTTCCAGGGACAATTTACTGACAGGACATAGATCTTGGCTTTTGGTTTTGAGGGCGGCAGATCCAGGTTTTTCCTTCTCTGGTGAATAGAAGTGACAATGCTTTGTTCTGCCACTGTTGTTCACCATATCACCTGAGCAGGCCAATTACATTACCCATTCCAGGCTGAAAACTAGAAGTAGCTAGTGATCATTGGCAGGGCTAGCAGTGGGCCTTGTTTTAACCTCCTTTAGGCAAGCTACAACTTCTGCATAGGTCTGGGTCTTTGGTGTTACATGGTTAACAGAAATATGGTGACCATTTGGGTAATCATCCTTAAGAGTCTGACAGGTCTCAGAGTAATTCAACAACTTGGGTTTGCAACTCAATTATTTGGCAGGCCTCTGTCCCTGCTGAGTGACTTAATTTGCCTTTGGAGGGTCAGGGCTTAATTCTGGGGCTTTCTATGTTGATTTCAAACTTTCAGTCTTGATATTTGACAGGCTGGCAGATTTCTGTTCCTCCTGGTTGGGGCAAGGCATCATCAGCGGTCCAGGGTTTTGCCCAACTGGCGGTCTGGCTGGCTCTTATCCATCCTGTTTGATGAAAGGTGTCTCCTGAGGACCAGCGTTTGATTCCTGGATTTTCAACACAAGTATTGAAATGTCATTCATGACAGTTATGGCCAGGCTAACTTGAACTTTTAAACTCCTGAACCAACTCCTATGGATAAATCTGAAGACTCATTTGGTATTGCTTTGGTCCACATTGCTGTCATGCCCCCTATATTAAAACAGCTTGATCCTCTCCTACTATCCATCCTAAAGCTCCCTGGTTGGTCCTGTAATACACCAGTGTCTACTACTTTTAAATCACTTAATTCCCTTCCTGGGGAGATTTTGCTTATTTGGTCACCTTTTACATATGCTAATGATAGGAATTCTAGTAGGGTCCACTCTAGTTAAGTTTAACTTGGAAGCTCTTCTTCATTCAATTGGAGAAAGGCTCCCCAATGAGTGAATCCCTGACAGGTACAGACCCACATTTGGTCTAGCACCAGCTGAAGTACAAGTGTGTGGTGAATGTTACAATTGTAACAGTTTTGAAGCCCCAGGCGTGAATTGACCCCGCTCCTAGGCGCCAGGTAGGGCAAGCAGGTGGTGGAGATTTGACCGCACCTGGATTTGCTTTGAAGAGCAAAAATCCAGGTGCAGGAACCATTAACGCCCTGGTGGCAGCTGCAGGGCCTGTTATGGGCCCCAAAAGCTATGTCCAAGCCTTGGTGGGTTTTTCTGAGCCTGGGCAGGCTAATTTTAGCTGCCCAGTGCTCCCAGTTCAAGCCCACCCTCCATTTAGTAATTCAGGCTTCCCAATTGGGAACCCCTTTTTAATCAAATTCCTTCACATCAAAAATGCCTGTCAAGCCAGTCCAAGAATGGTAATCAACTTGGGAAACCCACATAACTCCTGAAGCCAAACCTTCCAGAACCAATGACCATTCAGGCTAAGATGGGCCACCAAAAAGCCAAAAATACTGTTCCTGAAAACCCCAAAAATGACCATAAAGCAGCCAACTAAACAGAAGAACCTGATATGCCAAGCCTTGCCACGCAGATAGCATCATAAGAATGCCCAGAGGCACTTGCATTTGAGTAAGTATATAAATCAGAAGCACCTGAAAAAGTTTTATATTGTCATCCTTACCAATAAAAGTTTTATGAACCTTTGGTTCACCTATTAGTTTCCATACCTATTTTTGATACTCTTCCATCTGCAATTGCCCAAGCACCAGTACCCATCCTCAGGGATAGATAGCCATAATTCAGTTGAAAAAGCTGAAGCTCTTGACTAATACTTTCCACCCAACACTCCATTTGGCCCTGTGCACTTCACTGAGTAACCCCAAACCCTGACCACAAACCCTGGACCTTGGAAGACTTGCAGTGGTACACTTGCCCAAACGCTCCAAAAGAACCCTACCAAATTTTCTGTGACAGCAGAGAAATCACTATATACCCTTTGATCCTCAACAGGAAATATAACAATCCTGCTGCCTACTTGGTTCCCATAGAACCGCCTCTAACACCCAAACCAACCATCTCAACCCCACCCATTTCTGATGCCACTGGCCAGAGTAGTCAATTCCTGGGAGTGCTTTATCTGGCGCTCACAGAATTGATTGACTCTGCCTTGCCAGCGCCAGACCCTGGGCTGTGGCTGGGAAGTCTCTTTCCTACCTGGTAAAGTCAGGCCCCATCATCTGGTGAGCCATGCCAGTACCTGCTTTGACTCCTCCCTCACCTGATGAAGCATCACATTATTCCTGGTATCCTGATAGTGGGGATGCCTGCCTACTGTAAGACCCACAATAAAAACCTGTGAGGGTCTACCTCTTTGAAAAAGTAAAAGAAATAGTATTGTAGATAGAACTTCAATGATAGCTTAGCTATCAACTAGTCAAATTTCATTAATTTATAGGTGAAAGGTAGTGAGGGGAGATTGTGTAGGAATAGTGGGTGCAGACAGTGCATTTGATGCATGTCAAATGAAGTTGTCACTTGTTACTGTCAGAAATCCTGTAATCTACTCAAATTTTCTTGTGATCTGGGTTCTCAACAAGTGCTCACTACTTAATAGTAAATATTTGAAATGACAAAGCTTTTGAATTTGGGTTTGGACAGGCAGATCTAATTCATATTTGCCAATAAACAGCTGCATGCATGACATGACATCATTTTCATGCAATCAGTTATTTATGCCAGAATTTCATTTCATCTTGATTTTGCTTATGGTTGGGGTTCTCAACAAGTCGCTATTGCTTAAGAAAAGTTGTTAGGCTTAGCAAGACCTTTCAAATGCAAGTACAAACATCAATTTTTATTCTGTACTTAATGAGTTACGCTTTCATGAATAGTAACATACATGCATTAATCTATTCATGCAAAATGCATGAATACCCATCTTTGAGTAGATTGCAATTTACTGTTACCTGGCCCAGATATTGGATAATTCACAATTTCTATTGGCTAGGTAATTTATGTCAGGATAATCCTGACACTACTCATAGGAAAAGTTTGAAGAGTTTGCAGTAATGCAAGCTAAGTATTAACTTCTAGCTAGCCACCTACCTCTACTAGGAAATGACATCTCCTTCCAGCTGGTCTCTGGCTTTGACCCAGGACACACCATGGGGACTGGTGATCAGGAACCTCACAGCACTCATATTTGCTCATATCATTAGTTGATCAGTTTGATAACACTTGATCTCCCACCCCAATTTTCTCATTTCTTAATGAATGCAAGATTTTTAAAATACCTTGCTTCATCATTCTCTACTATAATAAAGTTTGAAATTTGTTAGTTTAATTTGGGCATTTGGTTTTTTCTGTTGCTTTTGGTGTTTCAATGATTCCTTCTCCCTTTGGCCTCCCAGAATTTGTTGGTAACAACCTTTCAGTTGTTGCTGAAACCTCAAATTTTATTGTGGTTGAAATTTTTGTTTTATCCCCTACTAACCTGCTCCCTAATTTTCACAGGGTGGACACAAAACAAGGCGTTTATCATTATCATTTCTTTTCTGAAGCCAGCCAAATCCATTTTTGACAAAGTCAGGAAGGCTCATGGGGGCGGCAGAATTCTTATTGAAGCTAGAGATTCTCACTGTCTGAACTTGGGACAGCTTGGCAACAACTTCTTCTTAGCTTTCATTTGTTTCTTGCTTATTGGTCATGAGCTATCTTAGGTAGTAAGCTGAGGTCAAAAATAAAATCATACAAGATGTCTCTATAATTAAAGAAGAATAGTGGCCCAGGGTTACTAGTTTTGTTATGATTGACATACTGTCATAGCTCATATCAGAGTCTGGCTGGACTTTCACAGAGGAGTCAGACCAGGCCTGAAAGGCCATGTACACAATTGGTGCAATCATGACTATATAATTCACAGCAGTAGCCAGGGGACACCAACTTCCATTATGGGGCATGATTTTATTGGCCAGCCCAAATACCATAATGTAGATAAACCCCAACTTACTGAAGTCTTGGGCAGGAGGCATGTTGGGCAAGGGGGGGTGGAGGAAATCTCCTTCACAATTAGACAGAATTTGCACTCTAGAGTGTCCAGGAGAAAGATCCAGGTGGTGAGGGTGGAAGAACTCCAAGTCAATGGCGCAAGGTGATTTAACCAAATGAACAGGAGCAGAATCAGGAAGTAACATATAGGCGTGGTTGTATTGTGTATTTGCAAATAGATGCAACCAGAATGATTATATTGATGCAAAAATAGATAATTATAATACCCATACATTGTTGGTACTACTTGCAAGAGGTATGGTTGGAGGTTGGCAAATTGGAATCCTGTCAGGGTGATGATGATAGGATAGATGGTCATCAACCATCTAAAGACCTTGGCATAGATGTTATATCTGCTAAAACTCCCCGCAAAGTATGTTAATACATAGTAGATGAAGGTGTATGCAGCAATGGACAAGGTGAGTGAGGTGACACAAGAGGAGTCCAGGAACCAGTGTACAAAGAGTTGAGGTGTCTGGGGTCTTTGTATTAACCTTGGCCCAACCCTTCAGGTGGGGGCCCAAAGATTCCAGGTTCCTGCTGGTAACCTCCAATCCTTAGGCAAGCTGTAAGCACAGCTGTGAAGATGAGATAGTTCATCTTCACCTGTTTGGGGATTGAGGGCTGGAAGGCTTAAACTAGTCAATAGGTTTACTTAAGGAATAGATTCAAGAAAGATCTATTGAAGAGATTATTTCTCTCAAGAATAGCAAAAGCCATCATTGAGAGGGGATCCTTTATTTATAGTAGTCCTCACTTTGCAAAGTTTTGCAAGTGGGAGTGAAAACAAGGAATTGGGCACCCCAAGAATCTTGAGTATTGTGGGTTTCCTGTCCACCAGTCCCCAAAGTGTTTCCTGGATCATAGCCAGGGACTGGCTTGGAGGAGTTGTCATTCTCTATTAGTGGTGAGTGGCTGATCAGAAGCTTGTACTTGACCTGCATGACTGCAAACTCTTCCAGCACCTTCCCAATGACTAAGTGGGCATCCCCACCATACACCTGTACTTCAGCAGGCGCTAGCCCCTCTGTGGGCCTGTACCAATCCTGTAACAACCTAGTAAATTCATTTCCTATAAACTCTCTTCCTCTAACTGGCATCTCAAGATGCCTAGTTACTTTTTCCCACTCCTCCTGGGAAGACTTACTAGTGGCAAATCTTCTACAACTTTGATGATAGGTATCTTCTTTCCCTTGGCTAGGGTGAAAGATATGGGGTAGCTCACTCATGGGGCTTGTACTTTGATCACTGGAAAATTTGGGCAGGGGTTGTAATAGGCTTTTATTCATGGTCAGAAGGAAGATCCCTTTATAAATCTTCTGATATAATGCCTGGGTAAGGGAAACAATATGGGATTGCCAATACTTGGAGTCCTCTAATAATCTCTTGGACACCTTGTACTTGGTCTTGGGCTCCTGCACCTTTATCTTGGGCTCATGTGATTTGTTCCAGCTCAGGCTTCTTATCTTTAGCCTTGGCTTCTGTATCTTGGGCTTCTACACCTTTAGATTGGTCTTCAGCTCCTTCTGTAGTCTATGTGGCCTTTGTAATCCACTTGATCTAGTCCCTGTTAAGCCTCAGATAGCTCCCCCTTTTATAGCTCCTTGTTTCAGTCCAAAATCTCTCTCAGAACTCTTGCTTTTCCAAAGCTTAAACTATCCAGTTTTTCTCTCTCTGCAATATATTAAACTTAATAACTTACTTCAGCCAATGAAAGCCCTGAATTTTCTGCTTATGTCCCTTGTTTTTTAGGCTTTAAATCTCAAGTTAAAGCCCTTAAAACACTGATTAAATAAACCTTGGCTTGCAACCAATCAGACGCCTTGGTTTAACTGTTTTGAAAAAAAGTTTACCCAAATGACTTGCTCTTGCCTATGGTTCAAACCCAAAGATTTCTTGCTCCAGGTAAACAACTGCTCCATGTTCTGAGCAGTTTCACTGTGATTCCTGTCACGTTTCTCCAGCAAATCTCAAGCACTTCCACCTATGTTTTACATAGGAGAATTTCAAACCCTCAATTTTACAATGTTTCTCTGAGTTTCTCTGCATTTTTTTCAACTTTTTGCAACTTTGAACTTGCCTGCCACTTGCCTTTTGCCTCTCCTAGTTGTTCTCAGAAAAATTTGCTTATTTGTTCTCACAGTTTCTCCATCCTGTTTCTGGCCTAATTCTGGCTTCTTTTCCACTCAATCAAGTCTAAATAAAATACAGTTTAACCACTGTAAGTTATATCTTTTTCCTCTTTCTTTATATTCATATGATATTTTAATTCTTTTATACCATATCTAGTAAGTATTAAAACATTATTCAATTGCTTCTTTCCTTAATAACTTTCTCTCTTTAAGAAACCAAAATCAGCATTCCAGCTTCTACTTTCAGTCTGGCTAGACCTTCCAAGTCATCTTCTAGCTCCATAGCTAGTCCTGCACTATCATCTTATGTTCTTTTAACCAGTTCTTCAATCACATCTTCCAGCTCTTTAGTTTAATCAGCAATCAATCCATCTTAGTCCACAAACAGCTCCTTTTATCCCTCAAGCAGCCTCTTCATCATGATCAGCTACTCCTGCATCATGATCTTTCAGTCCTTCAGCTTATTCTCACTAGAAACCACCTTGGTTCCACCTTCACAATGAACTCTTTTAGTTCCAAACCTCAACATGAACCAACAGTCTCTCAACTAGTCTTCACTGTGATCATACAGTCCTTCTTACTATTCTTCTCTGCTGATCCCAAGAACCACCTTGGTTCTTTATCTCAGTCCCTGTTACCAGAACCTGTAGATCCAGGCATGAATCTACATTAAACTGGTATTTGACTGGGCCCTTGCAAGTGGAAATCCACTTAGTCCATCCAACTATAGAACAATAAAGTCTATGCCATTGTTTTTACTCGCCCAGGTGATTAAGTCTGGGCTTTCAGTTACAAAGTAATCAACTCTACTTCCCAGAGGCCTGATCACACCAAGTTCTTCAGCTTGCTTCCCCAAGCAAACCACCTTGATGACACCTCTGAGCAAATCCATGCCCTCCAATGCTCACTTTGGGTTCCCCCCAAAGCTCTCATGGGGACATAAACGAGGACATACTACCAGTCTGTTAGGTAGGATGCTTGCTCACAGACCTCCTGTAAGTGTATCAGGGTATGTAGAGCCCTCAGAGCTCTTCCCCTTCCTGGCAGCCCGCGCTACCTGCCAGGGGTCCAAAACTTACAGCCCTGGTAGGCAAGTTACCTATCATGCTGGCACATACTTCTACCCTGGCAGCCCGTGTTACCCGCCAGGGTCTAAACATCTTCCAGCCTGAGCAGCACATGCTACCCATCAAGCCATAGTACTCCTCACCCCAAGCAGCTAAAGTTTCCTGCTAAACTATCTTATTCCTCACCCCTAGCGGCCACAGCTCCCTGCTGGGTGAGGACCTCTAGCTCACAGCAGCCAATATCTTCTGCTGGGTGGAGAAAACATCTGCCTCTAGTAGTCTTTTCCCCTACTAGCTAGGCCTTATCTCTCCTAGTAGCCATCATTCCCTACTAGGCCTTTACCTGTAACAAACCAACAACACATGGTCAATTTTTAGCATAGCTTCTTTATTTGAATCCAAATCAACCCTTTCCTGCAAGACTGTTTACATGTGGATCATCACAAGGATGGATGTGGGAAGTGGGCTCTAGAAGTGTGGGCAAACTCTTGTTCTTCTGTTATCTGTGGCTGGTTTGGAAATTCTTGAGGTAAACCAATAATCTTCTGTTGACCCAGTGCTAGGTGAAAAATAGGAGTCAATTTTCTTTCATGGTCTATTTTGGTTTCAAGAAGGTTGGTTTGGCTGGAGTTTGGTTCTGGCCATGTGGCCTGGGCTCCAGATTCCCATTGGTTGGTGGTAAAATTATTCTCCAAATCTAAAACTTGTGCATTTTCTTGTGCTGAAAAGCAGGGATTATTCCCTAAGTTCATCCCTGTTGACAGGGACTTATTTGATTTTTCAAAGGTAGGAGTGTTCTTTGATTGGCTGGGGGGTAAAGACTGAGACCTGGGTGGATAGCTGGCAGCCAACTGGGGCCCGGAGGCAAGCAAGCGGGTGAGAGGCTGGTGACAGGCTTGCAGGCAGCAGGCTGGGGCCTGGGAAGCAGGTGGGCAAACAAGAGGCTGGCAAGAGACCCGCTGGCAACCGGCAGGGCTGCAGAGGGTCAGCAGAGAGTGCTGGTGGGCGCCTGCCTGGATGATAAATTGTTCTGGGATTTATTAAGTCCTGTTTTGACTATATTTTATTTTTATTTTTCCCAATTAATGGGGGAAAGTCCAAATCAAATTGTGGATTTTTTGGATTGGAATTTCCTATATTTTCCTAACTTGGTATTTCAGCAGAAATCTGGTTAATGTCATGAATATTCCTGACAATATTTTCTGCAAGAAAATAATAGGTCTTGTCATAAAGTTGTTTATTTTAAGATGTCAACAGTAAGGAAGGCTTCTCCTATTCACTACTTATAATTACTGAGGAATACTTAGTCTGGTGGCATCATTTCCAGTGATACTTGCAAAATGGCTTAGAAGTTGCACACTGGGACCTGGGGAGAAGGATATTGGCTGGTATATCATGATCAAGAGTTTAGCTGCAGCATGCTGAGTTGTTACAGCTATTATTAGAACCTGTGAGCAATCAAGCGCCTGATTGTGCAATTGTACAATTGCTTTCCCAATAATAAAGGGACCTGATTTTGTGTTTAATTTTGATGCCAGGGTTTTGTGGCACATGGGCCTTGCAAACTCCTGGCCATTTATGGTCAGGAAGGGGGTTTTTCTTCTATTAAGGCAGTCAGTAATGTTTTTCACACTGTTAGTTTTTTACTTCAGGCAGGATAGCTGATTGTCTAGGGCATTCTGGGCCCTGACAAATGTGCTCTAACTAAGCTCTTCTCAGGTGGTTTGGGTTTACCTAGTATAGAAAGTACATTAATTAGATACCCAATTATAGGAAGCACTGACAAACAAATCTCTTACATTTCAGAAAAATACTAAGCCAAGACATTAGCTTTAAATATACTACACTCTCATGATTGCTCAGTACTGTCATTTTCTAATGAGGATTGTAATAAACCTTTGGTTCAGCCAGATTATAGCTTGTATTTTATAATAATTTTTTAGCTTAAATCTCATTTTCAAACACCAGCTCTCTAGAAATTCACGCCTTGTTTAGTACTTGTTTTTACACTAACTAGAAGAAAGTAACAGCTACTTCTTATACACCAAGTTACCACTTTTGTCAGAGACTCAGTCTCGGAGGGCTGGCCCGCCGTTTCTAGGGATAACTTGGGCCGGGTTTTTGCAGGCAGGGCCCACCACAAGAGAGGAGCTAACTTTAGAAGGTAGGAAGCAGACTTCCCCACCCAAGACCACGGGCTGGCGGCCGGTACAATGATGTCCACTACCCCTGTGAGGGTGATGAACACTATTCCAAAAAGCTTGCTGGTATGGTTGGTTGGAAGGTCAGGTAAAGAGGCTGGCTTTGGTTTGGGTGTTACGAGTGGTTTCATATAAATATTGTAGGCCAGGAGATAATTAAATTTTCCTCTAAATAGTTTTGGGGTGGAGAATATCCACAGGCCTTGGCAGTTGTATCTAATAGCGGATTGGATGCAGGCTAGCGGGTCAAGTTTGAGGACTTTCTCTGGTGTATAATCCTTATATTTGGGCTTCAAGGGATAATCAGTGAAGTGAACAGGCCCAAAGGGTGCACCAGATGGACAGAAAACTGCAGGCAGCAGGGCAAGAAGCCAGGTGATCTTGAACTGAATTGATAGACGGCAAATACAAAATATGGCAATAGCTGTAAAAGCCAAAGTAACATAGTCTTTATTTAAAAATGGCAATAAGGTTTGAGCACAGAATCTATAGGCATATATAGCATTCTGCCTCCAAACTTAGTATTTTCCATCAGGGCTTTATCAAAATATCAGGAAAAGTGCAGGTGGGCAGTCAGAGGGCCCAGGTGTGGGAGCGGCAAAATGGCACCTCGGCTGGGTGTTCTCTCATTGGTCAGAACATCCAATTTTGTCACTCAATTTTCTTGATTCTTTGCTGTGATCATGGGGTTGGGCCCAAAGCCTGGGTTTATCTTTGGCAGTAGGGTTTGATTGGTTACTTAAGAGGACTTCAAATTCATGAAATTCACAGAGGCGTCATCTCTGCTTCCATTAGGCAATTCGAGAGGCTTCTCTTCAGGCGCCACCATGGTTGAGCTGGTGCAGGTATTCTGGCTTTAGGACTTAGCGGGAGCCTCAGCTTGCAGGGGCTCAATCCCAAAAAAATGCGGGCAGGCGGGCCCTTGGTCCATGGGCCCAGCGGCCTGCAGGAATGTAGGTTCAGGGTTCAAATCCCACCCTTAGGCCCGGGTTTCCGGGATAATGAATTGTCAATCCTGACAACTTTCTGATATTTTCTTGAATACAGATCAAGGTTCTTACTCCTTGGTGATATGTAATAGCCAGTTATATATTACCAGGCCAGCTTTAATTGACAACAAGCCCAATTCAGATTGGTTCATATCACTTTTCTCTCATATATCACTGGTCAGCTTACAGATGAAAAGCCTTACTGCTCTTGGCAGGTTGCTCTTCTATTATATTCTGGTTATCTGAGCTTATTATATCTTTCCCTGACTGGCCTCATCAATTTTTCTTGACCCCACATCTGGGCAAATGGCTCCACATGGCCATACAGTCTCATATATTATGAAATTGGGACCAGCCCTCTATCTGGCCCTGCCAATCAATTAATCACTAGTTGGTCCACCAACTGACCAGTCATAATATTGATAGGCAATTTCTGACAATAAAGCCTAAATTTTTATTTCAATAAAGACATTCTTCTCCATACCACTCTTTGAAGCTTTCCCTAAAGTTGTCTTCTCATCAGTCCAGTCACATGACAATCAGTCACGCTATCTTCACCATGTATACTTGATCTTTGAGCAGTAATAGGATCAAGCCATGATAACTTTAGCTTAAAAGCCAAATCTAGTATTTAATAAAAAATTATTCCATCATCTACTTATCACTTTCTCTTCATAGTTTGCCTTGTTGTACTGGATAAAAAACACATGAGAAAAATTCAAGCATTAAAAGTGAATATTAAAGAACTTTTTAAGTAATCTATACAAGGAATAAAGCATTTTTATTTTAAATAACAAAATTTTATTTGTTTTATAATAGAAATTTTTTTAGACTTGGAGCTGGTAAAATTATATTTTCTCTTTAAAACTTTGTTTATAAAATTATTTTAAGTTATGAGTATATTTTAAAGATAACATTTTTAAATAAACTTGTCATTATAATATTTATACTATGTATAATATACTTTAGATTTTATTTAACACTAGTATCAAGCCTAAAAACTGCAACAGTAGGTTTTGACAAGAAAACTATCATAAAAACAGATATATTTGCTAGGTAGACTTATACATCAAAGTTTATTTTTCGTAAAGGAAATTAATAAATTCTAGCCAACAGTACATCTTTTTTCTGTGAAATAAACAAAAAATTAAAATTCATATTACAGAATTGAAACGGCCATAACAATCAAGCTAAAGTTATCACAGTTTATAATAAGCCTAACAAAGTAAAGTTAAAATCAATCGTTTCCAAAAAGAATGGAAAAATAATTCGGGGTGCCTATTTAGTTAAACTTAGAGTCTGAGAATAATTTTAATTTAATTTCCTGTTTATAACTATGATTAAAACATTTTAGGGTGTCGGAGTTTATTTTTTCTTTTTTTAAGACACAATTTTATTTAAGCAGTCAAAACAACGACACCACCATTTTCTTTAATCTTTTTCTCAGCGGTGTGAGAAACGTAGCGGGTCTTAACAATGAAAGCCTGTTTAGGGAGCCTTCCTTTAGCAAGGACTTTACCGTAACCCTAAAAATGAGTAAGTAATAAATATGGAACCTACGTGTTGAGTAACATCAATAACAGGGACAATCTCTTTGCCAGCGCATTCAGCACGGACTTTATCAGAGATGAGTGTAGGAAGCTTCTCAACATTAATGACGGGACAATGGTACTTGTTGCGGTTCAAGTGGAAATAGCGCATACCGACTTTACCAAAATAACCGGGATGGTATTTATCCATGTTGATGCGGTGATGATGTTGACCACCAGCAAGACCACGACCACCAGGATGCTTACGGTGCTTTCCAACACGACCGTGACCAGCTGAAACGTGTCCACGCTTCTTACGATTATGGTGCAGGCGTGTAGGCTATAATATTTAAAATATGTTCTCTATTGAAACTTACCATTTTATTTACGACCTGAGAGGTAAAAGAAGGCTTATATCTCTCAATCTACAATTTTTAACAGTACTACTATTCACAGCTCTTAATTCCAATCTAAAATCATTTTAGAGCAGGATGTTAACTATTACAGGATTGCCTTGGATTGAGGTCACCAATCTCAAAAGCGAGAAATATTTTAAACAAATTCGATCGCAATCACTCAAGTTTCGTCATTTAAATTTTAATCCATCTAATTCATTTAAAAATTCAAATAAAAGCTGGAATTCAGGTAATCATTTCAAACAAAACCAACTCTCTTTTCATTTTAGATGCACTTCATCAAAAGTATATCCTGGGATGGGTAAGTCATTTTTTACTTATTAAACTTAATAACCTAGATTTAACCCAGATTTTCACCCTGAAGCCAATCTTAGGCTGGCTAAGTCTTTTTTTCTAATCACTAACCTTTTTTTAAAAAAATCCCTATTTTTACCTGTTGCAGATCATGAGCAGGGTAATTTTTCCCCATCTACTAAATTTTAATAATGAATTTTAACTTATTCAGACAACCAGTTTCTTTACCAGGTAATTTTTTTAAAAAAGACTAACTTATATAATATATCTAATATGCTTATTGGTTTGTGAAATTTTCTTATAAACCTGATCTAGGCTTTTTAAAAAATCTATTAAATAAAGTTAACCTATTTTGTAAAAAAATCAGCTTTTTTATACAATAGAAGTTATAAGAAAAATGATTGTCAAGATTTTGGTATCTTAGAGGATTATTATTTTTATTAGATTAAGATAATTACATTTTTGTAAAAGGCTGTTGATAAGGCAAAATGTATGTCACAAATGTGCTTCATATTAATGGTATTGGGGTTCAAGCAATGACTGAAAGAGCTCCATCTTCTAGTCACTGAAGGCAACAATTAAAGATTCTCTAGTCAAGAGACAAAAACCGGTGGCTTCAAGCGGAAAGTGGCTGAAAAGATACTGAAAAAATTGTCATGGCCCGCCATGACATGATAGTTTTAAAAATTCACGTTTTAAAAGCTTGAATTAATAAAGCTACCTCTTGCTGTCAGAAAACCACCTTGATCTTTCTAGGTACCCTAGATTTAAAGTTATGGTGATTTAAAGAGCTGAGCTCAAAAACTCTATCAACATGTCCCAAAATGGTTGCAAGATTGGATTTCAAATCAAGATAAGCAGCAATTAGTAAGCAGGCAAATTCATTCATATTGTAAACCAAGAGGATTAATCCTGGTAATTTTTTTTAGCTAGCAAAGCACTTAAAAGAGTAGTTTTGAGGAAATGATTTATTGATATTTGAATATTTGATAAAACTTGCCTTATATAGTGAAATGGGCTAATTGAGAAATATGCCATATCTTCATGGCAGGAAAGGGGTGAAGTTTGGGCTTTAACAGAGCTGCTTATTTGCATTTGCATGTAAATAAGTCTGAAACTGTAAAGCCCAGCTGTAAAGACACAGCAGAACTTACTTTCTATAATTAACGTAGAAAAATAGATAGCAAGATTGGGTTAAACTTCAATGATAGCTTAGCTATCAGATATTCAAAAGGTGTTAATTTATAGTACCTCTCACTGTGCAAAGTTTTGCAAGTGGAAGTGGAAGCAGGAAATGAAGAATCTCAAAAGACTGGGTGATGGAGATTGACATAAGTGTTTGGAATATAGTCAAACCTTTGTTCTTTTATTATCTGGGTCTGGATTTTCAATTCCTGGTTGTAGCCAACAGTGTCAGAAATGACAATTTGGATGCTCTTAAATCTCAAAATACGGAATTGGAGTCAAACCCTGGACAAAACCCTTTGCAGACTGCCAGACTCATAGGCTGGGAACGCAATAACTGTCAGGAAATCAGTCATAGGTAGAGGCATTGGGTGGCTCAGGGTGAGGTGCGGCTGAGCTGGTGGGTAGGGCCCACCATAGAATGGGTGCTAACTTGATAATATAAGATACAGATTGCCTGAGTAAGGACCAGGGTCCAGAGTTGGGGACCACAGAATCCACCAATCTTGCCAAAGTAATGTAGAGTACTCCAAACAGTTGGGTAGAGGTGGCCTTGGCTGCGGTAGTAGGTTTCAGTGGGTGGTCTGGTCTTGGGGTTAATATGTGGAGTCATGGGAACGAAGTACGCTGGTAGGTAGTTGTACTTGTCTTTGAACAATAAGGGCGGTATCTCAACCCTCTTTTCTTTGTGTCCTATGTATTTGGTACTTCTAGTCCTTTCCAAAGGGTTGGCAATGAGGATGGTTTCCAAGCCGTACTCTGAATAGGCCGGGTTGGGGGGGGGGTATTCAGTAAAGTGCACAGGTCTAAAGGAGGATCCCAGGGGACGGTATAATGTCTGGGGCAATTTGGCAGATTAGTCTCAGGAGGAGACAGCAGCCTGGTAGTCTACTTGACCAGAATTAAGATGAAAGGTCACTAAGACTAGATAGGGTAAGATTTGTTTGAACCAAAGGTTCATAAAACTTTATTATCAAAACTGATAATGTGGTCTTCATCATATCACCGGGGTTTTTATACCATGGGACTTTGCTTCTTTAATTTTGCAGGGTTCAGGTTTGCAGACAAGGCACTGGCAGGGCATGGATCTTGGCTTAGAGTCTTGAGGGCGGGAGATCCAAGTAGCGCCTGCTCAGGTGAATAGAAGTGGCAATGCTTTGTTCCACTGCCACTGTTCACTATGTCACCTGAGTAGTTCAATTGCACTTCCCTCTCTGGACGGCATGCTGGCAGTTGCTGGTGGTCATTGGCAGAGTTAAAAATAGATTTTGTTTTAACCTCCTTAAGGCAAGCTGCAACCTCTGCATAGGTTCAGGTCTTGGGTGGCTCAAGGTTGGCATCAATCTGATGACCATCCAGGGAACTGTCCTTGGTAGACTGGCAGGTCTCGGAGTAAATTGTCAACTTGGTTATGCAATTTAGCAAGTGGGTGGGTTCCTGTCCACTTTGCGTGATTTGAGTAGTCTTTGGAGGATCAGGGTTTGATTCCAGGGCTTCCAGCGTTGATTACAAAGCTCCAGTATTGGCCCTTGGCAGGTTGGCAGTAGGTCCTTCCCCAACTTCCATTAGCCAGGTTACATTTCCTTTATAGGTATGGGTCTTTGTTGGCACCAGTTTGGCGGCAGACTGGCAACTAATCAGGAAATTCTCTGTAGTAGGCTGGCTGGTTGCGGAGTAATTTAACAATACAAGCCTGTGACTTAACGGATTGGCGGGTCCTGGACTGTCCTGGAGGGTTTGATCCGTCTTTTGGGAACTGGGGCTCAACTCTTGGGTTTCCAATACAAGTAATGAAATGTCATTCATGACAATAACCCACTACTAATTGATGAAGTTGCTACCAGCCAGCCCGGCAGGACCCAAACCCTTAGCTGCCCGCAGGATTCTACAAACAGCCCGCCAGTGTAAGATGCTGGGAATTTCCCTGAGGTGCCAACGCCTGACACTGGCAGTTTGCCAAGTGAAATAGACAAATTTCTCCCTGAAAGTTATTCCAGACTCCTCCAAAGTCCCGGGGAAGGCACTGAACCCAAAGAGGCACCCAATACCTGAATTGATAAACAGAAGGATTTGAAGTCTTCTCATCCCAAAGCAGCCAGTGGCGAACCGCCAGTGCCAAGTGCCACACTGTCATCTGAGACACCCAATGCCAACCTGCCTGAGCCCAGAAAACCCAACCAGGTAGTGAAGCCTAACAGCGTGGTATAAATACCTGCCAGGCCAGATCAACCCCCATCATCATTTTTAAATAAGGGTTAGGAGATATTGGTTTCCCCCACTAAGCCATATTTTATTCTTGCCATCTTCTAGTTGACCCCAAGATTGTCTGCCCCCTGCCAGCCCGCCAGCTACGTATCACCTGCCAGGTGCCCCCTTTGGTCCTGTCCATTCTACAGAGTACCCCTTAAAGCCTGAGTACAAGGACTACACCGCTGACAACATACTAGCCCAGGATCTCTTGACCAGAACTACCGAGTTAATCAGATACAACTGAGAAGGTCCTTGGTACATTACCAAACCCCGCCTGTTCAGAGATAAATACAACTTACTTCCCACCTACAAAATGGACATGGAACCATCCGTCACCCCCAAACCAATGCCTGCCTCCGCCGCCAAGCTCTCACTGGACCATAACCACAAGCTTTTTGGGATTGTATATATTACTATCATGGGAGTAATAGATACTATTGTCCCAGCTGCCAGTCCGTGGTTGTGGGTGGGCAAGTAATATCCTACCTCATTAAGTTAGCACCAATTCTTTGGTGGGCTCTGCCCACCCAGTCCGCAACCCGCCAGCTCCCAAACACTAGCAAGCCGGCCAATCAGGGTTGATTCCCTGACATTATGAAAATCTATTTTAAACCTGGTATCCTGAGCCCCAAGATGTTGATTATTCTTGGGGCATCTTGTATGTTTTTTGTAATGATAATCACTTATTACACATTTATGAGGACCAAGAACCTGATCTCTTCTGCGTGAAAAATACAAACGTGACCCCAGACAACCCCAAGAACTCTGACCCCGCCGCCAAAACCGCCAAAGGACCCTCCTCTCAGGTTCAGAATGTGATAGTCAACCAAGCCCTCATCAAAGTGGAGATGCTCCAGATGGGAAAACTCACTCTTGAAGAGGCCCGCTGCGCCATGCCAGTGCTCTAACTATATTTTAAAGCCAATGCCCCATCCTATTCCAGTGACACCAAAAAGGTACTTGGAGTAGCCGCCATGCTATCAGGAGAGCCATTGATTGGTTTGGCAAAGCCACCACTGAAGACGTGGAATTTTGACTAGACTATGCCAATTTCAAAGCCAAATCTGATGGCCACAGGGGAAGACTGCAACACCAGATACTATGCCCTGAACTCCTTGTTGGTAATCAGGCAGGGTGCCCATCCCATTCAAGCTTACATTGACAAATTCCTCAAACTAAAGACTCACACTCAACTGGAAGACAAACAGGCAGCCATCATCTTCCAAAAGGGAGTCAACCTAGCAATGAAGGACTTGTTGAAGCACCATCCACCCACCCTCAGCCTAGACAATCTGGTCCCCCTAAGCTAGGGCCTTAGCATGAACCAAGAGAATGCTGGCCCCTCCCAGACCCGCCAAACCCGAGCACCAATCCCCAACAGAACAGGAATGACACCCAAAGAGCTCCAACAACACTATCACAAAGGACTCTGTTTCCACTGCCACAAGGCGGGCCACTTGACCAGAGCCTGCCCTAAGAAGAACACTGCCCCAGTCTCACTGGTGCAAATAAACACTTCTTTTCAGTCTTACAAATTCATCCAAGTGACCATAGAACTATTGGGAAACAAGCACCAGATCAAAGCTTTTATTGATACAGGAGCTGACAAAAGCTTAATTGATGCCAGCCTGGCAAAGGAACTAGGCATGACAGCTTCAGAGCGTAGCCTACAAGTAGTCATGGGAAACAGCTCTCTGGACACTGGCTATGAGTGTGAGCAAGAAATACCATTGACAATTGGACATAATGTGTACCTGTTGTCCCTGATCCTCTTACCTGGACTACCCCACCCCCTTATACTGGGCAACTCCTGGTCCGACAAACATGGCCTGATCCTGAACTATTGCAAACAAACTGCCACATTGGACCAACCTGAATCTTGCGACACTGTTCCTTTTTACATGAGCCATGGCCTAAACCCCTATCAACAAACTCTTAACCATAAAGATAGAGCCTAGTGTTGGAATACTACCTATCCCCCTACAGAAATGGGACCATTTGTTTAGTGAAGAAGAAGCCACAAAACTACCCAGCCATTCAATATACAATCACGCCATAGACCTGATACTGGGAACCCAACCTCACCATAGCCCCATCTACAGCTGCAACCACTGCAATCAGTAGCCTTGAAAGCATACCTGGAAGATATGACAAAAAAGGGTTTCATCCAAGTGTCAAAGGCCCCCTACTTGTCACCCATGCTGTTTTTAGGAAAAAAAGATGGTGGGATGCGCCCATGCGTGAATTATCAAAAACTGAATGACATTACGGTGAAGAACCGCTACCCCATCCCCAATGCCGACAACCTCTGTGATGTACTGACTGGAGCCCAGGTGTAGTCAAAAATTGACCTCCAAGATGTGTTCAACCAAATCCAAATCAAGGATGGAGACAAGTATAAGACTGCCTTCAAAACCCAATATGGGCTATACAAGTACCTAGTGATGCCCTTTGGCCTCTGCAACGCCCCCAGCACCTTCCAAAGGATGATCAACACCGTCCTAGAGGAATACCTTGACCGCTTCTGTGTGGCATATCTGGACAACATCCTCATCTACAGCAATTCTCACAAGGAACACCTGCACCACCTGGGCCTCATATTGGAGAAACTCTCCCAAGCCAATTTACACGCTAAGCTCAAGAAGTGTGAATTCTTTAAGTCTGAGGTTGAATTCCTGGGATACATAGTGAAGACTGGCAGCTTTGCCATGGCACAAGACAAAGTAGAAGCAATAACATCTTGGCCGGTGCCCAAAAGCAGGAAGGATGAGAGGTTTCTTGGGCCTGGCAAATTATTTCAGAGATTTAATCAAAAAATTTCTCATATTACTCTTACCCTGACCTGCCTTTGCTCTGACAAGGTCACCTTATTTTGGACTCTGGAATGCACCACCGCCTTTGAGACCCTGAAACTTGCCTTCACCTTTGCCCCTGTTCTGGCCATGCCCAACCTGTCCAAGCTATTCATACTGGAAAACAACACATCCAACTTTGTGATGGGCGGGGTCCTTCTTCAGGAATGAGGGGATAGTATGCTACATCCTGTAGCATATTACTCCAAGAAGATGCTGCCTGCCAAAGGAAACTACCCAATTTACAACATGGAGATGCTTGCTATAATGAAGACCTTGAAACACTGGCACCAGTACTTATGTGGCGCTGAGTTTCCAGTAAAGGTTCTAACCGACCACAAGAACCTGGTTTCCTTCTTTAAACCCAGACAGCTGAACCAAAGGCAGCCAGATGGGCCTTAGAACTGGCCGACTACACCTTGACCATTGACTACAAGCCCAGAAAGGTGAACATGGTACCTGTTGCCCTGAGTAGAAGAGCAGACATGATTCCCATCACAACTGAGACTAAGGACCACAAATCCATGTACTCCTCAACCCCACCAGCCTAGGCATCCAGCTGATGTTCATAAGGATCATGGCTCATAAGCCTGACATAATTGAGGTACAGAAATTAGACAATTATTCAGCAGAACTCATTACCAACTTGACCTCAGACCCAGATAGCCAACACTACAAGAAGGGATTCTCATTGAAAGGAACCACCCTGCTACTACACAACCAGATCTAAGTACCAGAAGGTGAACAAGGACCAAATTACTCATAGACTATCAAAACTCAGAGATGGCTGGCCACCCTGGCAGACTCAAGACAATCCAAGGAATCAAGAAGAATTATGCTTGGCCCCAACTGGACAAAGACGTGGCTGCCTACATCAAAGGCTGTGAGACATGTGGAAGAACCAAACCCTGTAGATCCAAACCTGAAGACTTGCTAAGACCACTAGACATACCAGCAGGACCCTGGCAGTCCGTTTCAATGGATTATATTGTGGAACTGTCCCCTTCTAATTTGTTTAATGCAATCCTAGTCATGGTAGTAGATTCACTAAAATGTTCTATTTT
Source organism: Entomophthora muscae (assembly GCA_014839935.2). Classification (NCBI taxonomy): domain Eukaryota; kingdom Fungi; phylum Entomophthoromycota; class Entomophthoromycetes; order Entomophthorales; family Entomophthoraceae; genus Entomophthora; species Entomophthora muscae. The sequence continues at coordinate 32,824 of QTSX02005075.1, read as the reverse complement.
GTCCCTATCACCACCCACTGCACTGCTGCAGAGACAGCTAGACATTTCCACAACCACATCCTAACCCAACATGGCACTCCAGTGGAAATCATCACTGATAGAGGACCACAATTCACCTCTAACTACTGGGCTCAGGTGATGAAGGATTTGGGGTTAAAGCTCTGTGTATCAATCTCCTACCACCCACAGACCAACAGCCAGACTGAACAAGTGAACCAAATACTTGAAGAGTACCTACGTTGCTATGCCAACACTGACCAAGATAACTGGGCTGAGATGCTACCCATGGAACAGTATGCTTACAACAGCAAAGACCATACATCTACTGGAATGTCCCCTTTCAAAGCCAACTACAGGTTTGACCCCACATGGGACCCTAGCATTGGAAACAAGGAAACCAACCTGTCTGGACACGCCTGGATTGAACAGATCCACAACACCCAAACTATATGTCTAGCAAACCTGAACCAAGTAGTACAGACATATAAGGCCTTTGCTGATCAAAAACAGACCCCTGGTAAACCCCTCCAAGTTGGAGACAAGGTCTATTTGGATTCCCGTAATGTGCCCCTGCATGTGCCTTGCAGAAAACTAGCTCACAGAAGAATCAGACCACACAAGATCACCAAGCTCATTGGAGAAGTTGCCTTCAAGTTAGACCTACCCCCCATGTGGAAGATCCATAACATGTTCCACTGTGCCCTGATGTTCAAAAAAGACGGAAACTCCCTTCCCCACCAGAAGATCAATTCAAGCCCCCCGCCAATCCGGAAGGTCCACTTAATTAAGTACAAAGTTGAGTACATCCACAGCAACTGAGTCCACTACAAGACCCCCCAGTACTATGTCAAGTGGTCATGTTGCCCCCCAGAAGAAAGCACCTGGGAACCCTTGAGCAACCTAACCAATGCCAAACAGGCCATCCAATATTACCTTGAGAATAAGGCTCTGAAAGGGGAAATTTTGGGGGAAGAAGGGGATGATGTCAGGAATGACAATTTGGATGCTCCTAAATCTCAAAATATGGAAAAAGAGTTGAACCCTAGAAAAAACACTTTGCAGACCGCCAGACTCATAGGCTGGGAACACAATAACCCACTACTAATTGATGAAGTTGCTGCCAGCCCGCCAGGACCCAAACCCTTAGCTGCCCTGCAGGATTCTGCAAGCAAACCACCAGTGCAAGATGCCGGGAATTTCCCTGAGGTGCCAATGCCTGCTACCGGTAGTTTGCCTGGTGAAATAGAAAAATTTCTCCCTGAAAGTTATTTCAAACTCCCACAAAGTCCCGGGGAAGGCACTGAACCCAAAGAGGCACCCAATACCCAAATCAATAAACAGAAGGATTTGAAGTCTCCTCACCCCAAAGCGGCCAGTGGCAAACACCAGTGCCAAGGGCCACACTGCCATCTGAGACACCCAATGCCAACCCACCCAAGCCCAGAAAACCTGACCAGGTAGTGAAGCCTGGCAGCATGGTATAAATACCTACCAGGCTGAGATCAACCCCCATTGTCATTTTCAAATAAAGGTTATGAGATATTGATTTTCCCAACTATTGCCATATTTTATTCTTGCCATCTTCCAGTTAACCCCAAGATTGTCTGCCCCCCTGCCAGCCCGCCAGTTATGTACCGCCTGCCATTGCCCCCTTTGGTCCTGTCCATTTCACAGAGTACCCCTTAAAGCCTGAGTACAAGGACTACACCACCGGCAAAATACTAGCCCGGTATCCCTTGGCCAGAACTACTGAGTTAACCAGATACAACTGAGAAGGCCCTTGGTACGTTGCTAAACCCCGCCTGTTCTGAGATAAATACAACTTTTTTCCTGCCTACCAAATGGACATGGAACCACCTGTCACCCCCAAAATAATGCCTTCCTCCGCCGCCAAGCTCCCACTGGACCATACCAACAAGCTTTTGGAATTGTATATATTACTCTCACGGGAGTAATAGATACTATTGTCCCAGCTGCCGGTCTGTGGTTGTGGGTGGGCAAGTCAATGTTCTACCTCATTAAGTTAGCACCAATCCTTTGGTGGGCTCTGCCCACCCAGTCCGCAACCCACCAGTTCCCAAACACTAGCAAGCCGGCCAATGAGGGTTGGTTCCCTGACACCCTCAGCCACTCTGTCTTCCTAATGAGTGATCACTGTTCCTTATCTACTATTTAAGTAGAATAATTTCTCCTAATAAAGACAAGTTTATCCACATTTGTGTTGGCTTTCATAATCTTCAAGCTTTTTCCTGTCCTTTCTGCCAAAAGGACTTTTACATCTTGTTTTCCAGGAAATTAAGGTATGTGCCCTTAATTTTTGCCCTGAAGGCTAACCCAAGGCTAACTCCAAACCTCAAATCTTTTGTTATAAAGATTTCACACTGTGACCTCCTGAATGTTGTCCCCAGGAGCCAAACACAACAAAATGGTGCTCACTACAGGGGCTGAAAGCCCCTCAGTTACCCTGTCCCCATGTGCATTCTCTGGTCCTTCTCCCTTTGTTTCTGAAGTACCAATCAATCTAAAGTTTCTAGTCCCCCTCTAGAAGAAGACATCACCAATGCCCCCTCAAATCCTATGGTATTGGTTCTGTCTCCCGGGCCCGTGTGCCCCCCCTTCCCGCTTTCTCTCTCAACTACAAGCAAGCTTGTGCTGCTGCCTGCTTCTTTCTCCATTATGGCACTGTGGAAATGCACACTATCCCTGGCCTCCATCCCGGGTACGCTTCTGAAGACCTGTACTCCTTCCTTTTGGACTTTGGTATCCCCCCCGCTTTGATGGAATCCATGGATATGATTGGTGTGTTGGTCAACCAATTCATCCAACCTGCCCTAGTTCACCACCAACTTGCCTTAGGATCCTAGAATCAACTACTAGATGCTGTAGCCACCGCTGTCTCAAATAACCATGCTCAAAATATGGCCTATCAAGAATGGTCCCACAGTCTCTTTGTGTGTATTTACAACAACCAGCGCAATTCACTGGCATCACAGAAGTACTTAACCTCTTCCCTTAACTCCCTTTATTCCTTACTCCCTGGATACATCAAGGACCAAATATGCTAATTGGATGACCATCAGGCTGTGTGGTGTGAGAAAATTAAGGCCTTTCTGCTAAACCATTGCCAGGATTTTGAGACTCTGGTTAGTGAGCTTAATTAATTCAGGGAGCATGTCAACTTGCAACTTGAATTGATAGGAGCTCATGTTGATACTTGGGGCCTCCATCTACAACATCAATACAGTTTGGATAATGCTGCACTAGGCAACACTCTATACCAGGTACAAAATTATGTGGATGACAGGGTAGAGTCTATTGAGGTGACTCCTCCTGCTCCTCCTGTCAAGACCCCATCTGATTTTGAAACCAAGGTATGGGAAGCAATCTCTGAACTCAAGGCTACCACTTGACGTCAAGCTTCTGTTCCAAACCCCCCTCCAGTCAAACCAATGCCTGACCCTTGTATTGCCTCCCTCACTGATCAGGTGGCTACCTTGCAAGGCAAAATTGAGTACTTAAGACAGTGCCTCTCTAATTCAGAGGATTTGTAATATGAATCTGAAGATGAAGAGGAAGGTGAAGTTGTTAATACTCCTGCTCATGGCAATTGTGGTTGTTGCCCTGGTTTAGAAGGTCAACCCTGGGTCAACTGCGCATGTGCACTAGATCAGCTTGCAGAAGTGATAAATGATGTAGCTGATAGGCAAGACACATTGGAAAGAGAGGTAAAAAACCTCTCCCACTTTACCAAGATCTTAAATGGAAAAGTCGCCCCATTGGTCACTCAGGCCACTTCTCTGGCTACTTGTGTCAATGGAATTGCTGGCACCTTGGCAGTACAACAAATCAAGATTGATGAGTTTGGGACTGCCGCCGCCACTGCTAGGGACATTAGTGGGAAGAACAGCTCTACCTTGGACACTCTAGAGGAAAGCCTTTGACTACTTTGGGATAGACAACCTGCTGCTGAATCCAAGTTTGAAGGCAACCCTCATATTAACGTCCTCAGCCCTGGTGAAAAAAGTCAGTTCTTGTCCTTGTCTATTGACCAGAACTACAAACCAACCTTTAAGCAGATATTTAATCCAAAACCTCTATCATTGTTGCCTTTCTAACCATTTACAAAACTGAAATGTGTAGGGCTACTAACAAGCTCAAGAAGGAACATATCCTCACCTGTCTCTATCCCACTTGCAAAGAAGTGGTAGTCCCCAAGCTCCCCTCCATTATCACAAGGGAAGACATGAAGCGCCTCCTTATTGAGGAGTTCAGGGGAGATCTCAGCTTGGAGGTCAAAAAGGATGCATTCATGCACATTATCTTTAAGCCCAAGGAAACCCTGGCTGAGTTTGCAGATTATTTCTACATTGAAGGCCAGCAATTAATCACTAGTTGACAGTTAACTCCTTGGGAAGCATACACGGCTTGTTTAAATGCTTTGAAGGTGAACCAGCTTCTATGCCTACACTTTAAGGCACACAAGGCTTTGCTCACTTCCATGAAGAGTATTAAGACACTCTTACAAGACATGCATTTGACCCATGGAGGTACAGTGGTACATGAAAATAAAGCCAGCAATGCTGGGACTACCTCTCGTACGCCGCGCATTATGACCCTGGGTACTGGTGAACAGGATAAGAGGCAAGGTTGTCATAACTGTGGCCAAATTGGGCACCACTCACATACTTTAACTAATCCCCAAGTGGAAGGTTGTGATCCTAAGGAACAGGTTGGAAAAGAGAGGTCAGCTTAGAAACAGAGACACTCTCTGCTGACCAATCTCCCCCATCTCCCCCATCTCCCCCTGATCCTTCTTCTGATGAGGAAGCTCCTTCTTCCTCTGGTCCAACTATCCTTCATCTATTTCACAATCTCTCCAGTGATTCAGAGCTGGAAGATTCTGATAGTGAAGATTCTGATATTTATGGCTATTCTGTTCTGGCTGTCCCAGAAACCATCCCTGTACCATACAAATTTTGCTCTGGGAAGACCACCACCACTTCCTGAGTACCTGCAAGTGAAGCTAAATCCATGGTGGCTTTCCCTTACTTAGCTCAAGCCCATCAACCTCCCGCCTTGGTTGATTCTTCTGAGGAAGCAGCCAAGCTAGCCAAAGACCTCTTCCAAAACGTAACTTTATCTCTCTTGCTACAGACAGTATATACAGAGATTCCTGCATTACAGTACATGCTAGCCAAATGGGAAAATGAGCTAGAGGCTGCGCAAGATGTGTTGGCAGTCTTTCCCCCCTTTGGGAAAGATACAACCCATGTGGAAGTATCAATCCAAAAGGTTAAGATCAAAGCCATCTTGGACACGGGTTCACCAGTCAATATAGTGTCTTCAAAACTGATGAAAAAACTTAAGTTGGCTCCTGACCTCAACTACGCGCAGTTGTATGGCACAGCTGGCATGGCACAAACACGGGCCATTGGTGCCTACTCTGCTCTACCCATGAGATTTGGGAAACTCCTCATTGCGTCCCCCGCTGTAGTCCTTGAGAACAAAAGCTATGACCTCTTGGTTAGTACTCAATTCCTCTGAGTATATTGGGATTGTAATCTACGGGATGGATACCTTTTACTCTTAGGACATGAGGTTCCTTTGATTTTTGAGGAACCTCACGTCTCCCAGGAAAATTTCTTAAAAATTGTGTACTTGAATACCCTACGGGTATTTTCTCTCTCAAGTATAGGACTCACTCCTCCAACATGCGCAGCCCTCCTCCTTCCTGCCCTGCGGAAGAAGGGGTATTTTTCTTGCCCCAGCGGCTATCACCATCCCCCCAGGCTCTCAAGTGGTGATTGATTCCCAGATTTCTTATGAGCTACCTGAAAAGTTATTATTGGAACTTTACTCACCTGAATCCCTAAGTTGTAAAGAGCCCCGCCTGTGTCCTGGGATTCTAGATCAAACCCACAAAGAGCCCGTACAATTACTGCTTGCCAACCTGACGGCCCTTCCCATGCAGGTGATCTGAGGCCAGGTTGTGGGACATGGTTGTATACTGGGAGAAGAACAAGTGGCCTCCCTTTACCCCTTTGGAACTTTCAGTGATTTTAATCTACCTGAAGACAATCCTCAAGTTCTCTCCTTATTCACTGCTGCTGATTTCCCCCAACTGTCTCCTGTTCAACAAAAAGACGTGTTGGACTTGCTCAATCAGTTCAGCAACATCTTTTCCTCTGGACCTACAGACTATGGCCTAGCTAAAGGAGTCATCCATCAGATTGATACTGTGGATGCACCCCCCTTTTGTGCCAAACCATACAGCCGTAGTAGGGTGGAAGATGCTCAGGTGTCTAAAGAACTCAAGCAAATTCTGGACGCTGGGTTACTGGCTTCTTCCCAAAGTCCTTGGGCTTCCCCGCTACTGATCCTCAAGAAGAAGGATGGCGGACATCACATTGTAATGGACTATTGTTGCCTGAACTCTCTCACTAAGAAAGAATCATACCCCTTGCCCAGAATTGACAATGCTCTCAGACAGCTGGGTGGTTCCAAGTTTTTCTCAGCCATGGATCTAGCTTCTGGATACTGGCAAGTTGACTTATCTCCTGAAGATTGAGAAAAGGCTGCGCTTATCACTTCAGAAGGCCTTTTTGAACCCACTTGTATGCCCCAGGGACTCTGAAATGCCCCTGCCACATTTCAACAAGCTATGGACTCTATCCTACAAGAACTAAAGCTCTTCTGTGTCCTTGTGTACCTTGATGACATCACTATATTCAGCGCTACCTTTTACCAACCACTTGGAACACCTCAAGGCTGTCTTCATCAAGATTTGCAAAGCTGGCTTGAAACTCAAACCCTCCAAGTGCTCCTTCTTTAAGAAACGTCTTGAATTCTTAGGTCATGAGGTCACTCAAACTGGAATCTGCCCCATGAATAACAAGGTGGAAGCCATTGACAAGATGCTACCTCCCACAAATCTTCAAGAGGTTCAAGTATTCCTTGGTATGATGGGCTACTACCAACAGTTCATACCTGACTTTGCTGAACTAAGTGAACCCCTCATCCAACTGCTTTGCAATGTCCCCTTTGAATGGACTGACAGCCAACAACAAGCATTTGAAGTGTTGAAGCCCAAGCTCAAAGAGGCTCCTATCCTAGTCTATCCTGATTATGATAAAAGTTCATCTTGTATACTGATGCTAGTGGAGTAGCTGTGGGTGCTATCCTTGCCCAACTTGACAATGAAGGCATGGATTGACCTGTAGCCTACTTTTCAAGGGTCCTCAATAAGCACAAGAAGAACTACAGCATCACTGAGAAGGAATGTTTGGCGGTGCTGCATGCAGTGAAACAGTTTTAGCACTACATTTATGGGACCCACTTCACGGTGGTCACAGATCACTCCTCCCTCAAATGGCTGCAACAGCTAAAGGAACCTGAAGGTCAACTAGCGTGTTGGGCTCTGTGTCTACAAGGGTATGATTTCACTGTGATACACTGTCCTGGGGCCCAACATCAGAATGCTGATGGCCTGTCAAGAAGACCAATCCTAGCTATCCATCCCACTGATGCTGATTGTCTGTACAAGTTAATAGGGTATCCTGACTCTTGGACCACTGAGCCAGAAGACATTTTCTTGGTGTTACAGACCCTATTCAAGGACACTGTAATTTGTGATAGACAGCTCTTCAAAAAGGTCAACAATGCCTACCTACCCTACGTCTGCCCTAGCATGAGGATAGCCATTATCCTACAAGCACATATTGACACTGACCATGGAGGTATAGCCAAAACCCATGACTGGTTGTGCAAAAACTTCTATTGGGAAAACATGCATCTCCTGATCCCTGTGTCCTTGCCTCCTGTCATTCCTGTCAGCTCTAACGCCCTTGCCTGTCTCAACACAAGTTCAAACTCATCCCTCCAAAACATGCCTTCCACACAGTGAGTATTGATGCTGTTGGGCCTTTCCCTTGGTCTAGGTCGGGATGTTGGTTTATCTTAGTTGCCGTAGACCACTTTAGCAAGTGAGTTGAAGCCAGAGCAACAAAAGATATAACTGCTAAGACCACAGCTACTTTCTTGCTGCAAGACATTTTCTATTGACATGGTTGCCCTCAAGTCCTGCTTTCTGACAATGGTACCAACTTTAATGCTCGCCTCATCACAGCTATTGTTGAAGCTATGGGGACTCACCAATTGCTCTCTGTGCCATATAACCCCTCAACCAATGGAACTGTCAAACAAGCAAACTCCACCCTGGTGTCTATAATGAGGAAACTTGCGCTCTTTGATGCTGCCAATTGGGATATGTTCCTCCCTGCTGCCCTCTTTGCTTACCAACTCAGTAGACATCAATTGACTGGTCAGTCCCCTTTTGCCATGCTATATGGACGTGAGGCCGCTACCCCCTCAATCTTGGGACCCCCTTGATTAAATTTGATGTGTCTGCAAATACTGAGGCCCATGTTAAAGACTTAACCAATTGTATCATTGACATCCAAGCAACAGCTTATTCCACTGCTTACAAGTCAAGACTCTGGAGCTCTCCCCGTCCAATGCTGCTAGAGCCTCCCTCCCTGAGTATCAAATAGGCAATCTAGTTCTCTACTATCAGAATTGTGCAGGTGGTAGAGCTCATAAGCTGGATTCCCTCTTGGTTAGGCCCTGTGAGGTCACCTTTAAAAAGGGTGTCAAGTATACCGTGAAACTACTGTCTTCTGGACGTCCTTTTGCCCGCATTCACTCCAAATTTCTCCGCAAGTATCAACTCCCCGTGTCCAATCTTGAGGGGGGAGATGTTGTAAATTGCGCAATTAATGCTATTTTGATATGTACTTCAAATATTGATAGCTGCAAAGATCTGGCTGGGTTCACTTTTGATTTTGGATATTCCTTGTCTTCTGTAAATGGGTCTGGTTAAATATCCACCCATTCTGGATTATTGTACCTGTCTATGAATGATCCTGGTATGACCTCATCCCAATGTGACCCCCTCAGTCACTATGTCTTCCTAATTAGTGATCACTGTCCCTTGTCTACTATTTAAAGTAGAATCATTTCTCCTAATAAAGACAGGTTTATCCACATTTGCGTTGGCTTTAATAATATTCAAGCTTTTTCCTGTCCTTTTTGTCAAAAGGACTTTCTCTTCTTGTTTTTCAGGAAATTAAGGTATGTGCTCTTAATTTTGCCCTGAAGGCTAACCCAAGGCTAGCTTCAAACCTCAAATCTTTTGTTATAAAGATTTCCTGCTGTGTCCTCCTGGATGTTGTCCCCAGGAGCCAAACACAACATCATCCCAAAGTGGCCAGTGGTAAACTGCCAGTGCCAAGCACCACACTGCCATCTGAGACCCCTAATGCCAACCTGCCTGAGCCCAGAAAACCAAACAGGTAGTGAAGCCTGGCAGTGTGGTATAAATACCTGCCAGGCCAAGATCAACCCCCATTGTAATTTAAAAAAAGGTTATGAGATATTGGTTTCCCCAATTATTGCCGTATTTTATTCTTGTCATCTGCCAGTTAACTCAAAAATCATCTGACCCCCCTGTCAGCCCGCCAGGTGCCCCCTTTGGTCCTGTCCATTCTACAGAGTACCCCTTAAAGCCTGAGTACAAGGACTACACCGCTGACAACATACTAGCCCAGGATCTCTTGACCAGAACTACCGAGTTAATCAGATACAACCAAGAAGGCCCTTGGTACTTTACCAAACCCCGCCTGTTCAGAGATAAATACAACTTCCTTCCTGCCTACCAAATGGACATGGAACCACCTGTCACCCCCAAACCAATGCCTGCCTCTGCTGCCAAGCTCTCACTGGACCATACCAACAAGCTTTTGGAATTGTATATATTACTCTCACAGGAGTAATAGATACTATTGTCCCAGCTGCCGGTCTGTGATCGTGGGTGGGCAAGTCAATGTTCTACCTCATTAAGTTAGCACCAATTCTTTGGTGGGCCCTGCCCACCCAGTCTGCAACCCACCAGTTCCCAAATGCTAGCAAGCCGGCCAATCAGGGTTGGTTCCCTGACAAATTCCATTTTGGGAGTGGGTTTGGAAGAGATGTGCAGGCAATGAATTGTTACTCTCTGACATGCATTGGGTAGATGCCTTATTGGATGCTTTTATACATCCAAAATCAACTTCTACAGTTACTGTATTAATTTTTATGCTGGGAAGCCTGTCAATCCCATCCAAATTTGGGCAGCACTTCCCCCTATTTTTGTTTTTGGGGAAAATGCCTTTTTGGATTTCCTGATTTGGAAATTTCCCTATCTGGCGGGAGTGGACAGTCCTGCTGTGGAGGGTGCGCTGTCTGCCGCCAGCTGGCTGATTGGCAGGAGCAGGCGGCCGTACGGTCAGCAGACAGCTGGTGGCCAGCCGCGCGGCCTGCAGCTGGGCTGTAAAAGCCAAATTTGAAATGAAAGATTTTTTGAATTCTTTTTCAAAACTTTTCTGTTTTACGCAGCTTCCCCAATTAGGGGGAACTGCTGCCTTTTTTGGCTTTGACCTGTGGGACCCATTGTGGTCAAAATGTTGTTTTCTAAAAGGTTGTTGTCAGGAATATTCTTAAAAGGGGGAAATGGAACTAGATTCTTTTTATACTATTTGCATTGGTCTTTGAGATTCTTTCTGATTATTCCTGAATGTCCTTGTCTCTCTATCTGGGGGGTCATGCTAAAAGTTTGAGACATCAGCTGACTAATTTGAATCATATTCCTTTGGCCAGATTATAACTTTGCGCTTTGCTTCAGTTGGTCATCTAAAAATACTTTGTCAGGATTTTCCTTATCTGAGGCTTTTATTTGAGCGTAAAAACGTCCAAAACTGATCACTGAAAGCTGAGATATTGCAATGGTGCCATCAGTTTCTGTCAGGATCACTCCTTACATAGCTCTGAATGAGGATCAAAGCAAAAAATAAGCACAATCTAGTGCAAAAGGGGAAGAATTGCAAAATGCCTGATTGAGATGCTATTGCTTCATTAAGCATGATGTCATAGTTGCATAGATGATGTAATTCATGCAATCATATCTCAGCTCTTATTCAACGGATGCCAATGCCCAAACCCACATTCAAGAGCTCTCAATAGCACCTACAATTGATCTTAATGAATTTAGTCAGGTCGAAAAGACCAATTGGGAGCTAAATTGAGCGAAAGCAATCCCCCTTGCATGAACTCCTGTTGCATGAAATGATGTCATCCATGCAAATATATCTCAGTGAATACAAAAGTAAAATGATTTATCAACCACTCATTTTAAAGCTCTTTGTATTTTGAGCATCAATTAATAATGAACAAAAACCCATTAAGAGTCCAACTTGCGCGTAAAACCAATTGGAACACAAACCCTTGGGAGGAATCAATCAGATAAGTCCCAGAATTAGGGGATAAAAATAGAAGCAGGGCATGCAGTCCTTGAAAAATTCAGGAATAAAATCCAAACCCTGGCCATCAATCCTGGCATCAACCAATGGGGATCCAGGACCCAGACCACATGGCTTGTTCCAGACTCTTGCTAAACCTTACTACCCAGTCTAAAATTAGACCTTGAGGAAGACTTAGGCTCATTTTCCCTACTGATAGTAAGCCGTTTGTCAGGGAATCAACCCTGATTGGCCAGCTTTCTAGTGTTTGGGAACTGGCGGGTTGCAGACTGGGTGGGCAGGGCCCACCAAAGGATTAGTGCTAACTTAATGAGGTAGAACATTGACTTGCCCACCCACAACCACAGACTGGCAGCTGGGACAATAGTATCTATTACTCCTGTGAGAGTAATATATACAATTCCAAAAGCTTGTTGGTATGGTCCAGTGGGAGCTTGGCGGCGGAGGCAGGCATTGGTTTGGGGGTGACAGGTGGTTCCATGTCCATTTGGTAGGTTGGAAGGAAGTTGTATTTATCTCTGAACAGGCAGGGTTTGGTAATGTACCAAGGGCCTTCTTGGTTGTATCTGGTTAACTTGGTAGTTCTGGCCAAGGGATCCTGGGCTAGTATGTTGTCGGTGGTGTAGTCCTTGTACTTAGGCTTTAAGGGGTACTCTGTGAAATGGACAGGACCAAAGGGGGCACCTGGCGGGCAATACGTAGCTGGCAGGCTGTGTCACGGCCCATAACAGAGTCTGGCTGGACTCCCACAGGGGAGGTAGGCTGGGCCTGGAAGGCCATGTACACAATAGGCGCTATGTGAACCAGGTATTTTAAAGCAGTGGCTAGGGGGCGCCAACTCCCAGTATGGGGCACAACTTGGTTGGCCAGCCCTAATACTGTGATATAGACAAACCCCAGCTTGCTAAATTCCTGGGTGGGAGGCACGTCGGGGAGAGGAGGGGCAGTTGGAATATCCTTCATTGCTGGTGGCAGATCCAGGTGATGGGGATGGAAATACTCCAGGTCAAGGGCGCAGGGCGGTTTGGCAAGGACAACAGGAGTATAGCCGGGAGGATATAGGTATGAAAGTTTGTATTGAGTAGTGGATTAACAAATGGATGCAAAGAGAATAATTAAATTTGAGCAAAAATAGAGAATTCCTGAAATAAAATAATAATTTCTAGGCATAAACTCGCTTTATTAAGATGTCAACAGTGAGGAGGGCTTCTCCCCCTCACTACTTGTACTTACTGAAGATTCTGTGGCCTTTTGTTCCACCAGAAAACTGATGGCATCATTTGGAGTTGGATTTAAAATTTTACCCAGAATTTGTGTGCTTAGCCAAGAGGGCAATATCTCATTGGCTGCTATAACATGAACCTTTTGAAATTTTCAGCATGGTGAGTTGTTACAGTTATTTTTAGCTCCTGCAATGAATTGATTGTCCAATTGTGCAATCAAACAGTTGCGCTCCTGATGTGCCAGTTCCCGATAGGTAAGTGGCCCAAATTTGATAACAGGCTCAATGCCAGGAATTTGATGCTTAAGTGCCTCTCAAATCCTGGGCCATTTGCTAGTCAAAAGGGGGGTATTTTGCCCTGGAAAGTGCTTTGTTGGGGTTTCCACACTGCATGTTTAATCAACTCTAAGGAGGCCAGCTGACTGTCCAGGGCAATCTGGGCCCTGACAGGCTGGCAGGGGGGGCAGACAATCTTTGGGTTAACTGGAAGGTGGCAAGAATAAAATACAGCAATAGTTTGGAAATCAATATCTCATGACATTTATTTAAAAATGACAATGGGGGTTGATCTCAGCCTGGAAGGCATTTATACCACGCTGCCATGCTTCACTTCCTGGTTGGGTTTTCTAGCTCAGGCAGTTAGCATCAGGGGTCCTAGATGGCAGTGTGCCGCTCAGCACTGGCGGTTTGCCACTGGCTGCTTTGGGGTGAGAAGACGTTGAATCCTTCTGTTTATTGATTTGGGTAATGGGTGTCTCTTTGGGTTGAGTGCCTTCCCTGGGACTTTGGGAGAGTTTGGAATAACTTTCAGGGAGAAATTTGTCTATTTCACCAGGCAAACTGCCGGTAGCAGGCATTGGCACCTCAGGGAAATTCCTGGCATCATGCACTGGCGGTTTGCTTGCAGAATCCTGCAGGGCAGCTAAGGGTTTGGGTCCTGGCGGGCTGGCAGCAACTTCATCAATTAGTAGTGGGTTATTGTGTTCCCAGCCTATGAGTCTGGCGGTCTGCAAAGGGTTTTTTCCAGGATTTGACTCCGACTCCGTATTTTGAGATTTAGGAGCATCCAAATTGTCATTCCTGACATCATCCCCTTCTTCCCCCAAAATTTCCCCTTTCAGAGCCTTCTTCTCAAGGTATTGTTGGATGGCCTGTTTGGCATTGGTTAGGTTGCTCAAGGGTTCCCAGGTGCTTTCTTCTGGGGGGGTAGCCTGACCACTTGACGTAGTACTGGGGGGTCTTGTAGTGGACTCAGTCGCCGTGGATGTACTCAACTTTGTACTCAATTGAGTGGTCCTTCTGGATTGGCGGGGGGCTTGACTTGATCTTCTGGTGGGGAAGGGAAACTCTGTCTTTTTTGAACAGCAGGGAACAGTGGAACACATTATGGATCTTCCACGTGGGGGGTAGGTCTAACTTTAAGGCAACTTCTCCAATGAGCTTGGTAATCTTGTGTGGTCTGCTTCTTCTGTGAGCTAGTTTTCTGCAAGGCACATGCAGGGGCACATTACAGGAATCCAAATAGACCTTATCTCTAACTTGGAGGGGTTTACCAGGGGTCTGTTTTCAATCAGCAAAGGCCTTTTATGTCTGTACTGCTTGGTTCAGGTTTGCTAGACATATAGTTTGAGTGTTGTGGATCTGTTAAATCCAGGCGTGTCCAGACAGGTTGGTTTCCTTGTTTCCAATGCTAGGGTCCCATGTGGGGTCAAACCTGTAGTTGGCTTTGAAAGGGGACATTCCAGTAGATGCATGGGCTTTGCTGTTGTAAGCATACTGTGCCATGGGTAGCATCTTGGCCCAGTTATCTTGGTTGGCGTTGGCATAGCAACATAGGTACTCTTCAAGTATTTGGTTCACTTGTTCAGTCTGGCTGTTGGTCTGTGGGTGGTAGGAGATTGATACACAGAGCTTTAACCCCAAATCCTTCATCACCTGAGCCCAGTAGTTGGAGGTGAATTGTGGTCCTCTATCAGTGATGATTTCCGCTGGGGTGCCATGTTGGGTTAGGATGTGGTTGTGGAAATGTCTAGCTGTCTCTGCGGCAGTGCAGTGGGTGGTGATAGGGACAAAATAGGACATTTTAGTGAATCTATCTACCATGACTAGGATTGCATTAAACAAATTAGAAGGGGACAGTTCCACAATATAATCCATTGAAACGGACTGCCAGGGTCCCGCTGGTATGTCTAGTGGTCTTAGCAAGTCTTCAGGTTTGGATCTAGAGGGTTTGGTTCTTCCACATGTATCACAGCCTTTGATGTAGGCAGCCACATCTTTTTCCAGTTGGGGCCAAGCATAATTCTTCTTGATTCCTTGGATTGTCTTGAGTCTGCCAGAGTGGCCGGCCATCTCTGATTTGTGATAGTTTATGAGTAATTTGGTCCTTGTTCACCTTCTGGTACGTAGATCTGGTTGTGTAGTAGCAGGGTGGTTCCTTTCAATGAGAATACTTTCTTTTAGTGTTGGCTATCTGGGTCTGAGGTCAAGTTGGCAAGAGTTCCGCTGAATACTTGTCTAATTTCTGTGCCTCAATTATGTCAGGCTTATGGGCCATGATATTCATGAACATCAGTTGGATGCCTAGGCTGGTGGGGTTGAGGAGTACATGGGTGTTGTGGTCCTTGGTCTCAGCTGTGGTGGGAATCATGTCTGCTCTTCTACTCAGGGCATCAGGTATCATGTTCACCTTTCTGGGTTTGTAGTCAATGGTCAAGGTGTAGTTGGCCAGTTCTAAGGCCCATCTGGCTGCCTTTGGTTCAGCTGTCTGGGTTTAAAGAAGTAAACCAGGTTCTTGTGGTTGGTTAGAACTTTTACTGGAAACTCCACTCCACATAAGTACCAGCGCCAGTGTTTCAAGGTCTTCATTATAGCAAGCATCTCCTTGTTGTAGATTGGGTAGTTTCCTTCAGCTGGGATCATCTTCTTGGAGTAATATGCTACAGGATGTAGCATACTATCCCCTCCTTCCTGAAGAAGGACCCATCCCACTGCAAAGTTGGATGCGTTGGTTTCCAGCACAAAAGGCTTGGATGGGTCAGGCATGGCCAGGACGGGGGCAGAAATGAAGGCAAGTTTCAGGGTCTCAAAAGCAGTGGTGCATTCTGGGGTCCAGAAAAAGGTGACCTTTTCAGAGAACAGGCAGGTCAGGGGCAGGGTGATGAGAGAAAATTTTGGATGAAATCCCTGCAATAGTTTGCCAGGCCCAAAAAACTTCTCACATCTTTCCTACATTTGGGCTTTGGCCAAGACGTTATTGCTTCTACCTTGTCTTGTGCCATGGCAAACCCTCCAGTCTTCACTACGCATCCCAGGAATTCAACCTCAGACTGAAAGAATTCACAATTCTTGAGCTTAGCGTGTAAATTGTCTTGGGAGAGTCTCTCCAATATGAGGTCCAGGTGGCGCAGGTGTTCCTCGTGAGACTTGCTGTAGATGAGGATGGGTGTCCAGATATGCCACACAGAATTGGTCAAGGTATTCCCCTAGGACGGTGTTGATCATCCTTTGAAAGATGTTTGGGGTGTTGCAGAGGCCAAAAGGAATCATTAAGTACTCATACAGCTCATATTGGGTTTTGAAGGCAGTCTTATACTTGTCTCCATCCTTGATTTGGATTTGGTTGAACACATCTTGGAGGTCAATTTCTGACTACACCTGGGCTCCAGTCAGTACATCACAGAGGTTGTCAGCATTGGGGATGGGGTAGCAGTTCTTCACCGTGATGTCATTCAGTTTTTGGTAATTCACACATGGTTGCATCCCACCATCTTTTTTTCCTAAAAACAGCATGGGTGACAAGTAGGGGGCTTTTGACACTCGGATGAAACCCTTTTTTGTCATATATTCCAGGTATGCTTTCAAGGCTACTTGTTTGCGGTGGTTGAAGTGTAGATGGGGCCGTGGTGAGGTTGGGTTCCCAGTATCAGGTCTATGGTGTGGTTGTATATTGAATGGCTGGGTAGTTTTGTGGCTTCTTCTTCACTAAACAAATGGTCCCATTTCTGTAGGGGGATAGGTAGTATTCCAACACTAGGTTCTATCTTTATGGTTAAGAGTTTGTTGATAGGGGTTTAGGCCATGGATCATGTAAAAAGGAACAGTGTCGCAAGATTCAGGTTGGTCCAATGTGGCAGTTTGTTTGCAATAGTTCAGGATCAGGCCATGTTTGTCGGACCAGGAGTTGCCCAGTATAAGGGGGTGGGGTGTCCAGGTAAGAGGATCAGGGACAACAGGTACACATTATGTCCAATTGTCAATGGTAGTTCTTGCTCACACTCATAGCCAGTGTCCAGAGAGCTGTTTCCCATGACTACTTGTAGGCTACGCTCTGAAGCTGTCATGCCTAGTTCCTTTGCCAGGCTGGCATCAATTAAGCTTTTGTCAGCTCCTGTATCAATAAAAGCTTTGATCTGGTGCTTGTTTCCCAATAGTTCTATGGTCACTTGGATGAATTTGTAAGACTGAGAAGAAGTGTTTATTTGCACCAGTGAGACTGGGGCAGTGTTCTTCTTAGGGCAGGCTCTGGTCAAGTGGCCCGCCTTGTGGCAGTGGAAACAGAGTCCTTTGTGATAGTGTCGTTGGAGCTCTTTGGGTGTCATTCCTGTTCTGTTGGGGGTTGGTGCTCGGGTTTGGCGGGTCTGGGAGGGGCCAGCATTCTCTTGGTTCATGCTAAGGCCCTAGCTTAGGGGGACCAGATTGTCTAGGCTGAGGGTGGGCGGATGGTGCTTCAACAAGTCCTTCATTGCTAGGTTGACTCCCTTTTGGAAGATGATGGCTGCCTGTTTGTCTTCCAGTTGAGTGTGAGTCTTTAGTTTGAGGAATTTGTCAATGTAAGCTTGAATGGGATGGGCACCCTGCCTGATTACCAACAAGGAGTTCGGGGCATAGTATCTGGTGTTGCAGTCTTCCCCTGTGGCCATCAGATTTGGCTTTGAAATTGGCATAGTCTAGCCAAAATTCCACGTCTTCAGTGGTGGCTTTGCCAAACCAATCAATGGCTCTCCTGATAGCATGGCGGCTACTCCAAGTACCTTTTTGGTGTCACTGGAATAGGATGGGGCATTGGCTTTAAAATATAGTTAGAGCACTGGCATGGCGCAGCAGGCCTCTTCAAGAGTGAGTTTTCCCATCTGGAGCATCTCCACTTTGGTGAGGGCTTGGTTGACTATCATATTCTGAACCTGAGAGGAGGGTCCTTTGGCGGTTTTGGCGGCGGGGTCAGAGTTCTTGGGGTTGTCTGGGGTCACATTTGTATTTTCCACGCAGAAGAGATCAGGTTCTTGGTCCTCATAAATGTGTAATAAGTGATTATCATTACAAAAAACATACAAGATGCCCCAAGAATAATCAACATCTTGGGGCTCAGGATACCAGGTTTAAAATAGATTGTCATAATGTCAGGGAACCAACCCTGATTGGCTGGTTACTAGTGTTTGGGAACTGGCAGGTTTCAGACTGGGTGGGCAGAGCCCACCAAAGAATTGGTGCTAACTTAATGAGGTAGGATATTGACTTGCCCACCCATGACCACGGACTGGCGTCTGGGACAATGGTATCTATTACTCCTGTGAGAGTAATCTATACAATTCCAAAAAGCTTGTTGGTATGGTCTAGTGGGAGCTTGGCGGCAGAGGCAGGAATTGGTTTGGAGGTGACGGGTGGTTCCATGTCCATTTGGTAGGCAGGAGGGAGTTATATTTATCTCTGAACAGGCGGGGTTTGGTAACGTACCAAGGGCCTTCTCGGTTGTATCTTGCTAACTCGGTAGTTCTGACTAAGGGATACTGGGCTAGTATGTTGTTGGCGGTGTAGTCCTTATGCTCAGGCTTTAAAGGGTACTCTGTGAAATGGACAGGACCAAAGGGGGCATATGGCAGGCAGTATGTAACTGGCGGGCTGGCAGGGGGGGCAGACAATCTTGGGGTAACTGGAAGATGGCCAGAATAAAATACAGCAATAGTTGGGGAAATTCAATATCTCATAACCTTTATTTGATAATGACAATGGGGGTTGATCTTGGCCTTGCAGGTATTTATACCACGCTGCCAGGCTTGACTACCTGGTTGGGTTTTCTGGGCTTGGGCAGGTTGGCATTGGGTGTCTCAGATGGCAGTGTGGCTCTCAGCACTGGCGGACTGCCACTGGCTGCTTTGGGGTGAGAAGACTTCAAATCCTTCTGTTTATTGATTTGGGTATTGGGTGCCTCTTTGGGTTCAGTGCCTTCCCCAGGACTTTGGGGGAGTTCAGAATAACTTTCAGGGAGAAATTTGTCTATTTCACTGGGCAAACTGCTGGTATCAGGCTTTGGCACCTCAGGGAAATTCCCAGCATCTTGCACTGGTGGTTTGCTTGCAGAATCCTGCAGGGCAGCTAAGGGTTTGGGTCCTGGCAGGCTGGCAGCAACTTCATCAATTAGTAGTGGGTTATTGCGTTCCCAACCTATGAGTCTGGCGGTCTGCAAAGGGTTTTGTCCAGGGTTTAACTCCAATTCAGTATTTGAGATTTAGGAGCATCCAAATTGTCATAGCTGACAGAGGGGGTCACGTTGGGATGAGGTCATACCAGGATCAATCACAGACAGGTACAAGAATTCATAATGGGTGGATATTAAACCAGACCCATTTGCAGAAGGCAAGGAATTTCTGAACTTGAAAGCAAACCCAGCCAAATCTTTGCAGCTATCAATATTTGAAGGCCATATCAAAATAGCATTAATTGCGCAATTTACAACAGATGCTGTGGAAATTGTGGAGCTACAATCAATTTGTAGTATTCTGCTTGATTAAACTGAAGATGGAGGCAAGGGATGGTGTTGCAGCCCATACCAGAATCTGGCTGGACTCTCACAGGGGGAGGCAGGCCGACCTGGAAGGCCAAGTACACAATAGGCACAATCCTGGCCAGATAGCTGACTGCAGTAGCTAGTGATTGCCAACTCCTAGTATGGGGCACAACCTGGTCAGCCAGCCCAAATACTGTGATATAGACAAAACCCAACTTACTAAAGTCCTGGGCAGGAGGCACAGTTGGTAAAGGAGGAGTAGGAGGAATCTCCAGCATGGAGGGTGAAATGATCACTTTTGATGGCCAGGAGGAGATAATACGTGAGGTTATAAAGTGTAGTGGAGTTGCAAATAAATGAAAGCAGGATAGTTATATTTTTCAAAAGTAGAAGATCTTGCAAGAAAATAAGGAATCCTGAGCATAAAGATGTTTAATTTTAAGATTTCAACAACGAAAAGGAATTGCCAGTGTTCCCAGCTATATCCTGCTGGGAAACTGCAACTGGGCTTACTGGAAAACTTCTTATTGATTGTTAATGAATTATTTCAAGCTGGGTTCCATTGGTGACTCCTGATTTGTCAGTTAGATGGATCCTTCCATTATTTTTGCCCTGGGGAAGCTGGCAGGGAGATTTTGGGCCATTTGGTAACCCAAGTCCCCAATTCTGGGTTTCAATGGGTGTGGGCCAATTAAAATCTTTTCCACTTGGCTTTGAGACAGTTTTCAATTATCCCCAGGCTTGGAATTGACCAGGGTTCAATTCTCCACTTAGAATTAAAGTTTCCTTTGGGTTAATCTGTGTGATTGACAACGCAATCATTTGTTTGCACAATTGCTCCATTGCAAGCATTTACCCTATGTAACATATGGTTTTGATGGCCCATTCCGGGCCCTAACAGATAGCCCCATCACGGGCTATCCCAAGGGCTACTGCCATGACTTGTTCCAAGTCAGGGGTACCCAAAGGGTAGGCCACTAGGCGGGGACCACTCCCAAGGTTCAGCACAGTAGGGAGAATGGCAGTTTGGCAATGTCTTCCTCAATAGGAGGACTTATAATTTCAGGTAAAGTTGGCTCTTGTATAGGTGGAGGCAAAGGTCTTGAAAAGGTAGTTGCAAAGGGGATAACCAAGGGGCTTACAGCCCCTGTAGTAAGCACCATTTTTGTTGGGATCTGAGGTGCTGCACAGAGTCACAACAGGAAATCCTAGCCTTAGGATTGGATTTGTACTAAGTCTTGGTTAGAATGGCAGGGAAGGCTGTGTGATTACCTGGTGGGCCTGATTAAATAATATCTGCTAGATGTGGCTAGAAAAGCCAAAGTACGTGGAGACACAAAGACAAAAATGTGAATAGAATTTATTTTTATTGTTAAAAGTGAAATGGAATATATACTGTGTAGCTTTACCACAAAACAGTACATGGACGGTAGGATCACTTGCCACAAGCATGAGTGGGGCAAGTGAGTTGCGCAGAATCAGGAAACTAAACAGTTGAATTTTCAAATTTGGAGCCAGACTCATTTCAAAGGACAAAAGCAAAAGAGAGAGATTTTTCCTTGAAATAACCCATTGAAGGCAAAATCAA
Source organism: Entomophthora muscae (assembly GCA_014839935.2). Lineage (NCBI taxonomy): Eukaryota > Fungi > Entomophthoromycota > Entomophthoromycetes > Entomophthorales > Entomophthoraceae > Entomophthora > Entomophthora muscae. The sequence goes on along the minus strand of QTSX02005075.1, from coordinate 11,879 downwards.
AACATGGTGAATGGCGGCATTCACCACAGGGAGGCAAAGGAGGAGGTGTTGCCTTATCACAAGCAGGCTGAATCTGATGCTTGGTGTATAGGTAATCCCAAGCTGAAGTCTTGGTGGTGTCCTTGACCCAGATATTGGAAACAATTTGGCAACATTCAGCAACAGGATACCAGGAGAAGAGGCAGAATAGAAGCAGAAGGCATTTTTGCTTCCAATCCATCTGAATTTAAATTTATAAACTACTAATTTAACAATTAAAGAATATAAGAGTCTAAATTTATTGATTTAGGAAATATAAGTTTTTAGATCACTGGGTAACTTCCCAGTGCCCCTTACTAAATACTGGGAAGTTTGGCTTGAGGATGTGGAATAATGTGTGGTGGAACTTGGGGTGAATGGGTTACCATTAATTTACTTCCTGCTTGGTCATTTTGGTTTGACTGCACCCAGCATGTGAGAATTGGGGAGCTGGTTAAGAGGAAATAAAACCAAGCTCTCAACCACAACAAAATTTGCGGTTTCAGCAACAATCAAAATGTTGTTGCCAACAATTCCTGGGAGGCCAAAGGGAGGAAAGGAATCAACTGAAAGAAACAGAAAAAAACAAATGGCCAGATTAGACTAACAAAATTTCGAACATTATTAGAGTAGAGAATGATGAAGCAAGGTCTTTTACAACTCTTGCATTCATTTAAAGGGATGGGATGGGATTTGGGTGAGGAGTTGAATGTCCAAAACTGATTGGCCATGATATGAAGGGATATGGATGCATCTATGGAGCAGGAATATATGAAAAAATCAAAATGGAAAAAATCAAAGGAAAAACTGACTCAACTAAAAATTGAGACCCCTGTCTTGAATGCAATTACCACTGCTCCCAGCCGCTCTTGCACATGATATTTAACCAGAGATGTCTTTTGGGTGGGTTAGGTGGGGCATTTTCAGACTAACTAAGCAATTAATAGTGTAAGGACCTTTTTTTGGGTTTTTTTCAGTAAATCTTTGGAAAATATCCAGGAGTAAGTTGGCAGAGATTCCCAAGCATTTAGTGAGATTGAATTAGAGGCCCAAGGGGGAGGTGTAACTTTACATAGCAAGCATGCAGGATGCAGCAGTCAAACCTGCTAGTTTATTAAGAAGCATTAAGTTGAGAACTAGGATCTGGTGGTTATTCCAAGCTGATGATGTGATTGGCTTTTCTTCTGTATTGTGGTTGCGCGCTCTGATAGTTGCCTGATATTTGTGGGCATTCATTTCTGCTGGAGAGTAGACATTGGTTGTTTCCTTTTATGACTGATTCTGATTGGTTAGGTGGTTGATTGAGTGGATAGTTTTTGAATCTGTTGGCTGTATAGCTTCCAAAGGTTTTACAGAGCCCGCTTTTGCCTTCAAACTCAACAGTAAGCTTTTTGTTCTTGGTTTTAACTAATTCCTTATTAATTTTAGATGGTTTCAAACGTTCCAAAGGTTCCAGGTTTAATTCCCCAAGTGGAGCACAATTTTGGAAGGAATTAGATTCAAGAACTTGATGTGAAGAAGATTTTTTAAAATTAATATTGTTTCCAAGATGAATTTCAATCAAACCAAGTATCAATTCTAAGATTTGAGTAGCCCAAGGTAGAGAAATTGTCTTGACCTCATCTAAATGATCCAATAACCAAGAATTCTATGATTTACCATCATTCTCAATTAATTGATTTAGGATGTAAGGATTTCTAATCCTTACATTTGAAAACTAGATTGGAATTAGTGATTCATATAAAATCTTACTTGAATTTTGGTTCCTTTGGGGTTTTGCTTGCTTTCAAACATGCTTTTACTTCCACATCTATTAGAGTTAATTACAATGCTATTAAGGCTTACCCTTGCTTATGAAGCCATTCAAATTCTTCCTAGTTTGTTGTAGCAACTCTTGCTAACCAAAAATCTATAAATTTCAAAGCCAAAAAAGACACCAAAGAACCTCAAATTTCCTTGGGAATTCAAAAATGGTACTCCATGTTGTCAAATTTATGGTGTTTTCCTTGTCAATGGCTTTGTTATTAATTTGGTCTACTTATCCAGACCTCTGGATCCAGATTTCTTCCTCTGTGCATGTTGTGAGTCATGATCCCTCTAGAATCCTCCACTTTTTGAATAACCTCCTCTTCTCTTAGGAATTCTCTTGTTAAAGGCCTTGTGGGGTTCCTGTCCACCAGTCCCCAAAGTGTGTCCTGGATCATAGCCAGGGACCAGCTGGGAGGAGTTGTCATTCTCTAGTAAAGAATAATGTATCTCAGAAATATGTATATGTGTCAAAATGAGCTTTTATTCACTCTCAGAATGAAGATCACCTTAGAAACCTTCTGGTATATATCCCAGGGGCCAAGGTAACCATTGATATGTGCTAATAGTGGGGGTCCTCTAATCATATCTTGGACCCCTGCTCCTCAGCATTAGTCTTCTACTCCTTAGTCTTAGACACCTGATACTTAGTCCTAAGTTCTATCTCTTTACTCTCTGGCTCTAGCCTCTTATCCTGAGCTTCAGCTTTCTCATCTTAGGCTCCAGATCCTTTATCTTGGGCTCCTGCACTTTGCTCCAGCTCTAACTCTCTATCTCCAGCTCTAACTCTTTATCTTCAGCTCATGCTCCTTGGTCTTGGGCTTCTGCACCTTTATATTTGGACTTATGAACCTTTATCTTGGGCTTCAGTCCTCTGTGTAGTCCTTATGGCCTTTGTAATCCACTGTGTGAATCCCTGAAAAGCCTCAGATAGCTCTCCTTTTTATAGCTCCTTGATTCAGTCCTGATTTTTCCTCTGAACTCTTTTTTTCCAAAGCTTAAACTATCCAGTTTCTTTTTTTCTACAATATATTAAACCTTTTATCTTACTTCAGCCAATTAAAGCCCTGTATTTTCTGCTTCATTTTCTCATTTTTAGGCTTTAACTCTTCAGTTAAAGCCTTTAAACACTGATCAAACAGGTTTTGACCTGCAGCCAATCAAAAACTCAGATTCACTGGTTTTGCCAAACAGTTCATCAAAATGACTTGCTCTTTACCATGATTCAAACCCGGCGCTGTCTTGCTCTGGATAAACAACTGCTCTGTGTTTTAAACAATTTTGCCGTAATTCCTGTCACGTTTCTCTGGCAAATCTTGAGCACTTTTGCCTATCTTTTACTCAAGGGATTTTTGAACCCTCAAAATTTCACCTTTTCTCCAAGTTTCTCCACATTTTAAAAACATTTCAGCACTTTGAACTTGCCTGTTGCTTGCTTTTTGCCTCTCACAACCATCTCAGCAAAATCCCAACCTTTGTTCTCACAGTTTCTCTGTCCTGTTTCCGGTTTTTTCTCCATCTCTATCAAACTCAAACAGCTTTTAATGAATTCAAAGTTTAAACACTGTAAATTATTTCTGCTTCTGTCTCTTAAGTATATGATAATTAATTCAAACTCTTATCATATCTTTTGACAGCCTTAATTAATTCTTTAACTGCTTCTTTCTCATCATTTTCTCTTTCAAAAATCCAAAACAAGCATCCTAGCTCCTGTATTTATTTCAACTAGTCCTTCCTAGCCAACTTACAGTTCCTTAGATAGTCCTTAACCATGACTTTCTAGTCCATCAGCTAGTCCTTTCCAAGCCATCAGCTAATCCACACTATGAACCACCTAGGTTCCATCTGCACTACAAACCATCTTGGTTCCAATCCTCACAATGATCTTCCGTTCCCTCAACTAGTCTTCAATGTGATCATACAGTCCCTCTTACTAGTCTTCACTGTTGATCCTACACTATGAACTATCTTGGTTACATGATCAGCCCCCAATACCAATACCTCAGACTCAGGCAATAAGTCTATAAGGATACTGGCATTTTACTGGGCCCTTGAAAGTGTCCTTCACTTAGGCCATTCAACCACAGACAATTTTCATGTCTGTGCAGTTGTTTTTACTCACTCAGGTGATTAATTCTGGGCTTTCAGTTGCAAAGTAATCAACTTTACTTCCCAGAGGCCTGGTCATACCAAGTTCTAAAGCTGCTTCTTCAAGCAATCATCCTGAGCATATACATGCCCCCAATGGTAGTTTTAAGATCTCCCCAAATCCCCCCAAGGAAGCACAGACAAGGACACCCTATCAGTCTGTAAGGTAAGGTGCTTGCTCACAGTCCTCCTGTAAGCGCACAAGGGCACGTAGAGCTATCTTAGCTCCTCCTTTCCCTGGCAGCTCATGTTACCCACCAGGGTCACATCATCAACCAGCCCTGTTAACCTGTGCTACCCACCAGGGTGGACCACTCTCCACCCCTAGCAGCCATCATTCCCTGCTGGGTGGAGACACCTAACGAGCCCACAGCAGCCAATGTTCCCTGCTGGGCCATCACCTTCCTCACCCCTAGCAGCCATCATTCCCTGCTGGGTGAGAACAGCTAAACAGCCCCTAGAAGCCAAAGCTCCCTGCTGGGCCATCACCTTCCCCACCCCTAGCAGCCATAATTCCCTGCTGGGTGAGAACAGCTAAACAGCCCCTAGCAGCCAAAGCTCCCTGCTGGGCTGGTCCATCATTTGCCTCTAGTAGTCTCTTGTTACCTGCTAGGCAGGCCTTACCTCCCCCTAGTAGCAAATGTTCCCTACTATGCATCTACCTGGCAAAAGCCACTAGACTGTCTCTTGGCCAAACTTAGCCCTGCCTGCAAAACCACCCAACATGTGGACTATCACAGGCCTCATGTGTGACAATCTGATACCATATTTTCCTGGACTTGATCTTGACATTCCTCTGATTAGGAAACCCTTGGCTCCATCTCCTCCCCTTCAGACATGGAAGGATCCCAATCCCCACCCAGCGCCTTTGGCTGTAAAGTGTGTTCCTTCTTACACCCTTTGGTTGCTTGTTAGCCTAACATGGATGGGTTTAAACGCCTACTTCCCTCAGCTATCCCCTGTGTCCTCCTTATAGTCCACCTTTAGAGCAGCCATTCCAGTGAATCACTAGATGGTATCCTGGTGGTTTGTCCTGCTGGGATGGGAGCCAAACCTAGTCAGTTTAGCCCCCCTCTCTCACAAATCATGCTTCTTGTGGAATTACCTTAGCTCAGCCAATAAGATCAAAGACCCAAATGATATGCCTGCAATCTCCTGGGCCGCTGCCAATGGAACACCACCCACATTACCCCAAAACCAAGGCACACAAGGAGATGAAAAATACATTGTCTAAAAAGGGGAATTTGAGATTCCCTGACCTGATCCAGCCAATAGGGGCTCAACAACTTTGGGCACCCCCAGGAATGTGTAAACCCTGGAAAGCTTCACCTCTCAGGCCATAATAAATTGCAAGAGTTTTCCCAAGTTGATAATCATACTTATGCCCTGAAGATGTTGGGAAGATGCTCATTGCCATCCTTATAATAAAGTGTTATGAACCTTTAGTTCACAAGGTTATACTTTACCTTATTTTAGCACTTTATCATTTTTGATTTGATCCCCCCAGTTTTTGTCCCCGCTTTCCATCAAGCCCGAGAAACTGTGAACCAGCTTCCCAAGTTATACTGTCACACTGGAGTCCTGTACAGCCCTGTCTATTTCACCAAATATGATCTGAACCCAGACTGCGCTGATTTCACCCTTGAAGAGATCCTCTTCTACGGCCCAGAAGACCAAACTAGAGAAACCAATCTCATTGGTAGTGAAGGAAAGTGGATCATTATATGGCCCTTGCTATTTTGTGACAAGTATAATCACCTTCCTGCATATCTAGTCCCCATAACTCCCTCTGTCAGGGACCCCTTTCATCAGAATAAGGTCTCTGTACTTCATCCAGTATTCCATATTGATTTCAGGCAAGGTGGCCATTTTCATCAACTCAGAAGTAGCGCCCACATTCTTTATAGCATGAATAACAACCAGGAGGACTAAGTCAGTTTTTTTAGGAGATCAAGAAGAAAGCCATACATAGTAGCAAAGCTAACACACCCAAGCCACCACCAATATTAGTAGTATACATTCTAGGCACTAGCTAGGTTTCCTATTTCAAACTACTGTAGCAAGCAGTAAATTTAGGAATTGGGAACAGGATAAAGCTTTTATTAAATGAACAATAATAAAGGAAGGGCATTATACACTTATATAATCATAGAGTTTAACATTAGGATATCTCAAACACATCTGTTACTTATCAGGGGCTAATGGTGGAGCTCCAAGTTGATCACAAGCATGAAACATTTGTAGCTATAAAATGATTCAAGCAATGTGAAGTTTCACCATACCTAAGAAGTGAAACAACCAAGAGATGATTGGGGTTATGGGTAATTGTGAACATGTCTCGGGAAACCAAACTGACATTGATAATAATTTTAAAATACCTTAAGGATAATTAATTATGTCAGGAATTTGTTCCTGACACCCCATCAACCCTGCAGCCCAACCACCTGCAAGAACCAGAAACACCTGGTAAATCCACTTCAACTCAGATGTTTGGCGTCCTGTACATCACCCTTACGGGCCTAATTGATTCTATGGTGCCCTTGTCAGGGACCTGTTTAAAAGGGAAAAAGTCTCCAATATTGTGAACCAAGGCCCCTAAGTTAAGCCCTGCAATAAACAAACTAATAGGAACTGTAACCATTGCAAGGTATCCAAATTGTTCTAAGTATGATAACCTTCCCATCATGGAACTGAACCTTCCTAACATATAATACCCTACCAGGTACATCAGCAAGTAGAAAGATGCATTGGGTCTAACCAAGAAAGTCTCTGCTGGTGGAGGTGGTGTAGTGGAGTAGCCATAGTGGAATTTTCTCCCCCAGTGTCTAGAGAAATATTTAAGCCACCCATGAGCCAGGGACTCCTCTTAGTGGGAGTCATCAGGTGAGGATTTACACCAGTAAGTGGTGCAGGTTGGACCTTCCAGGGAAAGGACAACAGACCAAAAAAGGATTAGAAACACAAAACAGGAAATAGTTTCTCTTCATGGCTTTAAGAGGAATTCAAAATATAAGCATGTAATAGTTGGAATAGAAACAATGATCTTTATTGTTGGAACTGTTAAGGGTCTGGATGTACAAGAATTATGGCTACCACCAACTTACTTAACATCCAGCCATTGCCCAATTTGATGCCCTTTCAATATATAGTTCAACATACCAAGAATGGTAACCAAGCAATATCATATGACTGTCCAAGTATCCAGTGGCTCAAACCCATCCCGCACATGACCAACTCCTAGGTTTGATCCAACTAAATCTCTGCCACAGCCAAATCTATATAGGTCTAAAATATTATCCAATAAAAGATACTTCTCTTCTTTCCTAATTCCATATTTGAAGCTTCCCCAAAAAGGCGCTCCTTATCACTGGTAGCAGCTACAGTTTTTTGACCACACCCATGAAAGAGAAAATGACTGACCAAAACCTGCCCACCTTTTCCCATGTACTCAACCAGGCCACATCTCAGGAGATCTGGAAGAGGTACTTCCGCACCCACAACATCAACAAAGATATACCTAGTGGATGCACCATATTCAAAGGTCTGGTCATGCCCAAAGCATGCGCCAAGATAATTCAATACAGTTTCTCTCTTCAACCACAAACAAACACACAATCACCTATCACAGGTGAAGTAACTGTGACAGATCCAGGAAATTCATGCTTTCTTCTTCATTATCTTGGTCTGACTCTTTTACAGTTTGACAGGGAATCCTTTATATAAGCTTCAATGAGCTTGGATTCTGGGTAAGAAATCTTGGCGTTAAACTTGTTGCCATCTGGTGATCACTTCCACGTTTTTTGCCTCCCATAATCTTAGCTGCATACCATTTCTTTCATTCCATGGTAGTCTTATTTCAGTTAAAAGTCAAAAACACAAAGCATAAAAAGATTGAGGGGAAAGCAACCATTGTCACACATAAGTATCATTTTTTTATTAATTATTATCATGTTTTCATTATATACCAATTGGGGTACATTCAGCTTAAAATCCCTCCGGTTCTGGAATCACACCTGGATTCCTATCATGTGGTTTATTACATAACAGCGTCATCCAATCCAGATCTTTATCAAAAAGATCTTCACACTCTTAACCTATAATAATGTGCTCTAATACATTCCAGAATCACCTGATTCTTTATGTGAAAATGTGTTGCTTTGGCTTGAAGCATTCCAGACTTCTGGTGCCAAAACCCTGTGGAATATATGCATTCCTGATCCAAGCTATCCTTGTTCCAACTGGGAACCCGCTGATCAATCCTGAATGCATAGACACCATTGTCTATATTTAGTTATTTTCACATTTAATGGTTTTTTGCCTTAAAACCCATTAAAACACTTTGAAACTCAAACCAGGCGCCCAGGAACTTTCCCAGGCAACGCCACGGTGCCTGAAACATTCACTGGGCAGCGCCTCAGCGCTTTACAAATCAATTAGGTGGTGCGGCAGTGCTTTTAACCTAATTAATATGCTGAAACAGTGCTTTTAAACCACAATTTGGGGTTTTACCTTTGGCTAACTTTTACCAAAGTTCTTGACACAGTCAAGGCAATTAAACAATATATTTAAATCCTCATTAATTATATTCCAAGCATATATTAACTAACCTTCCCAGTTAATTAATCCATTTGAAGACAACAAGTCTTTACTTAACACAGTCAAGTCCATTTTAGCCCTATGATTAAATCCCCATTAATCATATTCCAGGGTATATATATTAATTAACCTTCCCAGTTAATCAATCAGTTTAAGACACCTAGTCTCATAATCTGAATTGTTCAGATTATTCATTACGGCCCTCAATTAGTACAGCCTAATTGATTACTGGGTATCAATTACTACACTGGAAAGTCTCTCCAAGGCCAATCCTATTATTTTTAATTTCAACCTATGAAATTTATCACAATCCAACCTCTTTGTGAAACCACAGCCCAATGTGACTGTGATACAGTCACAGTAACCAACACCAAATACATTGGTATTGACAAGTTCTTTGGTAAAAACAAAGAAAACATTATCAACTGGCTAGACCACTCAGCTGCTAAACTCTGCGCCAGCCGCATTCCCCATGAAAAATGGGTCCAGGAAGTCAGCAAGCGCCTGTAAAAGGCTGCAGCTAACTGGTTTGCCACCTGGGTTGGCTCATGAACTGATGACCAGCTTGACAACTGGGAAGAGTTCAAAGCAGACATCACGCACAATTTCTGCGTCACCAAATCCCTCCAAGACATTTCAATACAGCTCATCAATCTTCCTCAGAAGACCACTATCACAGCCTACGCCAATGAATTTGAAGAAATACACTGCAAAATCCAGAACCCAGTGCAAGCTGACAATGTACATACCAGAGTGTCAGGAATGACAATTTGGATGCTCCTAAATCTCAAAATATGGAACCAGAGTCAAACCCTGGACAAAACCCTTTGTGGACCGCCAGACCCATGGGCTGAGAATCCAATAACCCACTACTGATTGATAAAGTTGTTACCATCCTGTCAGGACCCAAACCCTTAGCTGTCCCACAAGATTCTGCAAGTGAACTGCCAGTGCAAGATGAAAGAATTTCCCCAAGGTGCCAACGCCTGTCACCAGTGGTTAGCCTGGTGAAGTACACAAGTTTCTCCATGAGAGTTATTCCAAACTCCCCCAAAGTCCTGGGGGAGGCACCAAACCTGAAGAGGCACCCATACCCAAATTGACAAACAGAAGGATTTGAAGTCTTCTCAACCCAAAGCAACCAGTGGCAAACTGCTAGTGCCAAGCGCCCCACTGCCATCTGAGACCCCCAATGCCAACCCACCTGAGCCCAGAAAACCTGACCAGGAAGTGAAGCCTGGCAGTGTGGTATAAATACCTGCCAGGCCAAGATCAACCCCCATCATCATTTTTAAATAAAGGTTATGAGATATTGGTTTTCCTAATTATTGCCGTATTTTATTCTTGTCATCTGCCAGTTAACTCAAAGATCATCTGACTCCTCTGCCAGCCCGCCAGCTATGTACCGCCTGCCAGGTGCTCACTTTGGTTCTGTATATTTCACAGAGTACCCCTTAAAGCCTGAGTACAAGAACTACACTTCCGACAACATACTAGCCCGGGATCCCTTGGCCAGAACTACCGAGTTAACCAGATACAACCAAGAAGGCCCTTGGTACATTACCAAACCCCGCCTTTTCAGAGATAAATACAACTTCCTTCCTGACTACCAAATGGACATGGAGCCACCTGTCACCCCCAAACCAATGCCTGCCTCCGCCACCAAGCTCCTACTGGACCATACCAACAAGCTTTTTGGGACTGTATATATTACTCTCACAGAAGTAATAGATACTATTGTCCCTGCCGCCGGTCTGTGGTTGTGGGTGGGCAATTCAATGTCCTACCTCATTAAGTTAGCACCTATCCTTTGGTGGGCCCTGCCCACCCAGTCTGCAACCCGCCAGTTCCCAAATGCTAGCAAGCCAGTCAATCAGGGTTGGTTCCCGGACACAGAGCCTCATTTATCAACAGAATGAAACCCTCTGTTGCTGCCCTCATCTGCCCAGAGGCTAATACTTCCATGCCTGCGCTCATTGCAGAAGCCAAGCGCGCCAAAAAACGTGCCAACATGGAATATGCTGCACACAACGGCAATTGCTCCTCAAAAAACAATGGCAGAGAAAACTCCAATGGCAATAAACGCCAAAATACCAATCATAGCAACGGCAACTCCAATTGTAACAATGGCAATTGTAGCCAAAGCGCAAACTGCTCCCGTCCCAAGAAAGAGGACACTGCCAAAGTTAACAATGCTGAAGTAGCAACCTGCTATGAATCTGACCCCACATTCTCTGACCTTGAAGGTCTCAAAACAGAGAAACGGGGAAAAGAGGAGGGGGAACAGGCTTAAGTGCCCCTGTCTCCCCCCAACTTGACAAGAAACTGTACCAAGGCATAAACTTTGCTGCTTGCATCCTCTGTGTCCCACAATCCTCCATTTTTATGAACGTAAAAATTAAAGATTGCTCACAACTTCTTGTCTATCCATGCACTTACAAATCTCATGCACATAAAATTTTATTTGACTCTGGTGCACAACACACCATGGTTAGCAAACCATTTGTAATCAAATACAAAATACCAGTTGTCAAATCCAACTTCAATCTGCCAGAAGTGCAGACAAATCAAAGGTTCTATTTGAAGGCAAAGCATCTCCCTTCAGAATTGACCTCCAAGGCATACAAACGTTCATCAAAGGACTTGTCATGAACAACATAAACCATAACATTGTAGCAGGCATGGACTGGTTTACCTGAGTGAACCCCAGCGTATGTTGAAAAACAAAAACCATGACCATCAAACGCAACAGAGTCAACTTCAACATCCTCAAAGAACCCAATGACCTCATTCTAAGAGACACAGTATTTTTCCAGGTCATAAACCAAGACAACTCAGAACGTCTAACCAAAGATAGTACCCTCCATATAATGAGGTACATGGAATTCAATATTACACAAACAACAAAAATCCAATCCCCAGAACTTGCGGCACTCCTAAATGAATACACCCATGTATTCAAGGAAGAACTCACAGATTTACCACCCAAACAAGAGGTCAAACATGGCATCAACCTATGTAAAGCCATGCCTAAACCTGCACCCCTCTACAGAATCTCTCCCATAGAGACCCAAACCCTCAAAACCCATATTGAGGACAATCTAGCAAAAAGATTCATCCGTCCATCAGAATCCCCTTGGGGGCAGCAGTGTTCTTTGTACAGTAGTTTTCAAAACTATGGCAACAACTGAGAATACTTCATATTTAAACAAAATGATTTCAGATTTAAGCAAAATTCACCTTCCAGGTAAAAATATACACTCTGTTAACAGGGATTTTTGGCGTTAATGCCAAAATGAGTCAATACAGCA
>QTSX02005074.1:68777-287154 GCA_014839935.2 Entomophthora muscae | reverse complement strand
ACCCTCGCAAATTTGGTAGATTCCAAATTTGGGCAGCAGTTTCCCCTCCATTTAGGTTTGGGGAAATTGCCTGTTTGGTTTTCCCCATTTGGCAATTTCCCCATCCAGCAGGGGTGGGCAGCCCTGCCATAGGGGGTGCGCTGTCCCACGCCAGCTGGCTGGCGGCTGGCAGCACGCGCGGGCAGGTGAGCCGCCAGGCTTGGCGTGCAGCCTGTGGGCGGGGTATAAAACCCGTCCAAATTAAAAATTACATTTTTAATTTTTGAATTCTTGACATGGATTTTTGTGGCAGTTTCCCCAATAAGGAGGATTTGCTGCAATTTTTATTTTGTTTATCAAGCCCAATTGCAGACAAAATTCTGTCCTGACCCAAGGTGTTATCAGGAATATTTCTGACAGGCTGCCACCTACAATACCAATACAGACTGGGTAAGGCTGCATTGGGCAACACTCTGTATCAAGTACAAAATTATGTGGATGATAGAGTAGCGTCCATAAAGATGACTCCTCCTGCTCCTTCTGTTGAGGCCCTGTCTGGCTTTGAAGTCCAGGTATGAGAAGCCATAGCTGAGCTCAAAGCTACTATTTGACGTCAATATTCTGTTCAGAACCCTCCTCCAGTAGAACCTATGCCTAACCCTTTAATTGCCTTGCTCACCAACCAAGTGTCTACCTTTTAAGGAGAAATTAAGTATTTGAGACAATGCCTCTCTGTCAAAACAGCAGGCTTGACCTGCCAGCAAGGTTCCAAGCAAGCAGGTTTGTGACCTGCAAAACAATTACCTGGCCACTCAAAGCCAGACTAGGAAGTCAACTTGAATTTAAAAATCCAAAAACATGAACAAAAGCTGATCCCTTACAGTGTATACCTTGCTTTGGATCTTGACTCATTACCAGAATCAAGCCACCCCCTTCACCATCCAGCTGTGTGATCAACACAATTGTGTTCCTGTTATCCTTGATTCATATGAACTATATAATCACTATCTCTCAATAAAGATTATTATCTATCTTCTAAATATTTTCCCTTGTAAATCTGCTAAAACAGCACAGTTACAACATTGTAGCACAGGTAGATTGTCCATCCTACCTTATCTTGAACAATTCCGCCTGTTGCCCTCATGCGCCGCGGCCAACAAATCCTTGACAGAATTATGTCTGGCCTCCCGCTGGACTGGACCCCGTACACCCCTGGTACCAAGATAACCAAATGGCTTTGTCCTGTACCAGAACTCAGTGATTCCACTACTGCCTTCAACGCCATGTCTGCACAAGGATTCTTTCAGGCTCCCTCTTCTATTCTGTGACCAACCAACAAAAGCACCATACCTGCCTACGTAGCCCAAAGACTGTAAAGCCCTGCCTTGGAACCCTTTGCCAGGGCCAATGACAACAACGCTGCTACATGAATCCAGTCCACCCAGAGCAAACTGGCCCAGATGGAATGCCCACAACAATTTTGGATTGCAGAAATCTCCATCCTCCTGACCCACAATGCTGGCACCTGGTGCAACAAGTGGCACAAAGAACACTCCAAGAAGAACTGAGATACTTTCAAACAAGACTTCTTGGAAAGGTTTGTGCTTAAGGACACAGCGCTCATGATCATACACCAAGTAAAGAATCTAACCCAGACAGGCACCGTGAAGGAACTCACCCGCACCTACAAGGAACTCTGGCTTTGTGCACCATCTGACATGGCCTTTGACACCCCATCTACACACCTTGTGTACTATGCCGCCCTTAAGTTACATGTAATGAGACACGTGAACCTGGACCAAGTGATCAACCTACAAAGCCTGTACTTCAAAGCAGAGAAAGCAGAACAAACATCCAACGCCCTCATAAGACACAAACTGGAAAACAAGAGAGACCCAAGGATTCTCACGCAAGCAGGCGCTCCAATCAACCACCCCCTGGAGGCAACAGGAATAACACCAACCATAAACCCACAACCTCAAACCAACACAGGAATGGAAACAATGGCCAGTCAAATTGTACTCATTTCTGTATCACTGCCACGCAAGGCAATCAAGATGAGGGAAAAGTCTGGGGAGAGCATTAAGTGAGCCAAGCTCTCCCCACACAACTCCTGACTTGCCAAATGATGTGTACCAACCCAAGGACGTGGACCAATGCCCAATGATCAAAGTACCCTCAGAGGACTTGGTACTGTACACCATTGCCAGACATCCCAATAAACTGATGTCCTATGCTTTCCATTTTTTCAGTTACACAAGTCTGGCACTCCTGAACCCAGGCGCAGATCAAACCCTAGTCAACAGCAGCTTTGTAGATAAGTTCAAGCTAGCCACTAAGCCTTTGCAGATTAAAAACATGGTCCTGACTGATGAACATCACATTTCTGTAACAAGGGAAGCCGCCCCCTTCTCTGTCATGCTTGAGAACCTGCATTCCACTATCCAAGGCCCTGTCATTGACTTTAAAAAGTTTGATATTGTACTGGGGTTAAATTGGTTACAAAATAACAATCCTCACGTAGACTGGGCAACCTCAGAGTTGACCATTAAGCATGAAGGTGTCAACCACCAGATCTACCCTGACTCAGTGGACCAACTCCTATGCAACCATGTAATTGTGCACATCACAGAGACCCTAGACAAAAAGGATAACCTGAAGGCAATTGACTGGGACTCCTGCCAGTACAAGATCATACACTTCAAAGATCACCAAGATATCTCCACGCCTCAGGATTGCAAAATTGTGGCCTGCCATCCAGAAATCTTCAAGGAAGCTCTACCTGGGCTTCCCCCTGAGAAGCATATTCAGCACTCCATCCAACTCAAGGGGGCTGTACCCAAGGCGCGCCCTATCTACAGGCTGATCCCAAATAAAGACAACACCTTACGCGCCTACCTCAAGGAGGCATTGAAAAAAGGACTTATCCGCCCCTCATAGTCTCCCTTTTGGGCCGCTGTGTTTTTTGTGGCCAAGAAGGACGGTACCTTGCGTCTGGTCACAGACTACTGAGCCCTAAACAAAGTTACCATTAAGAATTTTTACCCACTACCACTGATTAACAACCTCTTCAATGCCTTGGGAGGAGCCACAGTCTTCTCCAAGATTGATCTGACAGCAGTCTACAACCAGATTCACATTAAGGAGGAAGACATCCCCAAAACTGCCTTCTGCACTAAATATGGCTCCTATAAATGTGTGGTACTCAACTTTGCATGACCAATGCCCCGTCCACCTTTTTAACCTTCATGAACAAAGTATTTGCGCCCCACATAGGCAAGCACACCCTAGTGTACCTAGACAACATTATTGTCTACAGCCCCTTGGTGGAACAACACCACAAAGACCTCAAGGAAGTCTTTGCTACCCTGGCACAACACAAACTGTTGGCCAAGCCCTCCAAGTGCCAGCTCTTCCGTGAGCAACTACCCTTCCTGGGACACATAGTCTCAAAAGACGGCATCAAACCCAACAGTCAAAAGATACAGGCCATCTGCAAGATGCTACCACCCAAGGATAAGTTGGAACTCCGCACCTTCTTGGGAATGGTAGCCTATGTACGACGCTTCATACCTGACTGTGGCGTTCTGACTGCTCCCTTATCCACCATAACAGATGCCAAGTCCAAGTTTGTGTGGACCTCCCAACGTGACCTCTGTTTTAGACGCCTCAAGGAGAAACTTACAACAGCTCCCATCCTACAATACCCCAAACGTGACAGGAAATACTAAATGGAAACCAACGCCGCATATGCATCCATTGGGGGAGTACTAAAAATCAAAAATAATGACAGTGACTTCCTGCCTGTAGCTTATGAATCACAAAAGTTGACAGATGGCAAGTGTCAATACCCTATCCATGACAGAGAACTGCTGGCCATTATACACTGTCTAGTCAAATGGCATTGTTATCTGGAACAGCAGGAAGAATTCACAGCATTAACCAACCACAAGTCACTCATATATTTGCAAACCCAATCAAATCTATCTCACCATCAAGCCTTCTGAATGGAGCTCTTGGAGAGATTCAATATGCTCATACAGTACAAACCTGGTCACAAGATTGCCATGGCAGACACCTTCTCACGCCTATATGTCTGTGCCACAAGAGGGGGAATTAGGCTTGACCCAGACTGGCCCCTCTTGGTACTACAAACACAGGACAAGAGGTTCCCCCTGGTACAACTGACATAACAAAGGAAACAGTTATCAAAAGCAAACACCTATTTGCTGACGTGTACGGGACCTTGCACAGAAAAATGTCTGACAGCACAAGCATTCCCTACATTCCCACACATCAGCAAGTTGACACTATCATACGCTATCACAGAGACCTTGGATATACCAAGAGCCAAAACCTATATGAGTTCCTTAAGTATAAGGCCTAGTGGTCAACCTTATATTGTGATGTTCAGGAAGTCCTAGATCAATGTGAGGTATGCAAAAAATTGCCAAAAGCAAAACCCCGCCAAAGTCAGTACTGCCCATCCGCACACAACTACCCTTCAAGTTGTGGGCCCTCAACGTTGTTGGCCCCATGCCAGGGAAAACAAAATGACAAGAAATACATCATCACCGCCATCAACTTTGCTACAAGATGGCCAGTAGCCCAAGCAGTAAAGGCACACACTGGCAATGACGTACGGCAATTCATTGGAAAAGATATAATCAGCAAGTTCAGAAAGCCAGAACTCCTGATAACCAATGAAGGGAAATAATTGACCTCCAAAAACACCAACATTTACCTTGCTAAAATGGGGTCAAACATACCATGATCTCACCATACCATCCACAAGCCAATGGACGTGTAGAGCAGCTTAATAGCAGCCTTGTGCAAGCCTTAGCCAAGCTCACTGCTGGGAGACCTGAAGACTGGTATAAGCAGCTATTGACTGCATTACTTGTGTGTCAAACCCAAGTGAACAGATCCACCGGGAAAAGCCCTTTTGAATTGGTATACGGCACACAGCCAAATATCATTCAAGCATAAATAGGACCCAAACTGGAAATCCCAAGTAAAGTCCCCTGCGCTCAGACCTTCAAGTTATAGAGGCCAACAGCAAGCAAACAAAAAAAGGAAAATGAACGTCTCCAAAAAACCTTTGTCCCTATCCAAGGTAGACATGAAGTTAGGGACAAAGTTTGGTTCATGAATGTTGATAAAAGAAAACTACAACCTGAGACAGTAGGCCCATCAATCATTCTAAAGGTAAACAGCAATAACACTTACCTTGTGCAAGGACTTGGAAAGCGCAAACAAGACAAGACCCTACACCATGATTTTCTGAGATCCTGCAAAGCAAGACAAAAACAACGCAAAACTGCCCTACCTGCCACAGAACAACAATTAGTTTAGTATGGCGCCCGGGCTCCTGACAACCTCCCTGAAAACCTACCCCCAGAGGAGACCAACCTTCAGTTAGGGGGGTGTCAAAACAGCAGGCTTGACCCGCCAGCAAGGTTCCAACCAAGCGGGTTTGTGACCTGCAATCCAATTATCTGGTCACCCAAAGCCAGACTAGGAAGTTGACTTGAATTACCAAATCCAACAACATGAACAGATGATGATCGATGATCCTTTATGGTGGATACCTTGTTTTGGCGCTTGACTCATTATCAGAATCAAGCCAGCCCCTTCACCATCCAGCTGTGTGATCACTAATCATGTTCCTGTTATCCTTAATTCACAATGACTATATAATCACTATCTCTCAAAAAAGATTATTATCTAGCTTCTAAATGTTTTTCCCCTTGTAACTCTGCTAAAACAGCACAGTTACAACATGTCTAATCCTGATGATTTGCCCTCTGAGTCTGATGGTAAAGAGGAAGATGAGATCACTAGTACTTCCACTCATGGCAATCATAGTTGTTACCCAGGCTTGGAAGGCCAACCCTGGGTCAACTGCGCTCTTGCCTTGGATCAGCTAGCAGAAGTAACAAATGATGTTGCTGATAGGCAGAATGTACTGGAACAAGAGGTACAAAACCTCTCTTGCTTGAACAAGACAATGAATGGACAGGTTATCTCTTTGATTGCTCAGACCACTTCCCTGATCACCTGCCTCAATGGTATTACCAGCACCCTATTGGTGCAACAGATTAAGATTGATGAATTTGGAGCTGCCACCGCTACTGATAGAGATATCAGTGGGCAAAACAGCTCTACATTGGATACCCTAGAGGACAGCCTTCAACTTCTCTGGGCTAGAAAACCTGCTGCTGAATCTGAGTTTGAGAGCAACCCCACATTAACGTCCTCAATCCAGGTGACAACAGCCAATCCACCTCATTGTCCATTGACCCTAATTATAAGCCTTCATTCAAACAGATATTTGACCCTAAAACCTCTACTATTGCTGCCTTACTGACAATTTATGAGACTGCAATGCATAGGGCCATCAATAAACTTAAGAAGGAGCATATTTTTACCTGTTGCATCCCATATGCCAAGAAGTTGTAGTCCCCAAACTCCCTTCAATTGTCACTTGGGAGGACATGAAGCGCCTCTTAATTGAGGAATTTGGCAGAGATCACAGTTTGGAAGTCAAGAAGTATGTGTTCATGCACATTGTTTTTAATCCCAAGGAAACCCTGGCTGGATTTTCCAATTGATTTACATTGAAGGACAACAGTTGATCACTAGTTGCCAATTAACTCCCCAGGAAGCTTACACAGCTTGTTCAAACGCTTTGAAGGTGAACCAACTCCTATGTCTGCACTTTAAGGCCCATAAAGCTTCCCTTACTTCAATGAAGAGTAGCAAGACCCTCTTGCAAGACATGCACTTGACCCATGGGGGTACTGTGGTGTGTGAAAATAAGGCCAACAATGCAGGAGCCACCTCCTGTACCCCGCGCATTATGACTCTAGGCTAGAGTGGGCAGTCTAAAAAAGAAGGGTGTCATAACTGTGGTCAAATAGGACACTTCTCATGTAATTGCACCAACCCTTGGGTAGAGGGTTGCAACCCCAAGGAGCAGGCAGGAAAATAGAGGTCAGCTTAGAGGCAGAGATGCTCTCTGCTGATCAATCTCTTCTGTCTTCTCCTGATCCCCCATCTGACAAGGAATCTTTCCCCTTGGCTGGCCCAACTATCCTTCACCTGTTCCACAATCTTTCAGGTGATTCTGAACCCAAAGACTCTGACTGCAATGAGCTGATGAGTATGGTTACTCTGTGCTGGCAGTCCCAGAAACAGTTTCCGTCCCTTACAAGCTGTGTTCTGGGAAAACTACAACTACAACTTGCCCAACTTCAAGCAAAGCTAAGGCCATAGTGGCTTATCCTTACTTAGCACAGGCCCATTGTCTCCCTGTCTTGGTAGATTCCTCTGAAGAGGCTGCTGAATTAGCAGAGGCTCTCTTTCAGAATGTGACTGTATCTCTCCCCTTGCAGACTGTGTAAAAGTAAATTCCTGCCTTACAATGCATGTTGGCCAAGTGGGAGAAAGAATTGAAAGCTGCTCAAGACGTTCTAGCTGTCTTGCCCCCTTTGGGAAAGATACTACCTGTGTGGAAGTATCAATCCAAAAGGTTAAAATCAAGGCTATCCTGGACACGGGCTCTCCAGTCAATGTGGTATTGTCCAAGCTAATGAAAAAGCTTAAGCTGGCCCCTGACCTCAACTGCACCCAATCATATGGTACGTCTGACATGGCTCAAACCTGAGCCATTGGTACCTACTCTGCACTGCCAATGAGGTTTGGGAAGCTTCTTATTGCTTCCCCTGCTGATGTCTTAGAAAACAAAAGCTACAATCTCCTGTTTGGTACGCAATTTCTTTGAGAGTACAATGGGATTGTGAACCTTTGAGATGGGTACCTTTTTCTCTTAGGGTATGAGATCCCTCTAATCTTTGAAGAACCTCTGCGTCTCCCGGGTAAACGCCTTAAGACTTGTGTGCTTGAGTACCCCATGGGTATCTTCTTGCTCAATTACAGGACTCATTCTTCCAATATGCAGTCCCCTCCTCCTTCCTTTCTTGCTGAAGAAGGTGTTCCTCTTCTTTCCCCTACAGCTATCACCATTCCGCCTGGCTTGCAAGTAATCATAGACTCTCAGATATCCTATGCACTACCCAAAAAATCATTTCTGGAGCTATATTTACCTGATTTCTTAAGCTGTAGAGAGCATAGGTTATGCCCTGGGATTTTGGACCAGACTCATAAAGAGCCTGTGCAGCTGTTGTTGGCTAACCTGACTTCCCTACCTATGCAGGTGACTAAAGGCCAGGTGGAAGAGCATGGTTGCAAATTAGGTTCAGAATAAGTAGCGTCCCTATACCCCTTTGGAATGTTTAGTGATTTCAACTTGCCTTAAGGAGACCCTTGGGTTCTCTCCCTGTTCACCGCCGCAGACTTTCCTCAGCTATTGCCTATTCAACAAAAAGATGTTCTGGATCTACTCAACCAGTTTAAGGATATCTTTGCCTCTGGACCCACCAACTATAGTCTAGCTAAGGGGGTTATCCACCAGATAGATACGGGTGATGCCACACCCTTTTGTGCCAAACCTTACCAATTCAGCAGAGTGGAAGATGCCCAGGTCTCTAAGGAGCTTAAACAGCTTCTAGATGCTGGGCTCTTGGCTCCCTTGCAGAGCCCTTGGGCCTCCCCATTATTGATCCTAAAAAAGAAGGATGGAGGCCATCACATTGTGATGGATTATTGCTGCCTAAACTTGCTTACCAAAAAGGACCCTTACCCTTTGTCTAGAATTGATGATGCTCTCAGAAAATTAGGAGGATCAAAGTTTTTCTCCACCATGGATCTAGCATCAGGATACTGACAGATCAACTTGTCTCCTAAAGATACAGAAAAGGCTGCGCTCATCACTTTAGAAGGCCCTTACAAACCCACTCAAATGCCCCAAGGTCTCTGCAACGCCCTGGCTACATTTTAACGGGCTATGGACTCCATCCTATGAGATTTCAAGCTCTCCTGTGTCCTTGTATACCTTGACAATATTACGTTGTTCAGCTTCATCTTTACCGTCTATTTGGACCACCTCAAGGCTGGCTTCCTCAAAATTTGGGAGGCAGGCCTGAAACTCAAACCCTCTAAATGCTCCTTCTTCAACAAACTGCTTGAATTCTTGGGCCACAAGGTCACCCAAACCAAAATACGCCCTATTAATAGTAAGGTGGAAGCCATTGACAAGATGCTGCCTCCCACAAATCTACGGGAGGTCCAAGTATTTCTTGGTATTATGGGGTACTATTGAAAATTCATCCCTGATTTCACTGAACTAAGCAAACTCCTCGTCCAGATCCTTTGCAACATACTCTTTGAGTGAACTGACAGCCAACAGCAATCCTTTGAAGCGCTGAAAGCCAAACTCAAAGAGGCTCCCATTCTAGTCTACCCTGATTACAATAAGGAGTTCATCTTGTACACTGACGCTAGTGGAGTAGCTGTGGGTGTCATCCTATCCCAGCTTGATGATGAAGGCGTTGACCAACCTGTGGCCTATTCTTCACAAGTCCTCAACAAACATGAGAAGAACTATAGCGTCACTGAAAAAGAATGCCTAGCTGTTATGCATGCTGTAAACCAGTTCTGGTACTACATTTACAGGACTCACTTCACGGTAGTCACAGACCACACATCCCTTAAGTGAATGTAGCAATTAAAGGAGCCCAAAAGTTGACTATCCCGCTGGCCTTACGCCTGCAAGGATAAAATTTCACTGTAGTACACTATCTTGGTGCACAACATCAGAATGCTGATGGTTTATTGAGGATGCCTATACTAATTATCCATCCTGCTGACACCTATACAAGTTGATATAGTATCCTGACTCCTGGGCCACTGAGCCAGAGGCATTTGTTTGGCACTACAAGCCCTATCAAAGGATACTGTGATTCAAGATAGACAACTCTTCAAGAAGGTCAATAATGCCTATCTGCCCTACGTCTGCCCCAGTATGAGAATAGCCATCATCCTCCAAGACCACATTGATACTGGACATGAAGGTACAGCAAAAACTCATGACTGGTTGTGCAAGAACTTCTACTGGGAAAACATGCGCCTCCTAATCCCTGATGTCCTTACCTCCTGTCATTTTTATCAACTCCAACAACCCCAACCTTCTCAACATCAGTTCAAACTCATCCCTCCTAAGCATGCCTTCCACACTATGAGTATTGATGCTTTTTGGCCTCTCCCTTGGTCTAGGTCTGAGTTTTAATTTATCTTGGTAGCCTTAGATCATTTTAGTAAATGGGTTGAAGCCAGAGCAACCAAGGATATAGCTTCCAAGACTACTGCTAACTTTTTGTTGCAAGATATCTTCTACTGTCATGGTTGCCCTCAAGTCCTGCTTTCTGACACTGGGACTAACTTCAATGCCCGCCTCATAACGTCCATTGTAGAAGCTATGGGTACACATCAATCCTTCTCTGCACCATATAATCCATCAACCAACGGGACTGTGGAACGGGCCAATTCCACCCTTGTGTTCATCATGAGGAAGCTTACCCTCTCTGATGCAGCTAACTGGTATATGTTCCTCCCTGCTGCTCTTGTTGTGTATAGACTTAGCAGACATCAAGTGACTGTCCAGTCCCCCTTTGCCATGCTGTATGGACAAGAAGCCACCACCCCCTCAATCTTGGGACCCCTGTTGATCAAATTTGACGCCTCTGCCAATCCTGATGCTCATGTCAAGGACTTGACTAATTGTATCATTGACATTCAGGCAACAGCCTATTCTACTGCTTATAAAGTCAAAGCTTTAAAATTCTAGCCCTACAATGCTTCCAGAGCCCCCCTCTCTGAGTACCAAGTAGGTGACTTAGTCCTCTATTATCAAAATTGTACTGGAGGCCAAGCCCATAAGCTAGACTCCCTTTGGGTTGGGCCTTGTGAAGTCACCTACAAGAAGGGTGTCAAGTATACTGTGAAGCTGCTGTCCTCTGACTACCCCTTTTCTTGAGTTCACTCCAAATTTCTCTGCAAATATCAACTCCCTGTGTTCAATCTTGAGGGGGGAGATATTGGAAATTGTGCCATTAATGCTATTTTAATCTGGCCTTTGAATAATGATATATGTGAAGATTCAGTTGGTTTCACTTTTGATTTTTGGAATTCCTCACCTTCCGCAAATGGGTCTGGTTCAATCTTCACCCATTCTAGAATACCGTACCTGCCCTTGACTGATCTTGGTATGACCTCATCCCAGCGTGACCCCCTCAGCCACCCTGTCTACCTAATGAGTGATCATCAATCTTGTCTACTATTTAAGTAGAAAAATTTCTCCTAATAAAGACAAGTTTATCCACATTTGTGTTGGCTTTAATATTCTGCAAGCTTTTTCCTTTCCTTTTTGTCAAAAGGAATTCCACATCTTGTATTCCAGGAAATTAAGGTACATACCCTTAATCTTGCCCTGAAGGCTAACCCAAGGCTAGCTTTGAACCTCAAATCTTTTATTATAAAGATTTCCCACCATGTTCTTCTGGATGTTGTCCTCAGGAGCCAAGCACAACAAACTTGGAAGACCCCAAGGGTCTCAACTTCATGAACATTATAATTGCAGGGATTTTTTGCGAGGAGGGATTGAGAGTGAGGGTCAAGTGGGGCTTTAGAACCTCATGTAACTACAACCCCCAGGCTTTTCCCAGGTCCTTGATTTGTGCTAACTGGAGTTTCCCCTTACAGGGACGCTTAAACCCATTTTCCTGCTGGCAGGGCTGGCAGCAACCTACTTGATTGTGGACACTGCCAGGTGAGGAACAAGGTTAGGGTGATGCATCATTGGATCTGTGGAAGCCCATTGAAGCCTGGTTATTGGCCTCCACAATGGCCTTGTAACAGTCATCAATGGAGGTGCAGTAACCTACTAGAACCCACTTGCAGATATGGGGTTTAAGCCTATTAACTATTAAGGTAAAGAGCATGGCATTCCCATCTGTCACGGCTTCTGGGGCAGCGGCAAGAGCTTGCTGCCAGGCAGCAATATATTCAGGAACAGGCCCAGTCTGTTTAATAGCCAGGAGGGAAGTTCCCACAACAATGGGAGAGAAGGTTTTGCTGTAGCGGTACTTGGCAGTGTCTCGGAATTCCGCCCAGGTAACGCTAAGTTCTTGACTGGCCCAGTTAATGAACCACACAGCAGCAGGCCCTGTGAGGCAGCCAGACGCAGTGGCAACCCACATGGGCTCAGGGACCTGACAGATGCAAAGGCGGGTTTCAGTAGATTGGAGCCAACTGACAATGTTAGCTCCCTTGACACCTCCCGCAAAGGTTTCCAACTGAAGGTTGAGCATGTGTTGTGACAGGTCTGACTGGGGCGGGGTGACACTAGTGTTGTGCTGCCCAAGGCAGAGTCAATTATACACACTTGTAAGTACTAGTTGATCTTGATAGATGACGTACCTGTTGGGGATGTCCCCCTCAGGATTGGCAGGAAGGTTTCTTGATGGGGAGTAGCCATACAGCCTGTACTCTGTCCTTTCTTGGGGGGATTTTTTCTTTAGGTAGGTTGTGAACCTACTGCTGATACCACTTTTGCAACTGAACTAATGAGGATTCAGTATTTGATTTGAGGAAGACAACAGTCCAATAGAAAGGACAGGAATGATAAGAATAAGGTGTTGTTTATTATAGGATACTGTGATTAATATACTATATGGGGAAAGCCACAAGGGGGTGGCATGTTTCATGTAGGGTTTGGAGCCAAGGAATAACTTGTGCGGGATCAGCAGGTTGAATTGATAGCACTCCTAATTAGGAGAAAGTGCCTGCAGTTCAACATTGCCATCAGATTGGTTCATGTTGTTAGACACATCAAGGGGCAACTCATTGAGCGCCCCCTGTGTATTGTAAGATACGTTGGCAGGCAATTCTGGAAACTTGGTTATAACACCTTGAAGCTTAAATTAAAAGTGCAAAAGAATAATTTAGATAAACTTATTTTTATTTGGAAAGGGGAAATTCCCTTAAATACCATGAGATTTGATATATGTATTATTAGTAGGGATACCAATGGGGCATATCACTGGTAGAGACACAGCTGACTCACTAATTGATCTTGATTTATATTTTCATAAACTGAACACCTTGAAGAAAAAGCAAAAAAAAACCTTGATTTGTGGCCAATTTCAAAGACCAAACCATCTGTTCATCCAATTGATAATACCTCCAAAGTCAGGTTTACAATAATATGGCACGCATTCAAAGATTGTTCATGGCCTTTCAGGGCCAAAGCTAGAGATTCTCTTCAAATTTTCTCCAAGATCAAACCCCCCATAAACTCTGCCCTAACAACAGTAATCAGACAGAGAGAAAAAACACTTACAAGACATGTTTGTTCCCCTGAAAATTAGACACAAAGTTGGTGACAAGACTGGGAAATAAACACTGACAAGAGCAAACCACAACCTAAAAAATTAGTTCTCATTAATTTTTATAAAGATAAATGACAACAATACTTATCTGGTGCAAAGCTTGGACAAAAGAAAACAAGACAAAGTCATGCACCACAACAGACTCTGCCCATGCAAGACCCATAAGAAACAATGTGAGACCATCATCCCTGCAACCAATCAGCATCTGGTAAAATATGAAGCCATTTTCCCAACAACTATCCAGAAGACCTCACCACAGAAGAGGCTGACCTTCAGCTGTGGGTGTCAAAACTGCAGGGTTGACCCCCAGTAAGGTTCTGCCTGAGAGAATCTGTGACCCAAAAACCAATTTTCTCATTATTTATAGCCAAATGCAGAAGTCAACTCAAACTACTAAATCCAGCAACAAGAACCAGTGACAATCCTAGCTTGGTTGACAGCTAAATTTTTTGCTTCACTCATTACAAGGATCACACTACCCCTTCTCAATACAACTGATTGATCATCATAATCTTGTTCCTCATAATATGATTCACTCAAATTATATAATTCTCATATTTCAATAAAGATAATTATCTAGTTTTCAATCATTTTTCCTGTGTAATTCTACTAATACAGCACAGCTATAGTATTAGCATGAGCTTAAATAACTCCTGATATTACATCTCAACAATATCAAAGTTATCTTCACTTGTATAACTCATTGTAAACAAAAAAACAATAAAAATTCTATTAAAATCAGAAAAGTAAATTATTTCCAGAGTATTAATTTTATTAAAGTGTGTGGTTCTGTTTGAGACATTGTCTCAGACTTGAATGACCAAATTTAGAATCACATACATTGAAAATAATGTTGTTGTTCACTTAATAGATTTTGGTTGATTCACTCCTGAAGCCACTATTTCTATTTTGAGTCCCAAAAATAATCAATATTTTCAAAAAAAATGAGTTGTTTTGTGTTTAAACTTTATCATTTTTGTGACTGAACATCCTTTGTTTTCTGTTTGTATCATTTTGGTACATGATCATTATCACATTTGATGTATATTGCTTATGAATGTGACTTGTTTGTGTTTGTTTTGAATATAAGTTACTTTTTTTGTTGTCTCATTTCTAGGATTCAGTATTTGACTTTAATTTCATTTTGTGATTGACTATTTTATCCAGAACTAGATAAATGGGAGTTTTACAGTAGTTTTCAAACCTGTTGAGATAAACAAAAAATCTCAGTCTAAATACAAATACAAATCAGTCTAAAAGCAAAATCAAAGTGGATCCAAATCTATTGTAACTTAATATAAATTCCTTAATTTTGATTCCGTTTTTAGACAGATTTTTTTGCTTATCTCAACAGGTTTGAAAACTACTGTATTGAGTAAATTGATCTTCAATTGGTTCCAGTTAGAATTTATTGTGTGGCTGACACTATGTGTCAAGATTTTGTGGTCTTGAAGGAAGATATTTATTATTGGTCATGTTATAGATATGTTGATAGGGATTGTATGACAACAATATATAGCTACTAATTGGGTCTTGAAATACAGCTATAGCCTGGCAGTGCCTGGTTAGCTGTAGGGGAAAATAATCTGATCTGCAAGTAGACAGTGACGCACTCTACTCAGATACTTCTGACTACTAAGTGTTGGCTAGTAGTGATATGGGGATAGTGATCTATAGTCTCTATTTTTAAGGGTGAATATTCTGCTTGATCTCTTAGTCAGTAGAGCACCTTGTATAGGGTGGATAAGCCCTCTTGCTAGTTTTATTATCTGATGCTTCCAACTCTTACTAGTCAGTCTATCTGTTCCCCAGACTGCTAGTTTCAGCCCCCAGAGTTAGGCAGCCATGCCAGTCTGGCATGGGACTTCAATGGATTACCAGCCTCAGCTTATTGTGATAGCGTCTTGGCAGCATCCTGTTTGTAATCATGCATATGCAAGTTTGGTTCCCTACTAATTGGGTTTTTGTGTCATACATTATTTTTCTGAACAACCTTGTATAACAATTGGGTCATTATTTGTTAGATTAAGCCAAGGCGCCAGCTTAAGAATTTCAAAGCCTTTT
Source organism: Entomophthora muscae (assembly GCA_014839935.2). Classification (NCBI taxonomy): domain Eukaryota; kingdom Fungi; phylum Entomophthoromycota; class Entomophthoromycetes; order Entomophthorales; family Entomophthoraceae; genus Entomophthora; species Entomophthora muscae. The sequence goes on along the minus strand of QTSX02005074.1, from coordinate 271,762 downwards.
AACTTCTTTGGTATCATTTAAGTCATAAACTTATGTTTTTTGAACATTAGTATTATGCTTAGTTTACTGAAGAAAAGTTTAATAGTGTAAAATATACAAATAATAGAAATAAATCTTATTTCTATTAGCTGTATTTTTTGCTAAAACCCTTTTTTCTATTTTAATAAGCCAAGAATTAAATATATGAGTTGCATGGGAGAGTAATAGCAGCCCCAAAGCTATAATTGCTATTACCCTATCTTTGGCTCATATAATTAATTTCTTAGTTATTTTTAGAAAAAAAAGTTGTTGTATTTAAAAGACTATTTACCCTATGTGAAATATAAGTTTTTGTTATGCGTCCAACTTCATGAACATGTCCTACTAATCCTTTAGTAGTATCAGCTCTCTTTGTTTCTCTGTCATCTGTGCAGAACTTTGCACAATAATTTATTTTGGAGTACTCCTTAACATCCTCAAATGTCAAAGGTGAAACATACAGCTCACCATCTTTCATTAAATATGAAAGATTAACATAAAATGCTTTGACTTCAAGCCAGCTTTTTTTAGGCCTAGATTTTCTATCATAGATGTGAAAAAAGATTTTTTGGGAAACATCTGAATTATTTACAAGTGTCTCATATAGACCCTTTCTTTCTTCCTCTCTCTCAAAAACCATTTTGAGATCATTTATATTTTTTATATACATCTCATTTTCCTTTTGTTTAAATATTTTAGATAATACACCAAAATGACCATCAACAATACTTTTGCCATGACACTCAACAAATCTATTAAACTTAATTGTTCCTTTTATAATTTTAGGTACCTCTTTAAAAAGATAATATAAGAATTCATAAGATCTGAAATGATTACCATTATCAGTCCAAACTTTAATATTTTTAATATTCTTAAATTTATTATTTTTAAGCAGACTTATCAAACACTGACCTGAAAACAAAGAGTCATGAGATAAAATTTCAGATAAAAAGTCATGATACTCATATTTAATTTTCTCATTTTCTTTAAAAGCAATTGCAAATCCTAATAAAGAAATAGGTATTTTCTCATAAAAACAATTATTTGTCTCTATAGGACCCCCACCTATTTTAAAGTTTTCTTTATAGTCTATTACTATAACACATGAATTATTATCAAGATTATTTATATCACTAATATATTCTTTATTTTGATGCTTATAAAACTTTTCATGTAGGTCAATAGATTCCAAATTTTCTTTAATAGATTTAGGCAATGGCAACTTTTTTAAACTCAAATCCTTTTTCTTCATTTCTAATGACTTTTTTAAGTTGCAAATGTTACACATATCAGTTTGCTTTTTGCTTTTAATTATATTATTAGGAATAAGCTTATAAAAAGTGGAAAGTGAAATAGAAATATTGTTTTTTATTTTCATATCTTTGTAAATTTCTTTTTTTGTTTTCAATAATGAGTATTTTATTTTAGTTGAGTATTCACTCAACTCTTTTTGTAATTCTTCATAAATCAATCCAGGGGATTTTTTAGTGAATTGGCTAGTTGGAAATGAATTTTTTAATATATGTTTTAAAATATTTTTTATCTTTTCTTTCTTTACTGAATCATTTTTTCCTTTTTTATTTTTTGAATTTAATGATGCTTTTTTAGCATTTTTTATTTTTTTAGAATATGAATACTCATTTTTTGTCATTTTAAATCCACAATCCCAAAGCTCTTTCAGACTGTAGCTTGATGTAACCAATGCTCTTAGGGAAGGAAGGTGCTTGGCAGGGGACTCTGACATCAATTCCTTTAGGTTGTTAAGGAAATCATCTGTCTTAGAATTTTGTATGACAGGTAAGAAGGTACTTTTTCCAAACTCTGTTTTTAATAAGAAATGCTCAACAAAGCTGTTAAGATCACTGCCAGCAGTAAAAAGGAATGCTTGTTTAAGCATAGAGATTCTTTCTCTCTTAGTAGAAGCCCCCAGTGAGAAGAAGGGTGTCATCTGAGGTGCAAACTTGATAGGTTCCATAGTGATAGTGGTTGGGTTCCTTGGCTTGGTTCAGGCAGTTCTTGCTTGGAAATAGATGTGCAGTTATCAGAGAGGAGTAAAGGTGTAGATTGTAAAGTAAATTTCTGTAAAGTTGAGCTGTTTAAATACCATGTTAGCTGAGCTTTCGCACTACAGGCATAAATCCCCAACTGACCCCCAACTGATCTCCTTAATTTATCAATATCACCCCTGAAGTCTGATATCATTGTTTATTTACCCCTTTTTATATTCTGGTTAACTGTTGATATTTCCGCGAATAGTACTTCAATCTCGCTCAAACTAGTATCATTAGAAAGCCCTTAATCTCAGCTTTCAGAATTGTGCTGCAACTTTATATTTCAATACCGATTTAGTATCTTGAAGTGGCTTTGAATGTAAGCTTATAAAATTATTATTTGAAATAAAATATGCTAATTAACTCTTAAAGTATGATATTTTAATCAATAAACTAAATTTAAAGTATAAATCATTATTTAGCTTACTTTTACTAACCAACTCAAAAACCTTTTTTATATAAACTTAAGTTTATTATAACCTTTAACAGTTCTTAAAAATGAACTTTATATATTTTAAATCTATCAAAACAAAAATATTTTTCTAATCACATATAAATATTTGCTTGTATAATTAAATTTGTATCTTATTTTTATAGATACAATGACTAAGATCATTTTCCGTTTAGTTCAAATAAATTTTAACCTTTATAAAATTTAATTAAATAAAGCAAGATTTTGATACATTCTTTTTTATGTTTGAATTTTTTATACATATTATCTCTAGCATACAGTATAAAAATATAATTTTATTAAATAGTTGTATAAAGCTATTTTATTAATATTAAATACTTAAAATTTTGAAAAGAAAAATTTTTACTCTCTTATAAGTTCTTATTATATATTTTCTATAAAATCTAACTTAAGAATAAATTACTTATGCTAAATGAGATCACTGAAATTTCAATAAAAGTTCAGTTTTAATTTTAGTTTTAGTTTTTTTTTTGACTTTTTACTAGATTTTTTTTTAAAAAATCCAAAATTATTTAATATTTATTAAATATGCAAAAAAGCTATCTGCCCTCTTTTTAAAAAGAGGGATTCAAAAATTATTATATTTTAAATTAAATATTTTAAAAAAGCTAAGATTTTAGGCAACAATTTGATTTCCAACAAAAAGCATCATATCAGTTTTTATTGTATTTTTAGGTTGCTCTTTTTAGAATGATGTCATTTTGTACTAATCAGCTTTCAAGAAATAATGGTATATGAAATAAGATTGTTACTAGCTTTTAATACAGTTTAATTTAGCTGTAAGTAGAAAATGATTAATTTAATATAGGTTTTTATATTATAAGGATTAAATAAGATTTATTTTGATAAAATTGTTGTAATTATTTAAATTTATTGATAAGAAAATTAAAACAAAATTTTAAAGTTTTAAGTAGCACAGTTAATAGGAAACAGATTAATCTAACAAATAATGACCCATATGCTGGGGTTCACTCAGGTGAACCAGTCCATGCCTGCTACAATTTTGTAGTTTATGTTGTTCATGAAAAGTACTTTGATGGACGTTTGAATGCCTTGGAGGTCAATTCTGAAGGGAGTTGCTGTTGCTATGATTAGTGTTTTGGCGCTTGTTGGCATTAGAGTTGTCTCTGCCATTGCCATTTGAGGAGAGGTTGCTGTTGTGTGCAGCATATTCCATGTTTGCGCGTTTTTCTGTGCGCTTGGCTTCTGCAATGAGTGCGGGCATGGAGGTGTTGGCTTCTGGGCAGATGAGGGCAGCAAAAGAGGGTTTTATTCTATTAATTAATGATGCTCTGGTGTGTATGTTGTCAGCTTGTGCTGGGTTTTAATTTTGCAGTGTATCTCTTCAAATTCATAGGCATAAGCTTTGATAGTGGTCTTCTGAGGAATATTGCTGAATTGTTTTGCAATGTCTTGGAGGGATTTAGTGACACAGAAATTGTGGGTGATATTGGCTTTGAATTCTTCCCAGTTGTCAAACTATTTGCCAGTTTGTGAGCCAACCTAGGTTGTGAACCAGTTAGCTGCAGCCTCATACAGGCGCTTGCTGGCTTCTTGGACCCATTTTTCTTGGGGAATGCGGCTGGCGCAGAGTTTAGCGTCTGAGTGGTCTAGCCAGTTTATGACATTTTCCTTGTTTTTCCCAAAGAACTTGTTAATACCAATGTACTTGGTGTTTGTAACTTCATATGTGCTAGGCAGTTGTGTGTTTGTTTGTGGTTGGAGAGAGCAACTGTATTAAATTATCTTGGCGCATGCTTTGGGAATGGCCAGTCCTTCAAATATGGTGCATCCACTAGGTATATCTTTGTAGATGTTGTGGGCGCAGAAGTACGTTTTCCAGGTATCCTGGGATGTAGCCTGGTTGAGTCCATAAGCAAAGGTGGGCGGGTTCTGTTCAGTCATTTTCTCTTTCATGGGTGTGATCAAAAACCGTAGCTGCTACCAGTAATAAGGAGCGCCTTTTGGGGAAGATTCAAATATGGAATTAAGAAGGAGATAAGTATATTTTATTGGATAATACTTTAGACTTATATAGCTTTAGCTGTGGCAGAGATTTTAGTTAGATTGAACCTAGGGGTTGGTTATGTGCCAGATGGGTTTGAGTTGCTGGATACTTAGACAGTCATGTGATATTAGTTTGTTGCCATTTCTGGTATATCAAACTGTATATTGAAAAGGACCAAATTGAGTAATGACTGGAGGTTAAGTGGATTGGCGTTAGCCAGATTACTTGTACATCCAGATCCTTGACAATAGCAAGAAGATTAGGGAAATTGGAAAACAAGGATGAAATGTTATGTAACAGGAATGATTGAGTGTTTGAAAAGCTATCATTGATTACTCAAACATCTTTCAAACTCTTCAACTAAAAATAATAATCCAAACTTACTCTAACATACTTTAGGAACATGAGAGGAAGACTCAGAATTTAGAACTGAGGATAAAGAATTCATAACATCTTTTACTGTATATCAACTGTGAGATAACAGCTTTACTGAGCCTGATAGTCTTCACAGCAGGAGCTAACATCATCCAGGTGTTTTGTATCATTTGATTGGCTGGAGACCATATATTTAAAGTCTTTCACTTTCCTTCATCTGTATCCAAAGACTCTATCTTAAATTTAGAGCGTTGTAAAAGTGTACAGGAGGTCTTGGGTTTGACTTTTGGATCCAAATTAATAGGTAATTTATTAATATTAAAAACTAACTTGTTAATTTCCTCATTTTCTTTAGGAAAGAAAACATCAATTAATTCACTGCTATTATCAGTACCTAGCCCAGGGCAAAGACTTCTATTTGACCAACTATTTTAGAGGAATGAGTGATAGAATAATTATAAGAAATGGTTCTGACAACCCCCTTTTCTTTGAAAAGTTGCTCTTACCTTCCCCTATGGTGGTCTTGGAGAAGAAGAGCTACTGTAAATTCAGAACCTAAAGGTAAAAATGAGGGATTGTCAAATTGTTTTTGTGTGAACTCACCAACTTACTGGAATACTTTTCATCCTTTTATATAAAAAAGAAAGTTGTTCTGAGATGAAAATTACTCCATTAAGTTGGTGAGTTCACGCAAAAACAACTTGACAATCCCACATTTTTACCTTTAGCTTCTGAATTTACAGTATGATCTCTTGATTGGTACACAATTTATTTTAAAATATAACAGCATTATCAATTTAAAAGAATGATTTTATCTCTCTTGAATTATAACATGGCTTTTATATTTGAATCATTTTTTTCCTTTCAGAAAGACAGTTGAAGAGGTGCATGTTAGAATACTCTATGGTAATCTTCTCATTGAATTTTAGGATGCATTTTTTAACCTCAAGTTGCCCTCATTGTCTTGCCCACTGATAAAATAGTCCCTCTGCTGGCTCCCCAAGCTTTCTTTATTCCTCTTGTCTTACAGGTGACAGTAGAATTTCAGGTCTCATACAAGCTGCCTTTCAAGACGTTCATGGAATTGTATACCCCTGAATCTTTGTGAAGAAATTTGTCCCACCTATGTCCTGGATTTTGGATGTCACCCACAAGGAGCCTGTCCAACTGTTATTAGTCAACTTCACTACTACCTCAATGTAAGTTACTAAAGGGCAGATACTTGGGCATTTACAGCTTTTGATTGCATCCACTGTTCACTCTCTCCTTTGACTTTGGCACATTTTGTGATCCTTCCTTATCAGAAGCTGAACCAAAATCCTGTCTCTTCTTTTTGCTCAAGATTTTTCTCAACTGACCACAGTCTAGCAATATAAGGTTCTAAAGCTTCTGAATCATTTTAAGAAATCTTTGCTCAAGGCCCCAATAACTATGTCCTGGAAAAAGAGATCTTACACCATATTGATATGGTGATGCTCCTGCATTCTGGGCAAAGCCCTATCATTGTATCAGGTATGAAGACACTCATGTATCCAAGGGACTGAAGTTCTTTTTTGATTCAGGGTTGCTAGTTCTCACTTTTAGTCCCTGGGCTTCTCCTCTGTGGATCCTGAAAAAAGCATGGTGTTCATCACATTGTGATGAATTAAAGACAGCTCAATTATCTACCAAAAAACTCTTATTTCTACTGTGCATTGACAATGAATTGCATCAACTAGGTGGCTCTAAGTTTTTTATTTGCTATAGATCTTGCTTAGGAATATTGGCAAGTAGACCTGTCTCCTGCAGATGGAGATAAAGCTGCTTTAGTCTCATCTGAAGGGCTTTTTGAACCCACTCACATACCTTAGGGATTTTATAATGTACCTACCACTTTCCAAAAGGCTATGGACTCAAAAATCTGCTATTTAAAGCTATTCTGTGTACTGATGTAATGAGACAATATTAAATTATTCAGCATCACCTTCACTAAACACTTAGATCATCTAAAGGCAGTATTTCTTAAGATATAAAAGGCTGGCCTTAAACTTAAGCTGTCCAAATATTCCTTCTTCAAGGAATGTCAGGAGTTTCTGGGAAATGGGGTTATGCAAACAGGGGTTTGAAATATGAGTAATAAAGTGGATACTATTAACAACATGTTGCCCCTAACAACTTTGAGAGATAAAAGTCTTCTTAGGCATAGTGGAATACTATTTAAAGTTCATTCATGACTTTTCTGAGATCAGTGAGCCTCTTGTACAGATTTTTAGAGGTTTTCCTTTTGAAATTACTGAGAGCCAACATCAGTGATTTAATGCCTGGAAGTAGGAATTCAAGGGGACCCCCATTATATAGTACCCCAACTATGATAAGGTGTTCATCCTGTACACTGATGTAAGCAGGATTGTTGTGGAGCTATCCTGGCCAATGTAATGATAAAGGGGTGGATCACCATTTTTTCTATTTTTCTCACATCTTCAACAAAAACAAGAAGAGCTACAGTGTTACTAAAAAGGAGCTTATAGCAGTATTACATGCAATAAAGCAATTCATGCACTACATCTATGACACACACTTCATGATAGTCACAGATGATTCCTCTCTTTGTTGGCTTTACTAGCTAAAAACCTGAGAGACAATTTCTTGCTAGGCCTTGCATCTACAAGACCATAAAATTTTGTGGTCCATTACCCTAGAATTTAGCACTAAAATGCTGATGAACTATCCTGTATACCTATTCTAGCTCTACACCCTGATGAGGCCAATTAACTGTATGAACTCATAGATTATTCTACTGTGTGTGAATCTGAGTCTTAAGAAATTTGCCTAGCTTTACAGAAGTTATCTATATATACTGTAGTTAAAGATGGCCAGCTGTTCAAGAAGGTTGGGTCTCTATATCTGCAATATGTCTTCCCAAGCTTGCAAGTATCAGCTGTAATACAAGCTCATCTAGACACTGGGAACAGTGAGATATCAAAGACTTACAATTGGCTAGCAAAACAATAATGCTGGGAGAATATTCAAATGTTAGTTCCTGATGCTATGGCCTCTTGCCATGAGTTTTAACTTCAGCGTCCTTGTTCAAATCAGCACAAGTTCAAGCTAGTGTTGCCCAAACATGCTTTCCATACTGTCAGCGTAGACACTTTAGACCTTCTTCCTTATTATTGTTATGGATGTTGGTTTATTTTCATTGCAGTAGACTAATTTGGTAAATAAGTAAATCTTGAGCTATCAAAGATATTACCTCTAAAACCACAGCCATATTTTTACTTCAAGACTTTTTCTATTGCCATGGCTTTCCACAAGTGCTCCGCTCTGATAATAAGATCAATTTCAACACCCAACTGGCAACTTTTTTGGTAGAAACTATGAGTACACATCAATCCTTTGATGCACCTTATAATCTGTCTACCAATGGTATAGTAGAACACACTAATTTCACTCTGGTATATATCATGCACAAATTGAATCATTCAGGCACCTCTAAGTGGGATCTATACCTGCCTGCTGCTCTCTTTGTATACTGCCTGGGTAAACATTGTATTATCAGATTCTACCCTTTTGAAATGTTATATGAGCAGGAAGCCACTACTCCCTCAACTTTGGGACATGAATTTTTGAGCTAAACACTGCACTTGATCTCAAACAAAAGGTAAAATAGTTAGTCAATAAGGTCATAGATATCCAGGTCACTACATATAACTCTGCTTAGAAAGGAAAAATCCTTGGAGTTTTCTCCCTTCAATTCTTCTTGTGCCCCTGTACCTAATTTAAATATAAAATATTGTTGTAAAATTACTATTTTCATGCTTGATTAGTCTATCAGAAGGATAGCTACTCAGCATATATAGTTAAGATTATGAATTACTCTCCAAGTATGTGGATGTAAGATAGAACTCTTTGATGCTATGTATTGGCAAATGCATTTAAACACAGCTATTATAACATGTGGATTAACTGAGGAGATGCCTGATATTGAAATGCATTGACCCCTTTGCCTTAGCCCCCAAACCCCCTTCAGACCCATAGTGCTATTTAATATCAGACATTAGTCTAAGTCATTAGCACTTAATGAAATATATAACTATTTCTATCTTTCTTAATAAATAATACTTAACACTTACTACTTAATATAAATTTGAATACTCTTAGTTGTTACCTCCTCTGGATAAATAAAGACTTAAGGACATCTTATCAGTGGTAAGCCATTGTGAATACAGCCTTTCCTGTTCTTGTTAAGCAAGCAGTCCATCAAGAAGTACCCAGAAGGATCAGAAAGGCCCAATTTACAACAGAGATCAAGTCCTGTATTATCAGCATCAGATAGATGACTGCACTCATAAACTAGACTCTCTTTGGATAGATCCCCTCACTGTGATATTCAGGAGAGGTCCCAATTAAACTGTGAAGATGAATTACTCTGTCTTTTTCTTTGCCCATATTCACGCTAAATTTCTTCACACCTATCATCTTCCTGAGTCCAATCTTGAGGCATGATCTGTTGTGAATCCAAATTTATTGCAGGTTTTGATTGTCTTGGTGAATGATAGTTTGCAGATCAATACTTGCAATATTTTTTGCTTTTTCTTTCAACCTGTAGAGTTATCTTTATCTAAATATGGGTTGACATCAATATCTGAACCTTATGTTTCCTTAACAGTCTCTTGCCACTTAGAGTATCTCTACTAAGGCTACTAGGATCAAACCTTTGGTTATAACATTGAATGCCCTTTTCTTCAATAAAATAAGTTTATTTTTGCTCATTAATTTTGACACTTAATATTCAGCAATCATCTTTCATTTGCTAGGAAGATATATATTAATCATACTTAGATTAAACAGGTTTAAAGCCAGAACCTCAAGTCTTAAATATTTAAGACTTCTGCTCAAGTTCTTTAATATGTCAAAATAATAAAGTGCAACTCAACACTTTTACTAGTTAATCCTAATTAAAATATACAATATAGAACAGAAGGTGTAAATAAACATTCTGAGTGTCTGTTTTTGAATAAATATTATCAATTAAATCATATTTTTTAATAAACACAATTAAAATTTCACATGCACAGCCAAAAAAATGATACATAAATTTCAAAACCAAATGTGAAATAAATGGCAGTGACTGCAAGCTTTTTGCTACTATATATGGATAAATAAAAATATATTAATTAAATTATATAGTTAAACTTATTTTATTTTATACCAAAATGGATGCATTACAGTAGCAGAGCAAAGGAGCCAAAGGAGTATGCCACAGATGTAGACACCCTTGTGGGTCAAAAAAATAGAGTGGTCATAGTTAAAGAAGTGTAAGGTATAAGTAACTCTGTGTTAGGATGGTAAAATTGTCAACTCACACCTTCCTGACCCTCTTCTTTCTACTCATGGCCATCAACAGCAGAATCTTCAGTTTGTGTTAATATTATCAAAACTTGATAAACCTATGGCCATTTTAAGTGAAGAAGAAAATAAGTCTGGTCACATTTTTAACCCTGAAGTTATTATCATAATCTCTGATGCAGAGATCAAACCCAGTACCTACCTTATTTATAGATCAAACTAAAAGTTAGAAGAAAAACCTTTTCTGGATAATAAACCTAACTGTCTGGGTGGATTAAGATTTTCTGCAGCCAATAAGAAGGTTAGCGGCCACTTGATGATATTATCAGCATTAAGCAAGTCTTTAAGGCTTCAAATATAAAGTTCCTGGCCTCAAAAGACTGTTAGACTATGTCATTATCTTTTATGTTTAAACAGCCTCTTCTGGTTCTGGATTCGGTTATTTTCAAGTATATGTTGCAACTGTGCTGTTTTAGCAGAGTTACAAGGGGTAAATATAATCAGAAACTAGATGATATTCTTTATTATGAATATTGCTGTTATACAGTCATTGTAATTCTGGATAATGAGAATATGATTATTACAATCACTTGGTTGGACTGATAGGGGGTGGCTTGATCCTTGTAATGATTCAAGCACTAAATTGAGGCGTCCACTGTGTAGGGATTGTCATTTGGTCATGTTGCTGGTTTTGAGAATTCAAGTTGACTTCTGCATTTGGCTACAGGTCAATAGAAAATTGGATTGTGGGTCACAAAACCCACTTAGTTTGAACCTTGACAGGAGTCAACCCCGTTGTTTTGACACCCACAAGCTGAGGGTCAGCTTTCTCTGTTGGAAGGTTTGCTAGAAGGTTATCAGGAGCTTGGGCACCATACTTTACTATACTAGCTGCTGTTCAGTTGGAGAGAGGACAGTCTTGTGTTAATTTCTGACAGGCCTTGAAGAGGCGTAATCTGTCATGGTGTAGAATTATATCATGCTTTTGTTTGCCCAATCCTTGTACTAGATAGGTGTTATTGTTGTTTCACTTTAATGCAATGGCAGGGCCTGCTTTCTTGGGCTGTAACTTGCTCTTATCTGAATTCATCACCCATACCTCACTGCCAAATTTGTGCCTGTATTGGATGGGTACAAGTGTGCTTTTTAGGTGTTTTTCTTCTTTTTCCTTTTAGTTGCTGTTAGTGTGAAGTATTTGGGAGTCTGAGAAGGAAAGTATATTGTTGTGCATTTCCAACTTGGGCCCAGTAAGGGCTTGAAAATTGTTTGATTGTATTCTGTAAACAAGTTCAAAGGAACTCTTTCCAGTAGATCTGTTCACCCAAGTGTGGCACACAAGGAGTGCAGTTACCAATTGCTTATGCCAGTCCTCAGTCTGCCAGCGGTGAGTTTGGCAAGGGCCTGCACTAGACTTTTATTTAGCCACTCTACTCTGCCATTGGCCTGAGGGTGGCATAGTGTGGTTACTGTGTGTTTAACCCTGTTCTTGGCAAGGTAAATGTTTTTTTCTTCAGAGGTCAACTCCTTGCCTCCATCAGTGATTAATAGTTCTGGCTTTCCAAACTTACTGGTGATTTTCTTTCCTATAAACCATTTTACAATGTTGCTGGTGTGTGCTTTGACAGCCTGCTCCACTGGCTAACAGGTAACAAAGTTGATGGCCATGATAATATACTTTTTGTCATTGTGTTTTCCTGGAATTGGATATACAATATCTAGAGCCCAAACCTTGAAGGTAGCTAAGTACAGATGAACAATACATATTTTAGTGGGGTGGCACTTTTTGTAAACTTTTCATACTTCACATTGATCAAGTACTTCTTGCACGTCCCTATACAAGATTGGCCACCAGGCTTTGTGCTTTGAGAATTAATAGAGATTCTGGCTCTTGATGTGGCCTAGGTCTTGGCAATAGCGCAAAATGATGTCAACTCTCTGGTGTGTGGGGATGTAAGGGATAGTCATTCTATCAATCATCTTACAATTCAGGGTTCTGTAGACATCTGTAAACAAGTGCTCATTTTTGATGACAGTATCTCTGTTGATATCAGTTGTCATGGCCTGGGTGACTCCCAAGGGAACCTTTGATTGAGGGGAAGGGTCAAGCCTGAAAGGCCAAGTAGATGACAGGGGGCCATCTGCATCATATAATTGGTAGCAATAGCCCAAGGACGCCACACTCCCATGTGGGGTATCACTTGCTCAGTGAGCCCCAGCATCGTCAAATAGGCAAACCCAAGCTTACTGTAGTCATATGATGAAGCAGAAGGAATGAGAGGAAGTTCTCCTGTGGCAGCGCTCATGATCAGGCTTGGCTGGGCAAGTTGTTGGAGAAGAGGAACACCAGGAAAGAAGGGGCACAGTGCAGGAGCAGGAATTAATTCTTGGTCCAGCACTCTAGGAGATGGGGTAAAGGCTGGTGGTGGTTGTTTGGAGGTAGCTAGAAGTTTCTCTGTTTCCCAGCGCTGGCGTTGGAACTGGAGGTACTCTCTGTTTGAAAGCATCAGCAGTATAAAATCTGTAATAATTTAATAAACACCTGCAAAGTATAAATGCTCAGTATGAATTAACCAACAAAGTTTATTAGATGAAGATGTCAACAAAGAAAGGAGATGCCAGTGTTCCCAGCTATATCCTGCTGGGAAACTGCAATTGGACTTACTGACAACTTCTTATTGGTTGTCAATGGGTTATTCTCAAGCTGGGCCCCATTGGTGACTCCTTATTTATCAGTTAGATGGATCCTTTCATTATTTTTGCCCTGGGGAAGCTGTTAGGGGAATTTTGATCCATTTGGCAACCCAAGTCCCCAATTCTGGGTTTCAGAGGGTGTGGGCCAATTAAAATCTTTTTTGCTTGGCTTTAGGACGGTTTCCAATTGCCCCAGGCTTGGCCTTGACCAAGGTTCAATTTCCCACTTGTAATTAAAGTTTTCTTTGGGTAAATCTGCATAATCAATGACACAATTGATTGGTTGCGCAATTGCTCAATTGCAAGCGTTGAACCTATGTAGCATAGGGTTTTTTCTGGCCCATTCTGGGCCCTAACATCAGTGGTGCCTGAGGAAAAGCCTTTGTCTTTGGTTTGAAGTACTAGGAGAGGCCAGTCTGGGTCTAGACTATTCTCTTCTATAGAAGCCCTCACATATAATTGCAAGAGAGCACTGGCTGTGACTAGTTCTGGCCCAGGTTTGTATTGTATATTTATGTTAAATTTTTCTAGAAACACCATCCAGCGGGCTTGTTATCTGGAAAAGTTGGCTTTTGTCTTGAAATAGATAATGGATTTATGGTCTGTCAGGGCTGTGAAAAATTTCTGTCTTTACAGGTAACAGTTCCACTTGACTAGTCAGTGGACAATGGCCAACAACTCTTGTCATTTATTGGATACTGGCATTTACCATCTGTTAACTTGCAAGAATTTTAGGCTACTGGTAGGAAGTTACCAGTGTTTGTCTTGATACAGAGTAACCTCCAATGGAGAAATCTGAGGTGTCAGTTTCCATTTGATAATTGCCATCTATTTTTGGATACTTTAATAAGGGAAATTTTTTCAGATTTTCTTTTAAACAGTGGAAGCAGAATCTTGCTGTGGGGTCCACACAAATTTGGACTTATCACCTGTGATGACAAACAGTGGCACTGTGAGAATGCCACAGTATGGTATGAAGTGTTTTACATAGGCTATCATACCTAAGAAAGTCCTGAGCTCTGCCTTTTTTATTGGGTTATGGCATCTTAAAGATGGCCTGAATTTTTTGCATATTGGGTTTGATACCTTCCTTGGAAAACATGTGCCCTGGGAAAGGGAGTTGCTTGCGGTAAAGTTGGCATTTAGAGGGTTTGGTAAGGAGTTTGTGCTGAGCTAGGGTTACAAATACCGCTTTTAAGTCCTTGTAATGTTGTTTGACAGTGTGACTGTATATAATTATGTTTTCTAAATAAATTAGGGCGTGTTTGCTGATGTGCAGTGCAAAGACTTTATTAATGAATATAAAAAAGGTTAACAAGGAGTTGGTCATCCCAAAGTTGAGCATGAGGCACTTGTAGAGCCATACTTGGTTTGTAATGCAGTTTTTGGGATGTTTTCCTCTTTGATGTGAATTTAATTGTATCCAGAGGTCAGGTCAATCTTTAAAAAAACCGTTGCCCTACCTAAAGCATCAAAGAGGTCATTGATGAGTGGGAGAGGGTAGCAATTCTTGATGGTGGCTTTTTTCAATGTGTGGTAGTTAGTAACTAGCCTGAGGAACCCGTCTTTCTTTGTCACAGAGAATATAGAGCCCCAAAAGGAGATTTAAAGGCCTGATGAGCCCCTTTTCCTGGGCCTCTTTAAGGTAAGCACAAAGTGTGTTGTCCTCATTGGGAGTGAGGCAGTATATGGGTTGTGCTTTGGGGACTGCACTGTTGAGTTAGATGGCGTGCTATATGTGTTTCTTAGGTGGCAGTCCTGGAAGGGCTTCCTTAAAGATCTCTGGGTGTTGGGCTACAATATCTTAATCCTGAGGAGTGACAGTATCTTGATTATCTTTGAAGTGTATGACCTTGTACTGACAGGAGTCCCAATCAATTGCTTTGAGGTTGTCCTTTTCTTTGTGGGTCTCTGTAATGCATAAAAAACGTGATCCTAAAGAAGTTGATCCATAGTATCTGGGTAGATTTAGTGATTGACTCCTTCTTGTTTGATGATCAAAACTGAGGTAGACCAGTCTACGTGGGGGTTATTCTTTCTCAGCCAGTCTAGGCCAAGTACCATGTCAAATCTGGGGAAGTCAATGACAGGTCCTTAGATGATGGAGTGGAGGTTCTTGGCAACAGCACCCATGTTGACTTAAAAATCTAAATATCCTATGTTTTTGCTAGTTGTGCTAGCTTAATTCTTTTTTTAAAGTGTTCAGGGGTGTAAACCTAGAAAACACTACAAAATTGTGGCCATTTCGACATGATTTAATATTAATCTTAATAAAAAACTCAATTTAACCAGATTATTCCTTTACGTTTACTAATAAAAATTAGTTTATTTTTTATTGGTTTTCACAATGTAAAAGTGTCAATGTCAATACTTTTTAAGCCAAACTTATTTTTAATACTAAAACTGAAACATCTACAGTAAAAAATTAAGTGCACATCTTAAAATATTTTTTATTAAATTAATATATAGAAAAAGACATTGCACATTGTCAGGAAAACCTGATTCATTAGGATTGACTATCAGATCCATATTACTGAAGCTGTGGGTTGATTTTGGACGCAACACAGCCAAAGTGACACAGTATTCCGGAATACGGAGAAACTATAATAAGGTTGATATAGTTTCCAACTCAGAAGACACCTGAGACATTCCGGGTCTCAGGTCACGGGTCAATCCAGAAGCTTCTATAATTAGATGCTAAGGATTCTGGATTCTGGATTCATAATAGGGACACAGACCCAAACCAGAGACAGATTGGGGAATTACAACACTCTGTTTCACTGAGAGTTGAGACAGAAGACTGCCCATGCAAACATTGCGCATTACACCAAGCACAAGGGCAGGTCGGCCAAATTGGGTGTCAACTTAGTTGCCATAACTAAGTCAAGGAATATCTGGGCTGAAGAGGAGAAATCAGCAGCCTAGAACATTACCTCATCCAAAACCATTATTTGGGTTTTGGGATCCAACTCTAGGGGATGAAACTAGTAGCTTGGGGATGATAGGCTAGCTAGTAAGAGTTGTCTGCAGCTAGACGCCAGTTTGGCTGCTAACTGTCAACTATAAAGGGGCCTTTCAAGATTACTTGGAAGGCAGAAAAATTAATACCCATCAACATCCCTACTAGTCCAAATAATAGCAGTGTCAAAGTACAATAAGAGCAAATTATTGATACTTGCAAACTCCTGCCAAAACCACCACAGACAGTGTTGCGTCTTCAAAGGACCACAGGACTTCCACTCCAATTGGATCAACCAACAATGGAACACAGCCTGTTGTCATACATATCTACACCAATAGAAGCACATCTGTCTTCATACAGATATCCCATCCCAATATGATTAACTCACCTAATAAAAACAATCACTCTTCTTCTTCAAGAACCAGAAATCTTGACACACATACAGTTGATTGTTAAAATGTTCATCTTATAAATATATTAGTGGTACTTATTCTGGCTTTACTATGTTAAGTGGATTGGTGGCTAAAGGTGATCCAATAAATTTAAGTGTGAGTTACTATGTAAGTTACTATGTAAGTTACTATAGAATTTATTATTAAAAATAATGTCAGCACACAGAAATGTTGTTTATTTGCTTGTGATCATCCGCTGGGGTGGAGTTAAGCAAATTAGAGTGGCGCAATTAAGCCTAGATTAATATGTCACCTCATATAAAGAATGTTGTAAGTGACGTTGTTGACACTTTACCCTTTTCATTATTTCAACCAATGTGTTAAATACTTTTAGTATACCAAATGGTAAAATATCATATTATCACTACCCAAATATTATTTTTAATAAAGAAATAAAGAACTTTGAAAAAAAAATTTACTCATTTTTATATGTTTTTTATTTTATTTTATTTTATTATGTGAGCAAAAATAAACAGAAAACAGTTAATATTTGCTAGCCTGCGTAAATTTAATTATGTACTATGTTTTTTCATAGTAAGTTTTCAAAAAAAATGTCAACATTAAGAATGTTGTCAAAAATAATGTCTACAATTTTTCTAATTGACAGTGAGAATTCAGCTTTTTTACTAATTGTCACTCATAATGTTGATGCTTTTCAGTTCTTTCATATAAAACTTTATGTTTTACATAATAAAAACATCTGATTTTTTGATATATTGTATTTTTAACCTTTCTCTTTCATATTTTTTATATTTAAAATAAATCTATATCTAAACATAAAGCTTTATATATTTCTTTTAACTTTTAACTTGTTATTTATAACTTTAACAAAATAAAAACTATACAATTATTTTTTTCTTTTAAATGCCAATAAAAGCCATATAAAGTTTACTTTTTATATATTATGTTTTGAAGTTGTTTTATTTGTTTTTTAAATACATTACTTTATTTTAAACCCTTTTACTTATTATTTTAGGACAATAAACCCTCTAAGCAGCCCAAAGGAACCAAGCATCCCTCTAAGCCTACCAAAGCTACCAAGAAAAAGCCTGTCTCAAAAAAGAAGTCCACTCCCAAGCCATCCCAAAAGCCCTCCCCTGAGCCCTCTCCTGAGAAGAGCCCCGCTCACTCCACTGGGAGAGAGGAAATTGATGATTCAGTTACTGACCACAGTTTTTACAACTCAGCTCCAGACAAGGAGCCAACCAAGAAGTGGCACCAGGCCAAAAAGACCCCACCCAGGGATAAGTCTCCTGCACATGAGGAGCACCAAGATAAGCCCCCTTCTGCTTCCCCACCACCAAACTCCCCCCTTCAAGTTCATCTGGGAATGATACAAAGCCTCACTCCAATTACTTCCCTGGCTTCTGCCATACTCCTGCTGGCCCATGGGACCCTCTGTTGGCCCACAACATCTGTAATGGCAATAGGAAGTTTAAGGTTCCTTCCACCTTATCAAAGTTTTTCCCCATTATGAGTGTCAAAGATGGGCCTGCCATGGTGGCCAACAGTTACATCTCCTCATGCAATAATGCTAACTGGGGCTTCAAGAGCCAGCACTATACCTGTGAGGACCGCTCCTGCCCAGTGCGGCTCAATACTGAGCGCTGGGACCTGGTACAGACCATTAAGGGTGAGCATACCTGCATCATGCCCAACACAACCATTGCCTGCCTTCTCAAATGGTATCTGGTGCAGGTCATGCCCATCTCAAAGGACCTTTCCCCAACCCAGCTGGCTGTGCCTGTATGCAATTACCTCTCCCCCACCAACCTCAAGAGGGTGCCAACCCACACCCAGTTGGTCAAGTTTGTGAGTGATAGACGCCAAGCCTCAAACCTCCTGGCCAAGAGTGCCACCACAATTGAAGACCTGGTCCTTTCTGATGCCCTCAAGAAAACTGAGGATGGAGAGATGTTCCTCCTCTATGTAATGGGCAGGAAGTGGAGGATAGAATCATTACCTACGCCACAGCCAAAAACCTGGAGCAGCTGAACACTACTAACACCTTATTTCAACTAAACCAATGAGTATTCAGTATTTGAGTTGGGGAAGACAACAGTCTAATAGAAAGGACAGGAATAATAAGAATAAGGTATTGTTTATTGCAGAATACTATAATTAATATATGATATGGGAAAGCCACCAGGCCATAAGGGGGTGGCATGTTCCATGTAAGGGTTGAAGCCAAGGAATAACTTGTGCTGGATCAGCAGGTCAAATTGGCAGTGCTCCTAATTAGGAAGAAGTGCCCGCAATTTAATATTGCTATCAGAATGGCCCATATCATTAGATACGTCAAGGGGCAACTCATTGAGTGCTCCTTGTGTATTGTAAGATACATTAGCAGGTGAGTCTGGAAACTTGGTTGCAACAACCTGGCTTTACAATGGCACATTTGCAACATGCCCAACCCTATTCAAGCAGTTTTGGGTCCTACACAGGCAATTTGATGTGCAGGTTATACCCCTTGTTTTCTTTCTCCTGCCTGATGCCAAGACATAGATCTATGCCAGAGCATTCAAAATTTTCCAGGATGCTTTGAGCTCCCTTCCCACCAACCAGCTCCCCCCTCCCACCCACGCCACAAGGGCCAATCTCTCCTCTGCTGAGAAGGATGAGTCCACCCTAGCCGCAGAGCAGCTAGCTCATGCGCGCTCACTTGGGCCAAAGATAATCATAATGGACTTCAAGCAAGCTCAGTTCAGAGCCTTCAAGGCCATCTTCAATGGAGAAGTACAGGGCTGCTTCTTCCATTTTAGGCAGGCTCACATCAAGAATCTCAAGAGCAAGAAAGAGCTTTTTGACAAGTATCTTAATGATGGTAAAGAGAAGTGCCACTTTGCCATCACCCAGTTTGCTGCCTTGACTTTTGTGCGCCCAGAGCATACTGGGATTGGCTTTGAGGCCCTTCTGGAGAACGCTTATATCAAGAAGCACTCCACCATCTTCAAGGGCTACCTTGATTACTTTGAGCGCCAATGGATGGGAAAGAAGATGACTGCCTAGAGAGGAAAGAACAGGGCCACTGCCCCTTGGAATTGCCAGGGCGCCTGCCTCAAGGGGGGAGATGAAGACCACTTTCAGCCTGGAAGTGTGGCACAAGAACCTGAAGGTGAAGTTTAGGTCAACCCCCAAATACAACAAGTTCTTCCAGAAGCTACAGGAGGAGCAGGCCCGGACTGTTTCCAAGTTTTGCAACCTGGCCAACCAGATGGCCCCCAAGAAGAAAAAGTCCAAGGAGCAGGACTACCAGGAGAATGTTCAGAAGGTAATGAAGAAGAAGTACAAGGTGGCAGAGATCAAGAAGTACCTAGAAGAATTTGCCACTCCTTTTGCTGGTGGCTTTAATTAGCCCAATAAACCTTGCTTTTCCTTGCCTGTATATTTTTTACTTTTAAATTTTAATGCTTACCTTATTTGTTTGGATAGTACTAATCTTTTTAGGTATAAATTGTAAGTTTCAGATACATTTTAAATGTGGTTTAGTAAGAAATATCTTATATTTTGTTAATTTATCTTTAAGACATGAGATTTTTCAGTTATGCTTATATAAAGTAAAATAAATTAAAATTAGAATTTTCTTATATTTTGTAGCTATTATGATATATTAAATATCTTTATTTTTGGTTCATTGGGATTTTAATTTTTATGGGAATAAAAAATAATTTTATAATAAAGAGTGTAATTCACATAGTAAATTGAAAAATATTTGCGTATATCTCTTTTTCTTATTAATTATGGTAATTTTTTATTGCATTTTTGAGATTTCTGGGGTCGTTTTAGTATAATAAAGATTTAAAAATATTTTTTTATATGAAAAATATTTAGGGTAAAGTGTGCCGTTACTTAAAAAAGTGTCAACATCCAGGAGACAACATTATGTAGAACCAGGTCATCACTTTACTATAGTGTCAACATTAAAAGTGTTGACATGGCCACTGGCAACATTTTTAGTGTCAACATGGGCGCTGTTGCCAAGGTTCTCTAGCGTGATAGAAAAGGTGGCAGTTTCCCATATCATAGCAATGTGATGTTCATCAGCTAAAATCACATTATTAATCCACAAAGGATTATTGTCCATCTTGAACTTGTTCATAAAGTTGCTATTAAAGAGGGATAAATCTGTTCCTGAATCCAAGAGTACTGAACCTGTGTAACTTCAAAATCAGAAAGGGTAATACATCAGTTTATTGGGATGTCTGGTAATGGTGTAAAGCACTGGGTCTCCCAAGGGGACCTGGATCATTGGGCACTGGTCCACATCTTTGGGTCAGTACTCATTGTTGGGTGAGGCAGGAGCTTGACAGGGAGAGCTTGGCTTGCTTCTTGTTCTCCCTGTGCTTTTCCCTTATCCTGGTTGTCCTGAGTAGTAGTGACTCTAAAGTGAGTGAAATTGGATTGGATGTTGTTTCTGTTGTTAAGGCCATTTGGTGTCTGAGGTTTCTTGTTGTTTCTGTTTCCAGGTGGAGGGTGGTTGGAACATCCCAGGGGATGAGAGTCCTTAGGTCTCTCTTCCCAGTTTGTGTCTTGTGTAGGGCATTGGATATTTATTCTTCTTTCTCTGCTTCATAATAGAGGATTTTTAGATTAGTCACTTGATCCAGGTTAACATGTCTCATTATGTGTGACTTGAGGGCGTCATAGCACATGAGATGTGTGGCTGGATTATAAAATACCATATCTGAGGGTGCTCACAGACAAAGTTCCTTGTAGGCTCAGGTGAGATATTTTACTGTGCCTGTCTGAGTCAAGTTTTTCACCTGGATTATTATCATAAGGGCTATGTCCTTCATTAAAAATCTCACCAGAAAGTCCCATTTGAAAGTGTCCCAGTCTTTCTTGTTATGGTCCTCATGTCACTTGTTGCACTAGGTCTATGTATTGTGGGTTAGGAAAATGAATATCTCTTCAATCCAAAAACAAGTGGGGAATTTCATTTGTGCCAACTTGTTTTGGGCAGATTGGATCTATGCTGTGCCATTGTTGTCATTAGCTCCTGCAAACAACTCCAAGGCAGTACTACAAAGTTGCTGGGCTACATTGGCGGGTATGATGCTCCCATCAGTGATTTGAGGTGTGACAGAAGAATCCTGAAAAATCATTAAGCTTATAAGGCATTGAAGGCAGGGACTGGCATCATTATGATCTGGTACAGTACATACCCCTCTGGTATTTTGGTTCCTGATTTATAGGGTGTCCAGTCCACAGGGAGCCTGGACATGATTCTTTTTATATTTGTTAACTGCAGCAAGTATGGGAAACAGGAGGAATTTCAAAAAGAAAGGTAGGATGGAGAACCTACCTGTTCTACCAATGTTGTAACTGTGCTGTTTTAGCAGAGTTATAAGGGGAAAATATAATTGGAAACCAGATGATATTCTTTATTGTGAATATTGCTGTTATACAGTCATTGTGAATATGGATAGTGGGAACATGATTATGGCAGTCACTTGGTTGGACTGATAGGGGGTGGCTTGATCCTTGTAATTATTCAAGCACTAAATTGAGGCGTCCACTGTTTAGGGGTTGTCAGGATTGACAATTCTCCCCCTCTGGAAACCCAGGCCCAAGAGCAGGAATCAAACCCTGACCCTGGATCCCCCAGGCTGCCAGGCTTGTGGACTGCCTGTCCGCATTTTTCTGGGGTCAAGCCCCTGCAAGCTGACGCTGAAGATGATGGCCCATCCAGTGAAACAGATCAAGCCAAGGAAATTATTGCACCAAGTGGAGTGCCAATCACGACACCTAATGGAGGCGCTCAGGCAACAACTATTAGCTTCATGAGTTTGAAGTCTACACCAGCAACCAATCAAGAGCCAACCCAAGGAAGAGGCACTGGCCTGCAACCTGTCCCCATGACCAAAAGCTGGAGCAAGATAATCAGGTAGCTAAATTGGGAGTCTCAACCAATGAAAGAACTCCTGGGCTGAGCACCATTATTCTGCCTTTAGACCCAAGTATCCAATTCCCCCGGCCCTGCCTTTCCCAATGCCCTGATGACCCCCCCATGGAAATTGTTAAGTTTGGAGGTGGGGTGCTATATAGACCCAAGGACCCTGCGCTCCAAACTTATTACCATTTTTGAATAAAGGTTATGTTACTTTGGCTTATACAGCTATTACTGTATTTTGTATTTGCCGTCTATCAATTCAGTTCAAGATCTCCCAGCCCTCCTGCCCCACTGCCTGCAGTTTTCTGTCCACTTGGTGTACCCTTTGGGCCCGTCCACTTCACTGAGTATCCTTGAAGCCAAAATACAAGGACTACACGCCAGAGAAAATCCTCAAAATTGACCCATTAGCCTGCATCCAATCTGCTATTAGATACAACCGCTAAGGCCTGTGGATATTCTCTACACCCAAACTATTTAGAGGAAAGTTCAATTATCTCCCGGCCTATAATATCTACATGGAACTGCCTGTAACACCCAAACCAATGCCAGCTTCTTCACCTGACCTTCCAACCAATCATACCAGCAAGCTTTTTGGTATAGTGTACATCACCCTCACAGGGGTGGTGGACACCATTGTACCAGCCGCTGGCCCGTGGTCTTGGGTGGGGAAGTCTGCTTCCTACCTTCTAAAGTTAGCTCCTCTCTTGTGGTGGGCCCTGCCTGCAAAAACCCCAGCCCAAGTTACCCCCAAAAACAGCGGGCCAGCCGCCTGAGACTGGATCCCTGACAGGGGTTGTCATTTGGTCATGTTGCTGGTTTTAGGAAATCAAGTTGACTTCTGTATTTGGCTACAGGTCACTGGGAAGTTGGATTGCAGGTCACAAACCTGCTTAGTCAGAACCTTGCCAAGGGGTTAACTCCATTGTTTTGACATATAATACTTAAAATAAAATTTTAAAGTTTCTAAATTTAATTTTTATATTTTTTAAAATAATGTGTGAGAACTGTTCTTCATCATACCCACTGTTTTTTAACAGTGAAGATAGCCATTCACTGTGCTTTTCCACTGCCTAAACTTCCTTTATCTCACTATATAACCAAGTGGGATTCCTTATTTTCATTTGTTCACTCAATAAGGCTTTCATCCCACTTGATTATTTTATTAAATTATTTAGTCTTTTAATTACAAGCCACAACATCACCCAATTCTCTCAACTTGGGAAGATTTGGGTTTAAATATCTTGTTATTGTTGTGTTTCTCCAGTTGGTTTACTTTTCTGTTAATCTTGACTTCATACCAGGTACAAAAACTAAGGCTTCTTACTGAAAGAACAAATAATAGAGCCTTGTGATACCAGGTAAATAATATACTATTTTCTTGTTCTCTGGGTCTCCTCCTCTTAAGAATATGCCTGATTATAAACCAGAGCCAACTAGCCCTGTTGTAACTGTGCTGTTTTAGCAGAGTTACAAGGGGAAAATATTTGGAACTAGCTAATAATCTTTATTAAGAGATAATGATTATATAGTCATTGTGAATCAAGGATAACAGGAACATAATTGTGTTGATCACATGGTTAGATGGTGCAGGGGGTGGCTTGATCCTGATAATGAGTCAAGCGCCAAAACAAGACATTCACTGTGAAGGATCATTGTTTGTTCATGTTTATGGATTTGATAATTTGAGTTGACTTCCTAGTTTGGCTACAGGTTACTGGAAGGTCAAGTTGTGGGTCACAAACCACTTAGTTGGAACCTTGTTGGTGGGTTGAGCCTACTGTTTTGACATCCCTACCTCTGTCAATGTTTAAAATCCTCTTGCTATAGTCTTTTTGTTATCATTCTTGAGGACCTGCATGTTTTAAGGTGTTTTTCCTCTTTTAGGATGTTATTGTTTATTTGGAGAAATCTTTTACCTGTGAATGGTATCTGTCCTAATTGGAACCTTAATTACAGGATTAAATACTTTTTCCTTGATCCATCAAGTAGGAAGTTTGTTTTTTAAAGGGTTAGTTCCTGACACAAGGTGGGAAAATCTATCTACACAGACACTGCAACAAACCTAGGGCATTCAGACTGACAGAGTAAGTAGTATCAACCCAGATTTTTAAATCTATCTAGGAAGACCACCAAGGTTACAACCATTAGAACAATAAATGACATTACCATTGAGAGTGTGCTCTTGGTATATAACCTTTTTGTACCACCAAGATGTTATTCTGTAAAAAATTTCATTCATTCTACACCAGAAATTCTCAACAATAATGAGAAAAGATGCAACAACATAAATACAGCTGGGATTCAGGAGAAATTAGATAATAAAACTGCAGTTAATCATGAAGATATTACTGTTAAGTGACAATAATCATTACTTAACACATTTGAAGCAAAAACATGTTCAAAACAAAAACAAATGTTTAAATTCTATATGCCTTAATTCAAAAGTTGATCTCAAAAACCTTGATTTAAATATAAATTTTAGTTTAAATTTGATTGTGGCTCAAATCAACACACTCAAAAATAAAATTAATGATGTCAAAAAATCATTAATTGATCAGGGCTCCAAAAACACCTCCAAATTATTAAATTCCACTAATCAGAAATAAATTAAATGCACCATGGATACCAACAAACTTCCCAGAGACCCAATAACCCAATCATCTACTTTATACCAATCAAGCTTTGGAAATACACTACGTCTAAGCAACCAATCCTTGCCATTCCAGAGTAATCAAGATAACTGTGTCCTGCTATATAACCAAAGCCTCACTTCCTTATGTCTTGCAGGCTGCAGCTGTCACAGTAAATTTCATAATGCTGGGGATTATTCAGCAAAATAGGAAGGCTCAAAAATCCAGAAAACCTTTAACAAAATTGACTGATTTAACAGACTTGAATCAAAAAGTTTATTGAAAATGGGTTACAGCTGCTCCAGTTCACCAGTGGAATCTGATTCCCCCTTGTAAACTGATGTTGATAAATTGCTGTAATTTGAGGGGTATCCAATATTATCTTATTTATTGGCATGGTCATCAGAAGTTGGTCACTCAAGGGCTCTTTGCAAACTGGACTAGATACTTACTTGACAATGTAGAAGAAATAGAAGCCCAGGATCCAGGCAGTATTGCTTAGTCAAATTTTGATATATATTGAATCATTTTCACTGTTTCAACTCTTAAGAGTTGAGTCCTCCCAAATTTTTTACCAAATAAAAACAAATATCCCTTGGTCTAACTTTTATTTCCAATGCATCCTGTAGTTTTCCTGTTGCGCTAATTTCCCTAAAATCTAATTTATAGCCAGATTATTATAGGAAGATGGGGCCCTGCTGTTGGCACTTTGTTGTTGTCTCCTCCCAATGTTAATCCAATACCATCAAATCTTGGAGTTTCCCCTTCTGTATCCAAAGCCAAGACACTTGCACCATCTCAATGTCCTGAATTTTATGCTGAAGACACTCTTATTCTCACACAGGCTATTTATCTCAGGCTCTTTTGGTTAGGGTTAATCATTTTACTTAACCCTAGTATCTCATTTGAAAATTTCACAAAACAGTATTTGAAGCTGTATTGGTGGTTAATCATTAACTCAATGTGGATTTGGGTGGTAATTCCCCACTACATGGAGACAGCTTCTTACTATCCTGCAATTTTTATTACAGCATCCTGATGCAAGCTTGCAAGCCCCTACTAAACCATCAGAATATGCAGGATTTTTGGATAAATACTATACTCATCTCCCAAACTCTCTTAATTATTTATGCTGATAATTCCCTCCAGAGAAAATTGCTACAAAAATTTTATTCCCTTTATCAATTCACAATAAATTATATATTTTTAAAGTTAATTAATTAGTAGATAAACTGTGTTTTCTTTCCAAACATTAAGCCCCTCCTTCTTGTATGGTGTTTCTGGATGTTTCTGGCATCCTAATGAGCCAATGTGAACTTTGAAACTCATTAATCAACTCCCACTGAGAATTCTGAAGACTACATATGGCGCTCCTGCTCCTAGGAGGTCACCAAGGTTTGACCTAGGTAAAAACCAGGAACCACTGTGTTGGGGTTGTCATCCTCAGGGATACTTGTTCTATGGAAAGGGAAAAAAGGAACTATATAAACATTCCAAAAGAGTTCACCATGTCCCTTAATCATCATTTACAATTGATAATGTCAAAACTGCAGGCTTGACCTGCCAGCAAGGTTCCAATCAAGCGGTTTTGTGACCCGCAATCCAATTATCTGGCCACTCAAAGCCAGACTAGGAAGTCAACTCAAATTATCAAATCCAACAACATGACCAGATGATGATCCTTTATGGTGGATACCTTGTTTTGGCATTTGACTCATTATCAGGATCAAGCCACCCCCTCCTTTCATCCAGCTGTGTTATTACCAATCATGTTCCTGTTATCCTTGATTCACCTGAACTATATAATCATTAACTCACAATAAAGATTATTATCTATCTTCTAAATATTTTTCCCCGTGTAACTCTGCTAAAACAGCACAGTTACAACATTGGTAGCACAGGTAGTTTCTCCATCCCACCTTATCTTGAAAAATTCTGCCTGTTGCCCACATACCTTGCAACCAAGAAATCCTCAACAGAATTATGTCTGGCCTCCCACCTGACTGGACTCTGTACACCCCTGGTACCGCCATACCCAATGGCTTTGTCCTGTACCAAAACACAGTAATCCTGCTACCTGCCTTCAACACCATGTCTGCACAAGGTTTCTATCAGGCTCCCTCCTCAATGCCGCAACCAGCCAACAAACCCACCATGCCCATCTACGTAGCTCAAAGACTAAGGAATGCCACCTTAGAACCTTTCTCTGGGGCCAACAATGACAATGTCATTGCATGGATCCAGTCTGCCCAGAGCAAGCTGGCTCAGATGGAATGTCCACAGCAATTTTGGATCACAGAAATTTCCATTTGCCTGACCCATGATGCTGGCACCTGGTGCAACAAGTGGCATGAAGAGCACACTAACAAGAACTGGGATACCTTTAAGCAAGACTTCCTGGCAAGATTTGTACTCAAAGATACTGCGCTCATGATCATACGCCAAGTGAAGAATCTGACCCAGACTGGCACTGTGAAGGAACTCACCTGCGCCTACAAGGAACTCCGTCTTTGTGTATCATCTGACATGGCCTTTGACACCCCAGCCACACACCTCATTTACTACAACGCTCTTAAGTTGCATGTGATGAGGCATGTGAATCTGGATCAGGTAATCAACCTGCAAAGCCTGTGCCGTGAAGTGGAGAAGGCGGAGCAAACATCCAACGCACTGCATAAGGCACAAACTGGGAAACAAGAAAGAGCCAAGGATTTCCATCCAGGCGGGCGCTCCTCTCAACCACCTCCTGGAGGCAATGGGAACAACATCAACAAGAAAACCACGGGTTCAAATGGACAGGGAAATGGGAACAATGGCCAGTCAAACTGGAAACATTTCCGTATCACTGCCACGCAAGGTAACCAAGATGAGGGAAAAGCCCGGGGAGAGCACTAAGCAAGCCAAGCTCTCCCCACGCAACTCCTGACTTGCCCAATAATGAATACCAACCCAAGGACGTGGACCAATGTCCAATGAACCAGGTGCCCTTGGAGGACCCGGTACTGTACACCATAGCCAGACATCCCAATAAATTGATGTCCTATCCTTTATTCTTTTGAAGTTACACAGGCTCAGCACCCCTAGATTTGGGCGCAGAACAAACCCTGATCAACAGTAGCTTTGTGGATAAGTTCAGGCTGACCACTAATCCTTTGCGGATTAAAAACATGGTCCTGGCTGATAAACACCACATTGCCGTGAAAAAAAACTTCCCCCTTCTCTGTCATGCTTGAGAACCTCCACTCCACCATTCAAGGTCCCGTCATCAACTTTCCAAAGTTTGACATTGTACTGGCACTAGACTGGTTAAAAAAGAACAATTCTCACGTAGACTGGGCAACCTCAGTGTTGACCATCAAGCGTGAAGGTGTCAATCACCAAATCTACCCTGACTCTGTGGATCAACTGCTACGCGACTACGTCTTTATATGTATCACAGAGACCCAGGACAATAAGAAAGACCTGAAGGCAATTGACTGGGACTCCTGCTAGTACAAGATCATACACTTCAAGGATTACCAGGATACCTCCACGCCGTAGGACTGCAACATTGTGGCACGCCATCCAGAAATCTTCAAGGAAGCGCTACCCAGGCTACCCCCTGAGAAACACATCCAGCATTCCATCCAACTCAAGGGGGCTGTACCCAAGGCGCGCTCTATCTACAGGCTGACCCCAAATGAAGACAACACCTTATGTGCCTACCTCAAGGAAGCATTGAAAAAAGGACTTATCTGCCTCTCACAGTCTCCCTTTGGGGCCGCCGTTTTCTTTGTGGCTAAGAAAGACGGTATCTTGCATCTGGTCACAGACTACTGCGCCCTAAACAAAGTTACCATTAAGAATTGTTACCCACTGCCACTGATTGAAGGCCTCTTTGATGCCTTGGGAGGAGCCACAGTATTCTCCAAGATTGATCTGACGGCAGGCTACAGTCAGATTTGTATTAAAGAAGAAGACATCCCCAAAACAGCCTTCCACACCCAATACGGCTCCTGAAAATGCGTGGTGCTCAACTTTGGCATGACCAATGCCCCGTCCACCTTTGTAACCTTCATGAACAAAGTATTTGCGCCCCACATAGACAAGCACTCCCTAGTATATCTAGACAACATTATTGTCTACAGCCCCTTGGTGGAACAACACCACAAAGACCTAGAGGCAGTCTTTGCTACCTTGGCACAACATAAACTGTTGGCCAAACCCTCCAAGTGCCAGTTCTTCCGTGAGCAACTATCCTTCTTGGGACACATAGTCTCAAAGGACGGCATCAAACCCAACAGTCAAAAGATACAGGCCATCTGTAAGATGCCACCACCCAAGGATAAGTCAGAACTCTGCACCTTCTTGGGAATGGTGGCCTATGTACAACACTTCATACCTGACTCTGGCGTTTTGACTGCCTCCTTATCTGCCATATCAGGTGCCAAATCCAAGTTTGTGTGGACCCCCCAACGTGATCTCTGTTTTAGAAGCCTCAAGGAGAAGCTCACAACAGCTCCTATCCTACAATACCCCAAGCGTGACAGGGAATACCAAATGGAAACTGACGCCTCAGATGCATCCATTGGGGGAGTACTACAAATCAAAAACAATGATGGTGACTGTCCTGCCTGTAGCTTATGAATTGCAAAAATTGACAGATGGTGAGTGCCAATACCCTATCCAAAACAAAGAACTGTTGGCTATTGTACACTTCCTAGTCAAATGACGCTGCTACTTGGAACGCCAGGAAGAATTCACACCATTAACTAATCATAAGTCACTCATCTATTTCAAAACTCAAGCAAATCTGTTGCGCTGCCAAGCCTAGTGGACAGAGCTATTGGAGAGATTTAACATACTCATCCAGTACAAACCTGGAGCCAAGCTTGCCATGGCAGACGCCCTGTCCCGCCTGTATGTCTATGCTTCAAGAGGAGAGAATGGGCTTGACCCAGACTGGCCCCTCTTAGTGCTACAAACAAAAGACAAAGGTTTCCCCCTGGGCACAACCAACATAACAAAAGAAACAGTCATCAAAAATGAACACCTCTTTGCTGACATTTATGGGACCCTACACAAAAAAATGTCTAACAGCACAACCATTCCCTACATTCCCACACATCAGCAAGTTGACACCATCCTAAGCTATCACAGAGACCTTGGTCACACCAAGAGCCAAAACCTATATGAGCTTCTTAAACATAAAGCCTGGTGGCCAACCTTATATTGCAATGTTCAAGAAGTTCTAGACCAATGCAAGGTATGCAAAAGGTTTGCCAAAAGTAAAACCTGCCAAAGACAGTACTCCCCATCCGCACACAACTATCTTTCAAAGTATGGGCTCTTGACATTGTTGGCCCCATGCCAGGAAAACACAACAACAAGAAATACATCATCACTGCCATTGACTTTGCTACAAGATGGCCAGTAGCCCAAGCAGTAAGGGCACACACTGGCAATGATGTACAAAAATTTATTGGCAAGGAGATAATCAGCAAGTTCAGAAAGCCAGAACTCCTGATAACCAATGGAGGCAAAGAATTGACCTCTGAAGACACCAATGTATACCTCACAAAAAATGGGGTCAAGCACACTGTGACAATACCATACCACCCACAGGCCAATGGACGCGTAGAGCAGCTTAATGGTAGCCTTGTGCAAGCCTTAGCTAAACTCACTGCCAGGAGACCTGAAGACTGGTATAAACAGATACCAACTGCACTACCTGTGTGTCAAACCCAAGTGAACAGATCCACTGGAAAAGGCCTGTTTGAACTGGTATATGGTTTTCAGCCAAATATCATTCAAGCATTGACAGGACCCAAACTGTAAATTCCAAGTAAAGTCCCCCCACGCTCAGACCCTCAAGTAATAGAGGCTAACAGCAGGCAAACAGCAAAGTAAAATGAACATCTGCAAAAGACATTTGTCCCCATCTGCAATAGACATGAGGTTGGTGACAAAGTTTGGGTCATGAATGTTGACAAGAGCAAGCTACAACCCAAGAAAGTGGGGCCAGCAATCATTCTAAAGGTAAACAAAAATAACACTTACCTTGTGCAAGGGCTTGGAAAACGTAAGCAAGACAAGACCCTACACCATGATTGCCTACGGCCCTGCAAAGCAAGACAGAAACAACTAGAAACTGCCCTGCCTGCCACAGAACAGCAACTAGTTCAATACAGCTCCCGGGCTCCTGACAACCTCCCTGACAACCTGCCCTCAGAGGAGGCTGACCTTCAGTTGGGGGGTGTCAAAACTGCAGGCTTGACCTGCCAGCAAGGTTCCAACCAAGCTGGTTTGTGACCCACAATCCAATTATTTGGTCACCCAAAGCCAGACTAGGAAGTTGACTCAAATTACCAAATCCAACAACATGAAAAGATGATGATCCTTTATGATTGGATACCTTGTTTTGGCGCTTGACTGATTATCAGGATCAAGCCACTCCCTCCTTCCATCCAGCTGTGTGATCACCAATCATGTTTCTGTTATCCTTGATTCACATGAACTATATAATCATTAACTCACAATAAATATTGTTATCTATCTTCTAAATATTTTTCCCTGTGTAACTCCGCTAAAACAGCACAGTTACAATAATAATGAGAAGGAAACGTATTTCACAGCAATGCATAGAATACCAAAGCAGCTCCATCATTTAGGAGCTGTTTTTATGATAATTTTTGGTATAGCAATACCTTGGATCTCAAGTTTATTTGCACCTAATTACTCATTACGCAACCAGGAGTTTTATATGAGTGAACAGACTAAAGTTCTTTCCCTTCTGATCCTCTTGACTATCTACAAAATTATTGCCACTAGGAAAGTTTTCTATCACAAAAAGGGATAATAGGTGTCACAGCCCATACCAGTGTCTGACTGGACTCCCACAGGAGATGCAGGCTGGGCCTGAAAGGCCATGTATACAATGGGGGCAATCTTGACAAGATAATTGACTTCAGTGGCCCAGGGACACCAACTTCCAGTGTGGGGCACAACCTGATTGGCTAGCCCCAACACTGTAATATAGACAAACTCCAGCTTACTGAAGTCATTTACAGGAAGGAAATTTGGCAAGGGGGGAGTAGTTGGTATCTCCTTAATAGTTGTTTAAATCTGGCCTCTAGAACAGCAAGGAGAGAGATCCAGGTAGTGGGAATGATAGAGCTCCAAGTCAAAGGCGCAAGAAGGTGTAACTAAAGGAGTAGGAGCAGAGCCAGGCGGGCAGGGGAAGGCGTGAGAATGTTTCTATGTTGATTTACATAAAGATGCAAACAGAATAATTTTACTGGTACAAAATAACCCATTACTGCAAGCAAATAACGAGTCCTGGGCATAAAAGATGTTTAATCAGATGATTTTTAATAGTGAGGAAGGCTTCCCTTCCTCATCACTTATACTTACTGGTAATAAATTGGTCTCTAGTGCCACCAGAGGTCTGATGGCATTGTCTTCAGTGATATTGGCAATTTTTTTGAAAATCTGCATATTTAGGAATAGGGAGGTTGTAAGGTCTTGTCCATAATGGTGCAAGGTTATAAACTAGAGTGTGCAAGGCATTAGGATTCAAATTTAAAAGGTATAAAAACGTAGGAACTGTCTGTAAAATAATCTTACAGAACCCTGCTAAAAATCTATATTGGGTCACAAAAGGAGTAATTTAATTTAAGAATCCTAAGCAAAGAAGATAAAATAAGGTGTTTAATAGTGAACAATTTGTAACTAAGGGAATGTTTATATTTGGATATTCTCCATCAGCAAATTGATACATATAACTATTGAAAGATTCCTTAAGCGAAAATAATGGATACAACAAGCCTAAGTCTTGTTGTTTTACAAGTTCCATTTTTAGGAGAAAAGAAAGACTAAACTTCAAAAATGAATTTCAATAAAAATGTATAAATTTCTAAAAAAAAATAAGATTTTAAGTTAAAATTTGGTAATAGATTGGAAGGGTAGAAATCACTTAGAATTTTCGGCTTAAAGCCTACTCTTCACAAGCTCTTTATTTATAGAAAATTCTTTGCCAATTGAGTAAATGATAGGCATAGGGGAAACAGACAAGAGAAGGAGCAACTGGAGATAACTGACAGAAACCCTGGAGTAGAAGCAGAACTGAAGCATAGAGCAGCTGGAGATCAGCAACATAAGCTGGGGAAGAGCCAGCAACTACATAACAGGAGTTGCAAAAAAGTAATTTAAATTTAATAATTTTCTAACTTAAAATAGAAAACATAAAGCTATTGAATAGCGGGAAAGGCCAAAGACCACAACAACAACAACTCAATTGCAAATCAACGTAAAAACCAGCTAATTAGATTAAAATACTTAAATATTAACTCTTAATTCAAATTCTAAATCTTTAAATTTAAAGTAGGAAGAAAATCAAGCAAAAACAATAAATACAATAGTTTAAAGAGCCTGCCCTTTGGGGCAGGGCTTGACAGAGGTGTGGGGTTCCTGATCACCAGTCCCCATGGTGTGTCCTGGGTCAAAGCCAGGGACCAGCTGGAAGAAGTTGTCATTTCCTAGTAGAGGTAAGTGGCTAGCTTAAATTTTATACTTGGCCTGCATTACTGCAAACTCTTGCAATACTTTTCCTGTGACTAGGCAGGCATCCCCACCATGCACTTGTACTTCAGCTGATGCTAGACTCTCTGTGGGCCTGTACCAATCTTTTAACAACCTATTAAATTAATTCACAATGAATTACATTCCTCTATCAGGCATTTCAAGGTGTCTAGTTAACCTCTCCCACCCTTCTTTGGAAGTCTTACTAGTGACAATCCTTATATAACCTTGACAATAGGTATTCTCCTCCCCTTGGCTAGGGTAGAATATATGGGGCAATTTACTCATAGGGATTATCAGGATCACTTGAAAATTTGAGCAGGGGTTGAAATGGGCTTTTATTTGCTTTCAGAAGGAAGATCCCCTTGGAAAACTTCTGGTATATGGCCACAGGGTTCTGGGAAACAATATGGTTTCACCAATACTTGGAGTCTTTCCAACAATATCTTGGACTCCTTATACTTGGTATTGGGCTCCTGCACCTTAGTCTTGGACTCCTGATCTTTATCCTAGGCTCCAGATCCTTTATCTTGGGCTCTAGAATCTTTATCTTGGTCTCCAGCTTCCTGTATAGCCATTGTGGCCTTTTTAATCCACTGTTATCAGTCCCTGAAATGCTTCAGATTAATCCTCCTTTTATAGCTCCTTGTTTCAGTCCCTGTTTCCTCTCATATATCTTGGTGTTTAAAGCTTAAACTATCCAATTTCTTTTGCTCTACAATATATTAAATCTTTTAACTTACTTCAGCCAATCAAAAACCAGCTTTTACTACTTCATTACCTCATTTTTTAGGCTTAACCCCTTCAGTTAAAGCTCTTAACCCTGTAATCAAACAGGCTTTGACCTGCAGCCAATCAAACACTTGGATTAAACTTTCTTGCCAAAAAAATTTTCCAAATAATTTTTTCTTGACCCTGGGTTGAACCTGGTGCTGTCTTGCTCTGGAATAACCTTGGCTCTGTGTTTCACATGGTTTTGCTGTGATTACTGTCACATTTTTCCAGCTAAACTCAAGTGCTTCCCACTATGTTTTACTTGAGGAATTTTTGAACCCTAATTTCTTCAACGTTTCTCCAAGTTTCTTCATATTTTCTTCCCCCCCCCCAACCCAATCTTTTTATCATATATTTTTGGCAGTTTACTTAATTATTTTAACTGCTTTTTTTCATCATCAATCTCATCTTCACCTGTTCTAATCCATCATTGCATATCCTTCATCTATTTCTGCTGGTCCTTCTAAACCAACTTCCAGTCCTTCAGCTAGTCCTGCTTCATGATCTTTCAGTGCTTCAGCTAGTCCTCACTATTAACCACCATGGTTCTATTTTAAGTCTCCTTTTCTAATACCTCAGACTCAGGCAATAAGTCTACAAGGATACTGGCGTTTGACTGGGCCCCTGCAAGCGACCTTCACTTGGGCCATTTAACTACAGACAATCCTCATGTCTGTGCAGTTGTTTTTACTCACTCAGATGTTTAAGTCTGAGCTTTCAATTGCAAATTAACTAACTTTACTTCCCAGAGACCTGTTCATTATCAAGTTCTGCAGCTGCTTCTCTAAGCAGCCACCCTGACAACGTCTCTGGGCATATCCATGCCCCTATGGTGGCTTCAAGACCTCCCCAAAGCCTCCAGGAAAACACAGACAAGGACACCTTACCAGACCATTAGGTAAGTCCACCACTTACAGACTCCTGTAAGTGGCCAAGGAATTGTGAAGCTATCTAAGCCCCTCCTTTCCCTAGAAGTCCTTAGTTACCTGCTAGGTTACATCACTTATTCCCCCTGGTAGCCAATGTTACCTACCAGGTTGAATAGCCATCTCTCCCCAGTAGTCCTTTGTTACCTAGTGAGTTAAGACTTTATCCTCTCCTAGCAGCTAATATTACCTACTAGGTCCAGACACCATCCAGCACTCCAGCAGCCAATCTTACCTGCTAGGCTGGTACACTCCCCACCCCCGGTAGTCCTTTGTTACCTAATGGGTGGAGACATTATCCTCCCCTAGTAGCCAATGTTACCTGCTAGGTTACATCACCCATTCCCCCTGTTAGCCAATGTTACTTACCAGGTTGAAGAGCCATCTCTCCCCATTAGTCATTTATTACCTAGTGGGTTAAGACTTTATCCTCCCCTGGTAGCCAATGTTATCTACTAGGTAGACACACCAAACCAGCACCCTAGCAGCCAATGTTACCTGCTAGGCTGGTACCTCCCCACCCCCATCAGTCCTTTATTACCTACTGGATAGAGATCTTATCCTCCTCTAGTAGACCATGTTACCTACTAGGAATTTATCTGTCCCAAAACCACTATACTTTGTCAACTTTCAGCATAGAGTCTTTATTGTGGCCAAATCAGCTCTTGCCTTTACAGCAGCTTCCACGTGGACTGTCACAGGAGGGCTGCACATTGGTTGCTTCTTCATAGTGTTATGTTTGACTACTTCCTGATGAAGTACCATAACTATTTATAGAACCCAGAGGGAATTGGTTGCCCAATCAATTGGCTGAGCAATTGCTTGTACAATTTACCATTTCCTGATATAATGGTAACCTGATTTTGCATTTGGTGTTAATCTCTGAGTTTTGCGGCATGTGGGCCTTGCAAACCCCTGGTCATTTGAGGTCATTAAAGGGGGTTTATTTTCTGGAAGTGCAATAGGTAATTGTTTCCATGTATTTTGTTGTACTGTGGCAAGGCATGCTAGCTGATTGTTTTGGGCATTCTGGGCCATGACAATTTGTTTTCAGGTTTAGCCTTGACCTCCTTTAGGCAGGCATTTACTTCTGCATAGGTTTGGACCTTTGGTGGTGCACCCTCTACTGTAGCCATTCTCTATTCCAGAAATCTCCTTGACTTTGCAGGCAGGTTATTGGATAACCTCCAGATTTGAGCCTGGAATAATGCGGGCTGGCAGGCCGCACATTCCGAGGACCAGGGTTCAATTCTTGCTTTTACTTTGCCCATTATCAGAAGCAAAATGTCATTTGTGACAGTATTCCATATTTTTCACATTGGTTACCCCCTGAGGATATTACTTAGAGGCCAATCATTGAGGACATTGCTTAAGTGTAGGAGCAGTGGCTACTCCCTGCCCTAGTGGTGTCTTCTGGAAGGCTGGCAGGGGATATCTCATCTGAGAGGGGGATTCTGTGTCAAACATGGAGGAATTCGAGCCACAAAAACGCTGGGCAGCTAGGCAGCCTGCAGGCTGGGCTGGCCAGGGGTTGGCCCTTGTCCAACATTTTGATCCATAGGATGGGGAGAATTGCCATTCATGGCACTTCCCCTAAGCCTCCTTCTGAAAGAAGAAGTAAACATTGTTAAAGACCTTTGCTCTTTACAGTATATATAAGGCTTGATGTGTTCTAGCTTATGATTGTATATTTTAGAAGAGAAGTAACCTTGTTGTATGCTGGTTTATGATGGGTTGGAATTGTGTGTGCAGTAAGTGCTGACTTAGGCTTATTGGGCATGATCATGTCTTTCATTATCCACACTGTTAACACTACCATCAGTAAAATAATTGACTGGGAAGGGAAGATTTGTTCCCTGCATATAGTGCACCACAATATAAAGGCCAGGTATGAACTAAAGAAGTAAACAACTAGGATTTGGTTTATACAAATAATTTTGTTATGCCATGTAAAAGTATATTAAAGTCAACTAACTATATCCAAGGAAAATGGGATTATGGTTGATGTATATTTTTAAAGTTTGTGGTAGTTTTTATTAGCAGCTATAGTGGTTTTCATATTTGAGTGGTGAAGATACTTAATTAAAATATGTTATTTAGCAAGGGTGCTGGAAAACCTGTGCTAGAGGTGGAGTGGATTCCAAAGAACTTGCAAATCAACCCCTTAAGCCCTAACAAGGAGAAATTTAGATGTGTTAGTGGAACACTGACGAAGCCAAATTGAAGGAAGCAGTACTTAGCCCTTGATGTTTCTTTCAAAAGTCACTACATCCCTAGCAAAAAGAAGCCTGAAGCCTAAATCGGTAGGGTTCCCAAAAGCTAGTTTTCAAGGCTGCCTCCCTATCTATTCTAGCGTAAGTTGATTTTATTTCTACTGCCAAATATTTGTAAATTAATCTGCAACAAATAGCTTAGATTTAAGAGCACCCCTCCCAGTGAAAATTCTTCTGAGAAGGACAAAGCCAATGGTGCTTCTGATATTATTTCTTGTTTCCGTAAGTTCCCCTTTGAAAGGTTCAATGTTAATTAGTACTGATCAAACTGTTTTCAGTTGATTTGCACATCACCCTAGTTTCTTGGTGTTTGCACCGATGAAGCCATAATTCTACGCCTTTAAAGTTTTTTCAACAAATTAATTTTTTCTAATTATTTAGAGTTTTGATAACAAGCAATACTTCTTCCTATGCTAATGATTATTTATTTATAGCCTGGCTATACGGCACACAACCCGATAGGTCGTATTACCCGTACTTAAAGCCTGAGAATTTAAAGCCTGGTTTAACGATAAAATTAATCAACAGCATTTTTTCAAAGCCCTACTATGCCAAGCTTCTCGCATTCTGCTTCTCAGAAGACAAAGGCTATTTCTGGGGGGATTTCAAGGATGGGGGTTTGTTATACAGCCTTTTCTATTTTCTTACGCCTCTCAATAGCACGCTATGCATTTAAAGTTTTAACTGAAACTCTGTCCTCTCACAATGAAGCTGATTTAAAAGCGTTAATGACACCACAGCTTCTTGATCGATACTCAGAAGCTCTATCGGAACTTAAGAGCCAGAACTGTAAAGTTCAGCTCTCGGTGGAAGAGATTCATGAGGTCAAAATAAGAGATATACGGATCACTTTTGGTCCCAAAGAAGATTCGGACTCAACCCCTGCTGACCACATTAAAGGGAATGTGGGCTTCGTAAGTTTTATTCTCCCCAAAGGAAAGTCACTCGGGAATAAGCTTTTCTTGGAGGCACATGCGAATGGAGCCATCTTCAAAGTAGATGCTGCAATCAATGCTGATTTACACTATCAGATTACATCGCCTTCTGGAGAAATTTTAAATACGCGTTACAATAGGACTCATGTCGTTACCTTTGTCAATCCTCACATGGAGCCTAACTCACATGGGTTATACTCTAAATGGTGCTGGTACATGGATGATATTGACTTTCTGCTTGATTCCGAGGCTAACAGATTTCCGGAGGGTTCAAGCGATAAGGAAGGAAATTAAACACCAGCGCTTGGAGCCTTCTTTTTCCTAGTTGAGAATAGTGGCATTAAAATGGGAAACCCACTTGTCTCTTCAGTCACAACTGTACATTTGGCATAAGAGCCACTTGAACAAAGTTGCCTTTAGGAAGCTAATCATCATTTTATTAGCTACATGTATTTAGGAATCCATGGCATCCTTGAGTGTAACTCATGAAGTTTAAATTCAGTTAATACTTCTTTTGACGCCAAAAACTTACGATGGAATTTACAAAAACCACTATTCTGTACAAAATCAGGATGATTCAAAAAAGGGAGTTGCAGGAATTAGCTGATCTATTATTTCCTATTTTAAGTTATCTGATGAATGTAAATCTAAAAAGTACCAGAATCCTTTTAAACACCTTTTAATCATGTCGCAACATCTTCAATTACTCCCTCTTGGGGAATTAATGCCCCAAGTAGTTCACCGAATGAGTCACCGAATAGCTCACCGACTAACCAATAAGTCAGTGGCACTCCTATCATTTGACCATCTATTACAGGGATCACACAATCCAGATCCTAAGTGGAACACAACTTGAGTAAGCCTTGTGACTTAAGAGGAACACTACTCCAGATAAGCCCCATGACCCCATGACTACATGGACAGTATGTGGCTTTCCATGATACTATATAATATTCTATATTCTACCCAATAAAGTATCATTCTTCTCTTAATTTTCCCCTTTATCTTGTTTATTTTTATTATACTTCCCAGAAGTATAATCTTGACAGTGGTAGCACAGGTAAGTTATCCATACCTACCCAACTCAAAGAAAAAATTCCTCCTAAGAAAAGGACCCAAACAATGGTACTCCTGAACGGCTGGAGAGACTACAAAAAAGGACAAGATGTTCCCGCAGGCCTTGTTATCTACGACAACGTCCTTGTACCCATTGAACAATACAAAGCTCTCAAAGCCCTCAGATTGTTACCCACAACGCCAACTGTAACAGCACCACAACAGCCTGAGATACCCAATCTTGTGTTCCAGCGCCTACGTCCAGCTAAAATTGGCGCTTTTGCGGGACTACATCAGGAAAACGCCTCTCTTTGGATCAATAGTACCAAAAGCAGGTTCAAACAAGTAGAGTACCCCCACAGACTCTGGGTCAGTGAGATTGCCCTTCGTGTCACAGGAACCATGTCACGTTTTGTAAGCGGATGGCTAGCCCAACACCCCAACCAGAAGGAAAACTGGGAGCTATTCAAAACTGCATTCCTCAAAAAGTTCTCCATGAAGGATTCTGATGTAGTAATCATGACAGAACTCCAAACCTTTAAGATGACAGGAACAATTGAGGAGTACATTGCTGCATATGAAGACCTACGTGACTGCGCACCCAACACCATCAATTTTGATGAACCTGGACCACGCTTGGACTTCTACAATGGCCTTCCCACACACATTAGACGTCAGTTTGACATGACCCGCTGCAAGAACCTTGAGGACATATTCTTGGAAGGGAAACACGCGGCACAAAAATCTGACAACCTACACACAACCAACAAGCTCAAAGAGAGCCCTTCAGCCAAGAAGGATCCTCAACCAAACAAACAAAATAACTGAGGCAACAACACCCACCCTTGAACTGGGAATCATACTGCCCAAGCCAACCAGGAAAGCACTAAAGATACCAACAAGGAGGGAAAAGCTCAGGGGAGTGCTTAGGCAAGCTGCCCTCCCCCAACTCACAAGACTTGTACAGGGACCAGGACGTGGACTCAATTACCATGATCCAAGTACCCTCCAGTGATCCTCTACTGTTTGCTGTCCAAACTGGAAATAAACTCCTTACTTATCCTTTCTGCTTTTGCAGATACCAGGGCACAGCACTATTTGACACTGGAGCAGATCAATCCCTTGTTAACAAAAAAATTTTCCCAACCTTATGAAATTACCAACAGCTCAAAGCAGTGTCAAGAGAGTCATTATGGCTGGCAACAGAAGCACACCAGTCAACAAAGAAGCAAAACCTTTTGGCGCCCAAATTGGAGATGTACAGACAACAATTAGCGGCCCTATCATACAAATCCCCAAATATGACGTAATACTAGGTCTAGATTGGATGCAGAAAACCAAATCTCACATTGATTGGGACAGTGCCACTCTCACTATCCAACGCAGCAAAGTACACCATCACATCTACCTGACTCATCTTGACACTCTCATGTGCAACCATGTATTTGTAAAAATAATGGAAACAGAAGAGGAGACAGACCCTGTCAGGGATCCAACCTGTGGGGGGTTCCTGAGAACTTGCAGGCAGACAGCCTGCAGGCCCAGCAGGGAGAGCCCACCACAAGATTGGGGCTAACTTCACAATATAAGATAACAATTTTCCAAGGACTGCCCAGGGTCTGCTTACAGGCACCATAGAATCAATCAATCTGGTGAGGGTGATATACATCACCCCAAATACCTGGGTGGAAGTGGATTCATTAGTGGTAACAGATTCTTGCAGGCGGTTGGGCCTCAGGGTGAGGGGCGGTGTCATTGGGACCAAATATGTGGGCAGGAAATTATACTTGTCTTGGAATAGCAGAGGGGGCCAGATAATTTTGGTGCCTTCTCTGTAAAGGACTTCTGTCTCTCTAGTTCTAGCTTCTGGG
Organism: Entomophthora muscae; assembly: GCA_014839935.2. NCBI lineage: Eukaryota > Fungi > Entomophthoromycota > Entomophthoromycetes > Entomophthorales > Entomophthoraceae > Entomophthora > Entomophthora muscae. The sequence goes on along the minus strand of QTSX02005074.1, from coordinate 230,485 downwards.
TCGTGGATTAGGATCCCTGCCAGAGTAAACTCCAAATACGCTGGGTTGGGTGGGTATTTGGTGAAATGTACTGGGCCAAAGGGAGCTCCTGGTGGACAATAAAGGTCAGGCGGCTGGTCCGCAGTTTCTTGGGATGGGCAAGTGTGGGGTGCGGAACTGCAAGACATAGGCTGTAAATGAAGTAGAACTAATAAAAAGTATGGTATGATCTGGTTGAACCAAAGGTCCATGTCACTTTATTGCAAGAATGATGATGGGCATCTTCCTGGTGGTCCAGGGTATAAGTATGCACATCTGTCATGGTAAAACTTTCACAAATTTCCTTGGCCTGGGTTTTTCTGTTCACCAGGTCTTCCCAGTCTTTGGTGGCATCAATTACGGGAGTTATTCCATTGGCTGGCTTAAACTGAGGATGCTTGACTTTCCTAGTCAGGTTGTGGGATTGGTCGTCTCTGGGTGGCCTGCTTTCTATGGGAAGGTTCTTGGTTTTCCCTTCTGTGTGGGCCTGAGTCATCCCGGAATCTGTGGCTGGACCCGCCCACTGATTGGTCAAGTTGTCAGGAGCCTTTGGTGTGGGAGGCATTGATGTAGGTGAATTTGATTTTCCAAGCTTCAAAGGATTCTCTGAAGTCAAATACTGGTCTGGTTTGAGCCCAAAAAACTGCGGGCAGCTGGGCAGCTGGCCCTGCGGGCTGGCAGACCGCGGAGAGCCAGGGTTTGAATCTCGTGGCTGAGGTCTTTCAATAAGCATAGTTGTTAACAGTTTGTCACTTGTGAAAGAACCCAGCAAGATCAATTGGAATGCCTGTAGATATGAAATCATTCACTTTAAGAATACAGAATCCAGACGTGAACAGGACTATATCTGTGATCAGCTTGTCAAAGAGTTTCCCTCTGTTTTCCAGGAAACACTACTGGGGTTACCACCTGACCATAGCATACAACATGAGATTGACCTTAAAGGAAGCGTACCCAAGGCATGCCCTATCTATTTCCTAACACCCCAGGAAGATGACGCTTTAAAGGCCTATCTTGACAAAGTCCTCAACAAAGGCCTCATTAGACCCTCAAAATCACCCTTTGGTGTCACTGTCTTCTTTGTGGCAAAGAAAGATGGAGGACTCCACCTGGTCACAGTCTACAGGGTGCTCAATGAGGTCACAATTAAGAACAAGTATCACCTGCCTCTGATTGACGACCTTTTTGACACCCTGGGGGGTCCCAAATCTTCACAAAAATTGATCTGACAGCAGGTTACCACCAAATTTGCGTGAAACCTGAAGAAGTCCCAAAGACGGTTATAAGGAGCGCCTTTTAGGGAAGCTTCAAATATAGAATTAGGAAGAGAAGAAGGATATTTTATTGGATAATACTTTAGACTTATATAGCTTTAGCTGTGGTGGGGATATTAGTTGGATCAAACCCAGGGGCTGGTCATGTGCTGGATGGATTCAAGTTGCTGGATACCTGGACAGTCATGTGATATTGGTTTGTTGCCATTTCTGGTATGTTGAATGGTATATTGAAAAGGCACCAAATCAGGCAATGACTGGATGTTAGGTGTGATGGCAATAGCCGGAATACTCATACATCCAGACCCTCAACACCCCCCCTTAAGGGGTTACTTGGGTATATCAGGAGGGGGCTTTGTCTTGATGGCTGCTGCCTGATGTTCCTGGAGTTGTTTACTAGTGGGCACCAACTGGGTTGAGTGTTCTCCTTTGCTAGGGCAGAGGCAAGATCTGTGATACTTTTTGGTGATGGGCTCTTTGGTACCCTGGAACTTAACCAGGTAGGTGTTCCTGTCTGGTTGGTATCTGATGATTCTTCCTGGTCCTCTGTGTACTGAGTCTAGCTTCTTTCTGCTCCCAGCTAGGACCCAGACAGGGGAGTTGATGGGGAGTGGGTCCTCTGTTGAGGTTACCTTTTGGGTTTTGAGTCTCTTTGTTTCTGCCAGTTTGGCTTTGAGGCGTATGTGTTGTAGAGCTGGTTTCTGTTATACTGTGTGAGGTTTCCCTGGGTGGATCTTCACATATGGTTGATTCTTGTGGGTGACTATTTCTGGCTTGTACCCATATGTTAGTTCAAACGGTGAGTAGCCTGTCCCTTGATTGGTACAAACCCAGGATACTAGTAATGCATGTTTCACGTATAGCGGCTATGTGTCTTTGGCTTTGCCATCCATTATTTTCTCCAGGGTTCTGATAAGACTGCCGTTAAGGCGTTCAACTCTGCTGTTGGCCTGTGGCCTGTAAGGCGAGGTTGTGGAGTGCTTAATGTTCTTTGTTTTTAGATTTTTGTTTACTACGTGGCCTGTTAGCTCTTTTGCTATATCTTTTATGATGTAGTCTGGAGTGCTGTAGTCTGCTATGATTGCTTTATTGATGAATCAATTTATTGTTTCTGCCTTGTGATCTTTTGTTGCCCAGAAGATGGGCCAACATGTGGCAAAGTTGATGGTTACAATTAGGAAACGTTGATTTGTTTTGGTTTCCAGGAAGGGTCCCACTACATCCAGTCCCCAAACCTTAAATGGTTTGGGGTATGGTACTGGGTTGACTGTTGGCTGTGGCGCCTTGGTGCTGGTGTATTTTTCATACACTGTGCACTTCTTTAGAACATTGATTATGTCTTGCTTCAGGTTGGGCTACCATACTATCTCTTTTAATGTGAGATGTAGATTGTTAGCCTTTGAGTATCCTAGCAGACGGTGGTGACTTAGTATAGTGTTGACTCTTTGTGCAAGTGGAATGTATGTAATGTGTTTATCCTTGATGGTTTGGTATACTGTACCATTTGATACGTGGAAATGTTTTTCATTCCTTAATAGCGTATCATGGGTTATTTGGTGTGTGGAGGGGTCCTTTCCTTTTGTCTTGTACTCAGTGTTATATAGGTTGGGCCAGTCAGGGTCCAGGTGTTCAGGGTAATCCTCTCTTGGCTGGCATAGCCTAGAGAGAGCATTGGCTGTGACCAGCTCTGCCCCCTTTTTGTATTGGATGTCCAGGTTAAAATGTTCTAGCAAGGACATCCATTTGGCTTGGCACTGCGCAAGTGCGTTCTGAGTTTTGAAATAGATTAAGGATTTGTGGTCAGTTAGCACCCAGACATTTAAGTGTCCTTCAAGATAACATCTCCATTTCTTGCATGTGTGATATATTGCCAGCAATTCTTTATTGTGTATTGGGTACCTGTAAATTCACTGCCCCTCCTGGCTTTAGATAGGACGGTATTTCCTTGTTGCACAAAAAAGACTGCACAAAGCCCAGCAAAACCACTAAATTCCCTCAATGATTTAGCTCACACAGTGGATGAAAGATTTGTGTTGGCATATCCTGCAGGACTCCCAGCTCTGGTTGCTCCAGCTTGGGAAGAAACGCTAGTTAATTTGGACTATCTATTGGCATAGTATTGTCTGCTTTTAAAGACAATCAGGAACGTCCAATCAAATGGGGCCACATCAGCAACTACAAAGTCAACTAGATCTGAAATTCTTGCATTACCTTCCAGCCAATCAGAGGGAGTTGCGGAAATTATACTGGAACCCTCCAGTCTCCCTGGCCCTGGCCAGCAAAAATTCTCCTCTGCCCAATCAAATACTACATTGGAAGCCATGTGATCAAATTCTGCCAATCCCACCCCTTTTAACAAGACCAGGGGACTTTGAGTCCCCTGCTTGTCAATTCACAATTATTAAAAGTTTTGGGTTTTAAACACTGAAATTTTAAAAATTTACTGCCTGGTTGGACCTCTGCTGGAGTTCCATTACCTAGAATTTTGAAGTGTTAGTATTTGCTTTACTGCTTACCTTACCCCCCCGTTTCAAACTTGGGCTCTCTTCTGGAACCATTAATGTTGGCTTCAGCGTATAGTGTGTTTGGTTTTGCTTTTGCTTTGAAGATATTTATGCTCAAGTCTAAATTTTTAGTTGATTTCAATATAAATACCTACTTTATTTTGATTTTTTCTTTAAAACACTTAGATTTTGAACCCGCTTTTGCTTCTGAGCTATTTAAAGACACCTGAGTGCAACGCCAAGTCCTCCAACCCATCTTTGCTGCTCCTCTTGTCCCCCTTTTTGCCAGTGATTACCCTTGTGACCCCAAATTTTATTGCTTGCAATTCTGGAAACTACCTCAATCTCCTCCAAATTTTGTGCAGTTTTCAGCTATGATACTCCCAGCCCTAAGATTTGTTGTATTTTCCTTGGATCCCTTTTTGCTCCTCTTGTGGTCCACCTCACCAGACCTGTGGTCTAAGCTCTCTTCTTCAGCGCGTCTTGCAAGTGCGGCCCCCTCCAGCCTCCTGAGCTTGCCTGGTAGCCTCCTCTATTCTGGGGAGGCTGTGGTGAAGAGTTTGACCTGTGACAATCTGGATTTGGAGGGAGTTGACTATGCTCCTCCCGCCCCTGTGGGCAAGAAGGTGCCAATGCCCCCTCCCCCCGGCTCAGAGAAGAGTGACTCAATACCTCTGCAGGCTTCTGCAATCATTCTGTCCACCCCCACTTGTACCCCCTAGCTACTCACCGGGTTGACATTGATGGCACTGAATGCCTATTTCCCTTGGTTGTCTCCTGCGTCCTCCCTGTGGTCTCCTCTTTGAGTGGCTGTTCCAGTCCTTCACTGGGCGGCATCCTGGTGGTTTGTCTCGCCAGGATGGGAGCCAAACTTAGTTAGTTTAGCCCCCCTCTCTCACAGTACCTTTGCTCAGTGTTTGTTAGTTTTCTGCTTTTGTAACATACTGGCAGGAAATCTTGCTGCCCTGGCTGGCGGATGTGTAGGACTGCGCCAATGGCAGTGTCACTAGCGTCTGACTCAAACTTGTAGCACCCGTTAAGATTAGGGTATTGCAAGATTGATGCTTCAATCAAAGCTTGTTTTAATAGCTGGAAATTCTTGTTGCATTCTAGAGTCCATATGAATTTCTTTTTGGCATTACCTTTGGTTAGGTCATTGATTGGTGTGGTGAGCTTTCCGCAGTCTTTGATGTATTTCCTTAGGTAAGCTACCATACAGAGAAAGCATCTAACTTGTTTCACAGAGGTGGGGTGTTGCATGTTATTTATGGCTTTTATTTTATCTGGGTCTGCTTTGACACCACTGTCAGAGATAATGTGGCCCAAGAACAGGAGTTCATTTTCCATAAATTGGCACTTACTAGGCTTAGCGTATAGTTTGTGCTTTGCAAGTTGATTGAGTGTCTTGCAGACATGCGTGAGGTGTTTCTCTTTTGTTTTTGAAAATATGATGATGATGTCAAGGTAGCTAATGTATTTGAGAGACCGTTTAGTGCTTGGTTCATCATGGTGACAAATATTGCTGGGGTATTTGTCATCCCAAAGTTCATTACTTTACATTCAAACAACCCAAATTGCGTGCAAACACAGTCTTTGGTATGTCTTTCTCTTTAACTTCAACTTGGTTATAACCAGATGTGAGGTCAATTTTTGAGAAATGTTTTGCTCTGGAGAGCCTTACAAATAGGTCCTCTATGAGGGGAAGTGGTTATTTATTCTTTAATTTACTTGCGTTTAGTGCTCTGTAGTCAGTAACTAAGCAAAAAGATCCTTTTTTCTTCTTTACAAATAAAACTGCTGCCCCCCATGGGAATTCAGATGGATGAATGAATCCTTTGGCTAGATTTTCCTCAATGTGGGCTTTAAGTGTTTGGGTCTCCATGGGGGGAGATTCTGTAGAGGGGTGCAAGTTTGGGCATGGCTTTGCATAAGTTGATGCCATGTTTGACCTCTTGTTCAGGGGGTAACTCTGTGAGTTCTTCCTTGAATACATGAGTGTATTCATTTAGGAATGCCGCAAGTTCTGGGCATTGGATCTTTTGTGTTTGTATATTATTAAATTTGGAGTACCTCATTATGTGGAGGGTACTGTCTTTGGTAAGATGTTCAGAGTCATCTTGATTTATGAATTGGACAAATATTGTATCTCTTAGAATTAGGTCATTGGGTTCTTTGAGAATGTTGAAATTGACTCCATTGTGTTTTATTGTCATGGTTTTTGTTTTCCAACATACGCTGGGATTCACTTGGGCAAACCAGTCAATGCCTGCTACAATGTTGTAGTTTATGTTGTTCATGACAAGTCCTTTAATGGACGTTTGTATGCCTTGGAGGTCAATTCTGAAGGGAGTTGTTTTGCCTTTGAGTAGAACTTTTGATTTGTCTGCCATCTTGGTGTATTTGAAGTTGGATTTGACAACTGGTATTTTGTACTTGGTTATAAAATGTTTGCTAACCATAGTGTGTTGTGCACCAGAGTCAAATAGAATTTTAGGTGTATGAGATTTGTAAGTGCATGGATATACAAGAAGTTGTGAGCAATCTTTAATTTTTATGTTCATAAAAATGGGGGATTGCAGGACATGTGGAATGCAAGCAGCAAAGTGTGTGCCTTGGTACTTCTTCTTGTCGTGTTGGGGGGAGAGAGGGGCACTTAAGCCTGGCCCCCACATCTTTTCCCTGTTCCTCTGTTTTGAGACCTTTGAGGTCAGAGAATGTGGGGTCAGATTCAAAGCAGGTTGCTACTTCAGCGTTGTTAACTTTGGCGGTGTCCTCTTTCTTGGGACGGGAGCAGTTTGCACTTTGGCTACAATTGCCATTGTTATGGTTGGAGTTGCTGTTGTTATGGTTGGTGTTCTGGCGTTTATTGCCATTGGAGCTTTCTCTGCCATTGCTGTTTGAGGAGCAGTTGCCGTTGCATGCAGCATATTCCATGTTGAAGCGTTTTTCAGTGTGCTTGGCTTCAGCAATGAGCGCAGGCATGGAGGTATTAGCCTCTGGGCGGATGAGGGCAGCAACAGAGGGTTTCATTCTGTTGATGAATGAGGCTCTAGTGTGTAGGTTGTCAGATTGTGCTGGGCTTTGAATTTTACGGTGTATTTCCTCAAATTTGTTGGCGTAAGCTGCAATAGTGGTCTTCTGGGGAAGATCACTGAGCTGTATTGCAATGTCTTGGAGAGATTCAGTGAAGCGGAAATTGTGGGTGATGTTGGCTTTGAACTCTTCCCAGTTTTCAAGCTGGTTGTTGGTTTATGAGCCAACCCAGGTGGAAAACCAGTTTAGCTGTGGCATTGTATAGGTGCTTGCTGGCTTCCTGGACCCATTTCTCATGAGGGATGCGGCTGGTGCGGAGTTTAGTGGCTGTGTGGTCTAGCCAGTTGATGATGTTTTCTTTGTTTTTACCAAAGAACTTGTCAATACCAATGTATTTGGTGTTGGTAACTTCACCTGTGATAGGTGATTGTGCGTTTGTTTATGGTTGAAGAGAGCAACTGTATTGAATTATCTTGGTGCATGCTTTGGGCATGACCAGACCTTTGAATATGGTGCATCCACTAGGAATATCTTTATTGATGTTGTGGGCGCAGAAGTACGTTTTCCAGGTATCCTGGGATGTGGCCTGGTTGAGTACTGTGGGCTAAGGTGGGCAAGTTTCTGTTCAGTCATTTTCTCTTTCATTGGCGTGGTTGAAAAACTGTAGTGCTACCAGTGATAAGGAGCGCCTTTTGGGAAAGCTTCAAATATAGAATTAGGAAGAGAAGAAGGATATTTTATTTGATAATACTTTAGACTTATATAGCTTTAGCTGTGGTGGGGATTTTAGTTGGACCAAACCCAGGGGCTGGTCATGTGCTGGATGGGTTTGAGTTGCTGGATAACTGGACAGTCATGTGATATTGGTTTGTTGCCATTATCTGGTATGTTGAATGGTATATTGGAAAGGCACCAAATTGGGCAATGACTGGATGTTAGGTGTGATGGCAATAGCTGGAATACTTGTACATCTAGACCCTTGACAATGGCATTCAGAACCAAATACAGATCCTTTGAATGTGTTGTACTTAACTTTGGCATGGCAAATGCCCCCAGTACATTTGTGACTTTCATAAACAAGGTTTTCAAAGAACACATTGGAAAACAAGCAATCATCTACCTGGATGACATAATCATTTACAGCCTGAACTTGAAACAACACTGGGAAGATGTCTTCCTGGTTCTCTGCGCCCTCAAAGAAAACCAACTTCGTTGCCAAACCATCAAAGTGTGACTTCTTCTTGTCCTGAACTCCCTTTCCTTGGCCACATTGTCAGCAAGGACAGGATCAAACCAGACCCAGAGAAAATATGTGCCATAACCAAAATGCCAGCCCCTAGAAACAAGAGTGAACTCTGCACCTTCCTAGGCATGGTAGCCTACGTTAGAAGGTTCATCCCTGACTGGGGCACTCTGACAGCCCTCTTGTCAGCCATTACAGGCAAAACAACTAAGTTTGTGTAGAACTCTCTACAAGATTAACATTTCTGCCAGTTAAAAGAAAAAATGGTTACTGCCCCCATCCTCCAGTACCCAAATTGTGAAGGGATATACAGACTAGAAACCAATGCCTCTGACTTCTGCTATAGGAGGGGTACTCTGCATCCAAACAGCAGAGAAAGAATTCCTCCCTGTGGTGTAAAAGTCAAGAAAGTTGTCTGATGGTGAGCAAAGGTTTCCCATCCACAACAAGGAATTGGTGGCTCATTGTACATTGCCTCCTAAAGTGGTGGTGCTATCTGGAAGGGGCTCAAGCATTCAAGGTGCTTACCAACCACAAGTTCCTAGTGCTCTTCAAGACACAGCAACATCTATCAAGGAGGTAAGCCAAATGGATGAGTCTCATACAGAGATATCCCATGCAAATTAAATACAAACTGTGCAAGGAAATGCTTGCTTCAGATGCCCTATCAAGGCTATACAGCAAGCATGCCCTCTGTGCTGATGGTGACCCCAACTGGCCCATGTTAATCATGGGGAAGCTCCAAGAAGGGTTCTCACCTGGCACCCCAATAGACATCCAATAGAAGATCCTTAAGAACAAGCATCTGTTCAAAGGGCATATGGCACACTACACCAAATACTTCCAAGTGGTGACACTGTACCTTATGTTCTGTCAACTCAAAATATTGACACCATCCTCAGATATCACAGAGACTTGGGACACACCTATAGCAGTAACTTACACAAGTACCTCAAAACACGCTACTGGTGGCCCGATATGCTGGATGACATCAAAGAGGTACTGGAGCAATGCAAAGTCTATGAGAAGTACACCCAAACCAAAGCAACACCCAAGTCAGTAGTACCTGTATCCATCACACAACCCTTCAAGGTATGGTTGTTGGATATTGTGGGGCCAATGCCTGGTGAAAGACAAGGGCAAGAAGTACATCATAACGGCTATTGACTATACAACACAATGGCCTGTGGCACAAGCTACAAAAGAACACAAAGTCAATGATGTGAGACAATTTATTGGTAAAGAAATCATAGCCAAGATTGGAAAACCCCAACGTCCTGATCACAGATGGAGGAACTGAACTTAAAGCCATCAATACCAACGTCTACCTTTCCAAAAACAGGATAAAACACATCACAGCCAGTCCATATCACCCTCAAGCAAATGGACAAGTAGAACAACTAAACGGAGCGCTTGTGGAAGCCCTCAGTAAGTTATCTGCTAACAATCTAAAGGACTGGGTTGACATGCTACCAACAGCACTCATGGTCTTCAGAACACAGGTTAACCGTAACATGGGCAAAATCCCATACAAACTTGTCTATGGACAAAAGCCTGCTCTTGTTAGTACAGCTGCAGAACCCCAATTACCTCTACCTAAGAAGGTGCCAGAGGCCAGCGACCCCAACGTACAGCAAGTTAGAAAGGATCAAGAAGACATGGAACATAAAAGAGTCAAGAGAGAAGCAATCCTGCTATAACAGGAAAGATTCCAACCCGGAGACAAAATCTGGGTTGTCAACCATGACCAGCACAAGTTAGACCCAGGATTGTGTGGACCAGGAATTATTATGGAAGTCAAACCCAATAATACCTACCTCATCAAGGGAATTGGAGCATGAACTGAGCTAAAATGTATGCATCACAATTGACTCTGCCTATGTAAAGCCAGAACTGCCCAACAAAATTCTAGACTCCCTGTCCCCAATGCCAAACTGGATCAATACCAAGCACGCATCCCCAACTCTCTGAAGAAAATTACCAAGGCTCTGCCATCCAGCACCCCAGGGGGAGATGTTGCAACATCTTCAATTACTCCCTCTTGGGGAATTAACACCCCAAGTAGTTCACTGAATGAGTCACTGAATAGCTCACCAACTAACCAATAAGTCAGTGGCACTACTATCATTTGACCATATATTATGGGGATCACACAATCCAGATCCTAAGCGGAACACAACTTGAGTAAGCCTTGTGACCTAAGAGGAACACTACTCCAATAAGCCCCATGACCCCCATGACTACATGGACAGTATGTGGCTTTCCATGATACTATATAATATTCTATATTCTACCCAATAAAATATCATTCTTCTCCTAATTTTCCCCTTTATCTTGTTTATTATACTTCCCAGAAGTATAATCTTGACAATCACTTAATTTTTTCAATTTATCTCTGGGATTAAAATAACAATTGACTCAGTGATTAAAGTCTAAACGGCAAGGCATCAGATTTTCTGGGATGATATAGATTTTTAATTGCAAAGTTAAAGTTGGTCAAATTTAGCTACCAAAAGCACCGCACAGTGGTTTTATTAGAAGTTAATTTAAATTCTTGTTGCAACTGATTGGGGTCACCTTTTGGAATCAAATAGAAAGCACTAATTTAAAGGCAGGAGAATAGTTTTTAATGTGATAACCTTTATTGATAGAAGTTATAAATTTTTACAACTAAATGTGTGGCATATCAACCCTTTGGTGGAGAGAAAATCAATAGTGTTTACAATTGCTTGACACTTAACAGTTGTCTGTGTGAAGGATAATAAGTGTTTGCCTAATTAGACATTTGATCTTTTTTGCCAGTGATAAGCAAATTATAGATTTGTGGTTAGCAATCTTGGCTGGAGAACTACAACCTGGGGTGGCTTGTGGAACGCCCCAGTACAGTACAAGATCTGGCAGCAGCAGCTTCCTGGTGCTCAGCTGCAACCCTATTCTTAATTCAGCACCCTGCTTATTAAAAACCATTATTTTGTAGATTTTTTTAAATTTTATTCTCTACCACATAAGTCCCTTTTAAAAATCTAAGGAAATATATCTTCTGATATAAAAGTTGTGATACTTATATTTCATATAAAAGTATAACATAGCCTAAACTACATGCCAGTTTTTGAAGTAGGCATCATCCTCAAATATAAAAACCACTTAGTTTTCTCTCCAGATTAACAATTTTTAAAAACTTCTAAGGAATATTTTCTTATAAATATTGTTTTAGCTAAAAAATCTCAGTCTCACATATTTCACATTAGGTATTTATGTGCCAATAGGTGGCTTAGGGGCACTAATTTTGATAAAAATAAGACCTTTTAATTTATTGATAGAGAATGGAAGGATACAGATATAGTAGTTTTCTAAGCTATGGCAACAAGTGAGGTTGAGCCATCTGTAATTAAAAACCCCAGACTTAAACAAAAACAGATACCAGTGTGAAATAAAAAATCTGTTAGCAGGGATTTGGAACACTGATGGAAAAAACAACTCGGCAAAGCAACAATGCAAACTAAAAAAGGGGGAAATTAAAATATGCTACAAAATCCATGGATCTATAAACAAAAATGGCTACAGCTGTCTTTTAGTGTGCATATGCTTACTATGTAGATTTCAGGAATATTCCTGACACTACCCAAATTGCCACCCTATTCCCAATATGGAAACAGAAAGGAAATCTCCATCCCACCACAGCACATTATGATCAGCATTTTCCCCCATTAAGTCAAGGGAAAAATGAGGGATTTAAAGTCCAAACAGAACTAAATAGGGACCAAAATAATTTATTGTCCAAGCAGAAGCCTGCCGCAGTTGTGCAGGCGCCTGCCTGCTGTGTCCCAGGCCACTCCCAGCCAGCCACCTGGAACCCTGCCCACACTCCCTGTAGCCAATCAAAATTGGGTAGCAACTAGAGTCAATCAGAAGCCTCAAAGGGGATAGCCAATTAGAAACTACCTTGTTTTAAGGTTTAAATTTAATACCACCATGCTGCATTCAGCAAACCATATACATAATTCCCCAACTTTAGTAAAAACTCCTGGCCCCAACCAATGAGGATCTGGAACCCAGACCAAATGTCTGGGGCCAAACCCTTGCCAGGATATGAAAAAGATGTTAAAAATAGAAACCAAGGCAGACCTGAACCCCAACTTCACCTTGGCAAAAAAAACCAGGATCTATTGGTCAAATCCAAGAATTATTCTCCCAACCTCAGATAAGAGAAGAACAAGGGTTTGGCCACCATTCACTTTCCAAACTCCAAATTCCCCAGTACAAACACTTGGGACTTCCCCTCTCATGTTTTCACTCCCATTTTCAAAACTTTGCACAATGGGAGGTACTATAAATAAAGGGCCTCCTCTAAATGATAGGTTGTTCTATCATTGAGAGATTACCCCCCTCAATAATCTTTACTGTTACAACACAACTAAGGTAATCTATACCCTCAATCCCCAAATTAGTGAAGATGAATCATCTCATCTTCACAGCTGTGCTTACAGCTTGCCTTGGGATTGGAGGCTATCAACCTGATCATGCCATGTTTGGGCTGTTGCCAGAAGGACTTGGGGAAACTACTACAAAGAGCCAGTACAACTAAACTCTTCATACAGTGGATCCAGGGCCCTGGTATTTCCCCATTCTACTGTATCTGTGGCTGTTGTCAAGTTTATACTTCTGGGAAGTATAATAAACAAAATAAGGGGAATATTTAAGAAGAGAATGATACTTTATTGGATATGAATATAAGGATATATATAGTATCATAATAAGCCATATACTGTCCATGTATGTCATGGGGGTCATAGGGCTTATTGGAGTAGTGTTCCTCTTAGGTCACAAGGCTTATTTGAGTTGTGTTCCATTTGGGATCTGGATTAGGTGATCCCTGTAATAGATGGCTGTCTGATAGTGGTGCCACCAATTCTCTGGCTGGTTGGTGAACCACTTGGTGAGGCATTTAGGGATTTACTTGGGGCTCCAATTCCCCAAGAGGGTTAATCAAAGATGTTGCAACACTGTGTACATCTCTATCTACTATGTATTGATGTAGTTTACAGGGAGCTTTGGTTGCTATAATAGCCCAGCCAAGGTCTTCATATAGTCTGATGGTCATCTACCCCATTATCATAGCCTTAACAGGTTTAATATTTGTGAATCTCCTACCTTACATACTCCAAATAGTACATACAAGTTTAGGGTATTACAGTAGATGGGGGTCAAAATATACTCAGTTGCAGTGAACCAAAACCAAAAACAAAGCTTGATAACAATTCATTCTACAAACAAACCTACTCAGTTGCTAAATAAATTGAGGTGTACACAATTTTTCTACCCAGCCATTCTAAATAAGAGGCCTGCTCTGAAAAATAAATCATAAAAATATTGCTCTGGGTGTCTAAATCTGATGTAAAATTTTGGTGAATTGGTTGAAAATTGATCTATTGCTTCATAAAGGGGTTGTGTAAACTCAAGAATGACTAATTAAGATACATAGTCCCTATAAGCAGGAAGGGGGTGATGTATGCTCTAATTTAATAGCCATATACCAACAAAAAATAATCCATACAGTAGTTTTTAAAGCTATGGCCCTAATTAAAAAACAGCTAATATCTAAACAAAAATAAAACTGATGGAAACAAAATCAATTGTCTGAAAGCAAAATGAACTCAGATGGAAATAAAACAAAATCAACTCTAAATCTACTGTTAATCAATATAAATGCATCCCTCTTTGGTTTTTTTTGCATCTGAGTTGATTTCACTTACAGATGAGTTATTTTTTCTTGGTACAATAGCTTTTAAAACTAATGTAAAGCTAGAGCTTTAATTTAATTAATCTTTATTTAGGATTTCAACATATAGTGAAATGAAAGAAATATAACAACAGATTAATAGCACATCTAGTGCATGTTGTGGTCAGGGATGTCCCTGTAGGCCAAAAAACAGAGTGAGCACTTGTGTTATGCTCACTCAAGAAGGTGTTGATTATACAGAAGGCAATACTAAAGTTGCATAGATGCAACAACCAGTCCAAGGACTCAGGTGGAAAGAAAGCAGAGTATAAACCCCAGAGTGTTAAAGCTATCCAAAAAGGCCACCAAAGTAGCCACAGAAAATTATTCTATATCAAAAATTGTCCTTTGAGTCCTCTATGTGCAAGTAATATGGCTATGTTCCCAAAGGCTTCAAGGATGAAGTATCCTGATGTACATCTGTTTTTACTCTTTCCTAATAAATGTAAGCCCTTCTTGATCCCCTGGGTGTTGAAATGTAACATATGAACAAGGGTTCTCACAATAGCAGGGCATTCATTGGATTTCTATGATTGATCCAGGAGCACCTCAAGCACACAAGCTTGGGGCTCATCAGCATCTCTGTATTGTATAATGTTAAACTAAAAAAGGTGGCATATATCCTTGAAGAGTTCTCAATGATTCATACAGATATCAGGGATCTAGTCTGTAGCAGTTTTGTGAATCCCACTATTCAAGCATTATCAATTTTGCCTTTGATGGGATCACATTTTGAGTACAAAATTCTTCAGTTCCTTTTCTCCTTTCAAAATGGGTTTCACTCCAAATTGGGTGAAGGACTCTTTTACATTCTGAGTGATAAACTGAGTGATCCTCAACCCATTTATGAGAGTGGCTAGTGATCTAACTGTCCTTATACTGTTTCTGTGGTAGACTATTTCCATATAAGAATTATTTAGACTCATCCAATAAAATTAAGTTCTGTTTACACTCTTTTTTTGTGTTTATCTTTGTACTTTGGTGCCCTCTCCCTAGTCTAGTCTAGAGGAGATTTCTGATAATTATTATTGACAGGTCCTTAAGGTGAATTCCTTATTCATTCCTGAAGACTAACCCTCAGTTTAGTACAAGCCCAATCCTACTGTTAGGATTTCCTGTTGTGTACTTGGCCGTGCTCAAGTACACAACAAGCAGGTTCAGGGGAACTTGCGGTTGGACGGCCCTCAGGTCCAGAGGGAAGGGCTCACCACAGGATGGGATCTAACTTTGACAATATAGTAGAATAATTTTATGAGCAAGGCCCAAGACCCATTGGTAGGCACCATAGAGTCCACTAACCCAGTGAGTGTTATGTAGAGGACACCAAATAACTGGGTGGGGATTAATTTATTAGCAAGCATGGTTTCTTGCAGGTGGTTGGGCTGCAGGGTCACAGGAGGAGTCATAGGCACTAAAGAGGCAGGAAGGTAGTTATATTTGTCCCATAATAGTAGTAGTTGCTTGATATACCAGGTGCGTTCATGTCCAATGATTTAAGTTTCTCTGGTTCTGGCTTCAGGGTTGTTGATTAGAATAGCTTCTAAGATGAAATATGAATAGGCAGGATTAGGAGGATATTCCATGAAATATACCGGGCTGTAAGGTGCTCCTGGGGACAGTATAACTTGGGTGCTTGTCCACAGCTTCTTGGGGTTGGCTGGCAAAGGGGGCAGAGCCAGAGAAATTGATCTGTAAATGAAAAGGTTCTAGAATTAGGTATGAAATGACTTGAGAGAACCAGAGGTTCATAACACTTTATTGCAATAATGGCAATGGGCAACTTTCTGGCGTCCCCAGAGTATAAGTATGCCTATCTGCTATGAGAAAAAAATTTTAAAATCTTTGGGGCTGAGTGGTAGCATTTACCAGGGTTTGGGAAGCTTTGATTGTATCCAAAGTCATTGGTTCATCATTGGCTGGGTTGGAATGGGGAATCTCAAATTCTTTTCTTTGAGACATAGGATTTTTCATCATCTGGTGGACCTTGTTTTGGGGGGAATTCATGCAGCACTCTATTGGCAGTGGGCCAGGTTGTCACAGGGGTATTACTTGAGCCAGTACTCCTATTGGCTAGACTAGTGAGATCCATCAGAGGGCAAGGTTTGATTATAGATTGTACCTTGTAGGCTGGTTTTGTAGGTTTCTCCAAGGTCAAATCCATTCTTGACTCAAGCCCAGACAACACAGGCTGGCAGCCTGCAGGGGTTTGAATCCTGGGAATGGGATTCTGTCTTGTGGATTGATAGAAGATAATTGTCACCTGTGACACCAGGCCTTAATTGAGGCAACATTGATAAGCTGCAGGGCTATTGCACCTTGTGATGATTCACATAAAGAGCTGTTTTGCAGTCAAGGGCTGGGTTTGACTAAATATAGATTGTTTGCCTTGGAAAGTTAATTGTTTGCTGCTTTATTAATCTACCTAGCCTTGATAGTTGGTGATGGTTTTCTATGTCTTGAATTGTTGGTAAAATGCCCCCTTATTAGTGATTTGGAAGGATAGAATTGATGCCCTGGTATGGTTATACCAAGGGTTATAATCATCATTAGACCAGCTTGGGTGATAATATAGCTGGAGTTTCCCCTGGGATAGATGTTCCTAAGTAGCATTAAAATCTTGTTACCAACTGGGATGATAATACAGTTAGGTTACTTTACCTAGTGAGGGTATAAAGTTTCTCTGTCTATGACTTAAGGATAGATTTAGGGAGGTCTTACTGCTACTGTGCAAGCATGGATAGCACAGAACTATCATTAGGGTGGCTTTTGAGAAATAGGACTGAAGAATCAAATGATTTGGAGGTCTCAAGGAAGTAAAGTTGGTTACATTGCTCCTGAAAGCTTAAGCTAATTACTTGGGTGATTAAAAACTGTAGTAATGCATAAGGCATGCTTGATTATGATTACCTAGTTGAAGGCCACTGATGGGGGTCAAGTCTAGGTAAATTCCAGGATTAACAATTCTTCCTCTCTGTAAACCTGGGCCTGGGAGCAGGAATCAAACCCTGACCCTGGATCCCCTTGGGCCACTGGGCCTGTGGACTGTAGGACTGTCTGCCCGCGTTTTTCTGGAATTAACCCCCTGCCAACTGATACCAAGAATGTTGATCCATGAAGTGAAATAGGCCAAATCAAGGAAATTATTGCACCAAATGGAAGGCTAATGTCAATGGTCTGGATAAATAAGTATTCTTCCTATTGCCATCACACCTAACATCCAGTCATTGCCTGATTTGGTGCCTTTCCAATATATCATTTGAAATACCAATAATGGCAACAAATAAATATCACATGACTGTCCAGGTATCCAGCAACTTGAACCAATCCAGCACATGACCAGCCCCTGGGTTTGGTCCAACTAATATCCCCACCACAGCTAAATCTATATAAGTCTAAAGTATTATCCAATAAAATATACTTCTCCTCTTCCTAATTCTATATTTGAAGCTTCCCCAAAAGGCGCTCCTTATCACTGGTAGCACCATAGTTTTCGACCACGCCAATGAAAGAGAAAATGACTGAATAGAACCTGCCCACCTTTGCCCACAGTACTCAACCAGGCCACATCCCAGGATACCTGGAAAACGTACTTCTGCGCCCACAACATCAATGAAGATATTCCTAGTGGATGCACCATATTCAAAGGTTTGGTCATGCCCAAAGCATGCACCAAGATAATTCAATACAGTTGCTCTCTTCAACCACAAACAAACGCCCAATCACCTATCACAGGTGAAGTTACCAACACCAAATACATTGGTATCTGACAAGTTCTTTGGTAAAAACAGAGAAAACATCATCAACTGGCTAGACCACACAGCCGCTAAACTCTGTGCTAGCTGCATCCCTCATGAGAAATGGGTCCAGGAAGCCAGCAAGCGCCTATACAATGCCGCAGCTAAACTGGTTTTCCACCTGGGTTGGCTCATAAACCAACAACCAGCTTGACAACTGGGAAGAGTTCAAAGCCATACATCACCCACAATTTCTGCGTCACTGAATCTCTCCAAGACATTGCAATACAGCTCAGTGATCTGTCCCCAGAAGACCACTATTGCAGCCTACGCCAACAAATTTGAGGAAATATGCTTACAAGATTCAAAACCCAGCACAAGCTGACAACGTAAACACCAGAGCATCATTCATCAACAGAATGAAACCCTCTGTTGCTTCCCTCATCTTCCCAGAAGCAAATACCTCCATGCCTGCGCTCATTGCTGAAGCCAAGCAGGCTGAAAAACGCGACAACATGGAATATGCTGTACGCAACGGCAACTGCTCCTCAAACAGCAATGGCAGAGAAAGCTCTAATGGCAATAAACGCCAAAATACCAATCATAGCAATAGCAACTCCAACTGTAACAATGGCAATTTTAGCCAAAGCGCAAACCGCTCCCATCCCAAGAAAGAGGACACTGCCAAAGTTAACAATGCTGAAATAGGCAACCCGCTACAAATCTGACCCCACATTCTCTGACCTCAAAGGTCTCAAAACAGAGGAACAGGGAAAAGAGGAGTGGGGGCCAGGCTTAAGTGCCCCTCTCTCCCCCCAACACGACAAGAAGAAGTACCAAGGCACACACTTTGCTGCTTGCATCCCACATGTCCCGCAATCCCCCATTTTTATGAACATAAAAATTAAAGATTGCTCACAACTTCTTGTATATCCATGCACTTACAAATCTCATACACATAAAATTCTATTTGACTCTGGTGCACAACACACTATGGTTAGCAAACATTTTGTAACCAAGTACAAAATACCAGTTGTCAAATCCAACTTCAAATACACCAAGATGGCAGACAAATCAAAAGTTCTACTAAAAGGCAAAACAACTCCCTTCAGAATTGACCTCCAAGGCATACAAACGTCCATTAAAGGACTTGTCATGAACAACATAAACTACAACATTGTAGCAGGCATTGACTGGTTTGCCCAAGTGAATCCCAGCGTATGTTGGAAAACAAAAACCATGACAATAAAACACAATGGAGTCAATTTCAACATTCTCAAAGAACCCAATGACCTAATTCTAAGAGATACAATATTTTTCCAAGTCATAAATCAAGATGACTCTGAACATCTAACCAAAGTCAGTACCCTCCACATAATGAGGTACTCCAAACTTAATAATATACAAACACAAAAGATCCAATGCCCAGAACTTGCGGCATTCCTAAATGAATACGCTCATGTATTCAAGGAAGAACTCACAGAGTTACCCCCTGAACAAGAGGTCAAACATGGCATCAACTTATGCAAAGCCATGCCCAAACTTGCACCCCTCTACAGAATCTCCCCCCATGGAGACCCAAACACTTAAAGCCCACATTGAGGACAATCTAGCCAAAGGATTCATTCATCCATCTGAATTCCCATGAACGGCAGCAGTTTTCTTTGTAAAGAAGAAAGAAGGATCTCTTTGCTTAGTTACTGACTACAGAGCACTAAACGCAAGTAAATTAAAGAATAAATAACCACTTCCCCTCATAGAGGACCTATTTGCAAGGCTCTCTGGAGCAAAATATTTCTCAAAAATTGACCTCACATCTGGTTATAACCAAGTTGAAGTTAAAGAGAAGGACATACCAAAGACTGTGTTTGCACGCAATTTGGGTTGTTTGAATGTAAAGTAATGAACTTTGGGATGACAAATGCCCCAGCAACATGTGTCACCATGATGAACCAAGCACTAAACGGTCTCTCAAATACATTAGCTACCTTGACATCATCATCATATTTTCAAAAACAAAAGAGAAACACCCCATGCATGTCCGCAAGACACTTGATCAACTTGCAAAGCACAAACTATATGATAAGCCTAGTAAGTGCCTATTTATGGAAAAGGAACTCCTGTTCTTGGGCCACATTGTCTCTGACGGTGGCATCAAAGTAGACCCAGATAAAATAAAAGCCATAAAATAACATGCAATGCCCCACCTCCGTGAAACAAGTTAGATGCTTTCTTGGTATGATAGCTTACCTAAGGAAATACATCAAAGACTGCTGAAAGCTCACCACACCAATCAATGACCTAAACAAAGGTAGGGCCAAAAAGAAATCCATCTGGACTCCAGAATGTGAAAATAATTTCCAACTATTAAAACAAGCTTTGATCAAAGCACCAATCTTGCAATACCCTAATAAGAACGGGTGCTACAAGCTTGAGTCAGACGCTAGTGACACCGCCATTGGTGCAGTCCTTTGCATCTGCCAGCCAGGGCAGCAAGATTTCCTGCCAGTATGTTATGAAAGCAGAAAACTAACAAACTCTGAGCAAAGGTACCCAATACACAATAAAGAATTACTAGCAATATATCATGCATGCAAGAAATGGAGATGTTATCTTGAAGGAAGATTAAATATCTGAGTGCTAACTGACCACAAATCCTTAATCTATTTCAAAACTCAGAACACATGCGCTTTGCGGTGCCAAGCCAAATGGATGTCCTTGCTGGAACAGCTTAACCTGGACATACAATACAAAAAGGGGGCAAAGCTGGTCACAGCCAATGCTCTCTCTAGGCTGTGCCAGCCAAGAGAGGATCACCCTGACCACCTGGACCCTGACTGTCCAAACCTATACAACACTGAGTACAAGAAAAAAGGAAAGGATCCCTCCACACATCAACTAACCCATGATACGCTAGTAAGGAATGAAAAACATTTACACATATCAAATGGCACAGTATACCAAATCATCAAGGATAAACACATTCCATACATACCACTTGCACAAAGAGTCAAGCCACTATACTAAGACACCATTGTCTTCTAGGACACACAAAGGCTAACAACATATATCTCACATTAAAAGAGATAGTATGGTGGCCCAACCTGAAGCAAGACATAATTGATGTTCTAAAAAAGTGTACATTATGTGAAAAATACGCCAGCATTAAGGCGCCACAGTCAACAGTTAACCCAGTACCTGACCCCAAACCATTTAAGGTTTGGGGACTGGCTGTAGTGGGACCCTTCCTGGAAACCAAAACATATCAACGTTTCCTAATTGTAGCCATTGACTTTGCCACATGTTGGCCCATCTGCTGGGCAACAAAAGATCACAAGGCAGAAACAATAAATTGATTCATCAATAAAGCAATCATAGTGGACTACGGCACTCCAGACTACATCATAACAGATGGAGCAAAAGAGCTAACAGGCCACATAGTAAACAAAAATCTAAAAACAAAGAACATTAAGCACTCCACAACCTCGCCCTACAGGCCACAGGCCAACAGTAGAGTTGAACGCCTGAACGGCAGCCTTATCAGAACCCTGGAGAAAATAATGGATGGCAAAGCCAAAGACACATGGCCGCTATATGTGAAACATGCATTACTAGTATCCCAGGTTTGTACCAATCAAGGGACAGGCTACTCACCGTTTGAACTAACATATGGGTACAAGCCAGAAATAGTCACCCACAACAATCAACCATATGTGAAGATCCCCCCAGGGAAACCTCCCACAGTATAACATAAACCAGCTCTACAACACATACGCCTCAAAGCCAAACTGGCAGAAACAATGAGACTCAAAACCCAAAAGGTAACCTCAACAGAGGACCCACTCCTCATCTACTCCCCCGTTTGGGTCCTAGCTGGGAACAGAAAGAAGCTAGAACCAGTACACAGGGGACAAGGAAGAATTATCAGATTTCAACCAGACAGGAACACCTACCTGATTAAGTTCCAGGGTGCCAAAGAGCCCATCACCAAAAAGTACTACATATCTTGCCTCCGCCCTAGCAAAGGAGAACACTCAACCCAGTTGGTACCCACTAGTAAGCAACTTCAGGAACTTCAGGCAGCAGCCGTCAAGACAAAGCCCCCTCCTGATGTACCTTAGTAACCCCTTAAGGGGGGGTGTTGAGGGTCTGGATGTACAAGTATTCCGGCTATTGTCATCACACCTAACATCCAGTCATTGCCTGATTTGGTGCCTTTCCAATATACTATTCAACATACCAGAAATAGCAACAAACCAATATCACATGACTGTCCGGGTATCCAGCAACTTGAACATCATCCAGCACATGACTAGCTCCTGGGTTTGGTCCAACTAATATCCCTGCCACAGCAAAATCTATATAAGTCTAAAGTATTATCCAATAAAATATACTTCTTCTCTTCCTACATTTTTAAATTCAAAGCTTCCCCAAAAGGTGCTACTTATCACTAATCACAGTGTCTAATGAAGGTATTGAAGCAGCAATCATTAGCTTCATGAATTTGAAGTCTACACCAGTGGCCAATAAAGAGCTGTCCCAGGAAAGAGGCACAGGCCTGCGGCCTGACCCCATGACCACAACTCTAAAGCAAGATAATCAGGTGGCCAAATTGAGATTCTTGCCCAATGAAAGAACTCCTGGGCCAAGTGCCATTTTGCTGCCTTTGGATCCAAGCACCTAGTTCCCCTGGGCTTGCCTTTCTCAATGCCCTCATGAACCCCCCATGGAAAATATTAAGTTTAGAGTTGGAGTGCTATATAGACCAAAGGACCCCGCGCTCCAAACTTATTGCCATTTTTGAATAAAGATTATATTTTTTTGGCTTATACAGCTACTGTCTTATTTTGTATTTGCTATCTACTAATTCATTTTGAGATCCCCTGGCCCTCCTACCCCACCTCCTACTGTTTTCTGTCCTCCTGGTGTACTGTCAGGAATGACAATTTGGATGCTCCTAAATCTCAAAATACAGAACCAGAGTTGAACCCTGGACAAAACCCTTTGCAGACCGCCAGGCTCATAGGCTGGGAACACAACAACCCGCTACTAATTAAAGAAGTTGCTACCAGCCCGCCAGGACCCAAACCCTTAGCTGTCCCGCAGGATTCTGCAAGCAAACTGCCAGTGCAAGATGCCAAGAATTCCCCCAAGGTGCCAACGCCTGACACCAGTGGTTTTCCCGGTGAAATAGATGAATCTCCCCCTGGGAATTATTCCAAACTCTCCCAAAGTCCCGGGGAAGGCACTGAACCCAAAGAGGCACCCAACATTTGAATTGATAAACAGAAGGATTTGAAGTCTTCTCACCCCAAAGCGGCCAGCGGCAGACTGCCAGTGCCAAGCGCCACACTGCCATCTGAGACACCCAATGCCAACCTGCCTGAGTCCAGAAAACCCAACCAAGAAGTGAAGCCTGGCAGTGAGGGATAAATACCTGCCAGGCCAAGACCAAAACCCCATTGTCATTTTTAAATAAAGGTTATGAGATATTGGTTTCCCCAATTCTTGCTGTATTTTATCCTTGTAATCTGCCAGTTCACTTGAAGATCATCTGACCCCCCCTGCCAACCCGCCAGCTACGTACTGCCCACCAGGTGCTCCCTTTGGTCCCGTCCACTTCATGGAGTATCCCCTAAAGCCCGAGTACAGAGACTATACTGCCGACAACATACTAGCCCAGGACCCCTTGGCCAGAATCACTGAGAGAACCAGATACAACGGAGAAGGCCCTTGGTACATTACCAAACCCAGCCTGTTCAGAGATAAATACAACTTCCTCCCTGCCTACCAAATAGACATGGAGTCACCTGTCACCCCCAAGCCAATGCTTGCCTCCACCGCCAAACTCCCACTGGACCATACCAACAAGCTTTTTGGAATTGTATATATAACTCTCACAGGAGTAATAGATACTATTGTCCCTGCCGCCAGTCTGTGGTTGTGGTTGGGCAAGTCAATGTCCTACCTCATTAAGTTATCACCAATCCTTTGGTGGGCCCTGCCCACCCAGTCCGCAACCCGCCAGTTCCCAGACACTAGCAAGCCTGGCCAGTCAGGGTTGGTTCCCTGACATGTACCTTTTGGGCCTGTTCACTTCACTGATTACCCCCTGAAGCCCAAATATAAGGACTATACCCCAGAAAAGATACTCAAACTCAATTCTTTGGCCTGCATACAATCTGCTGTTAGATACAATCATCAAGGCTTGTGGATATTTTCAACACCAAAATTGTTTAGAGGAAAATGCAGCTACTTTCCTGCATACAATATCCATATGGAACCACCTGTGACACCCAAACCTATGCCTGCTTCCTTGCCTGACCTCCCAACTGACCATACTGGCAAGCTCTTTGGAATTATGTACATTCACCCTCACAGGGGTGATTGACACTATCATACCAGTTGCCAACCCATGGTCTTGGGTGGGGAAGTCTGTTTCCTACCTTTTTAAGTTAGCTCCTCTTTTTTGATGGGCCCTGCCCGCAAAAACACTGGCCCAAGTTACCCCTGAAAACGGCAGGCCAGACGCCCAAGAAATGATCCCTGACAGTAAAACTCACTTGGGAGACTTATTTCCTGATTCTGATGTATTTTACTGATTAGGAATACAAAAAGTAAGCCAGGATGATAGTCATGTGCAAGGGCTTGATAAGTGACTTAATAATTATGTTTAATTCTACACAGAGAGATGAAGTTTGGAATGGTTTGGGAAAATGATTTAACATTTCTCTGAAGTGGTTTGGTAAGAGAAGGAACAGAGCAAAGTGCTCTGGAGAAATGTTCCAATGTTTTGCCAAATCAATTTTGAGAGTTAGAAGAAGGTGGAATATTTTGCCTTGGCTTTATTTTAGTAGTAAAATCAAGGAGTAATGTTGAGGGAATTGCAGGTAAGAGGTTTTATTACTAAGTTTCTAGGGCAGGTAAAGGTATTTTGCTATGAGATCAGGATAAAAAGCTGTTTTGGTGGTATTTTTCCTTGGATTTTACTATAAGAGTAAATATATGTGAAAGCAGGTGAAGAAAATCAAGAAGAAGAATTTAAATATTATTCTACTATATAAATTGTTTAATTTTAAATGCAGGGAAGACTGGTGCTGGAATAGGGAACTAGTTAATGCTTTGGTGCACAAAGAGTGGACTCTTTGAGCGGTGTGAGCAATAAAAATTGATTTCCTAGTTATAATTGTGATGGAGCTTCAGAACTGGCCTAGTTTTGTGTTCTACAGTCATTGATTTAGGTGTGACATGTTTTCTGATGAATACAATTGGTTGGAAACCAAAAGCTTAAAGTATAAGCAAGAAAACAGCAAATTAATACTTTAAACTTTTGATAAATTAAGTGTGTAAGATTAATTTATTATAGGAAAAAGTGATTGCCAATGGTTTAAGCTTTTGAAGAAAGCCATTCTGAAGGGGGAACTGTTGGGGGAAAAACACTATAAGAAGGAGGCTAGCTGGAAAGTTACAGGGTCTTTTGAAATTTTTTTGAATGCAAGCGGGATTGTTGTTTAACAATTGATCTGCATCTTGATGTTTACATGTTTGGTTGGTTTGGTGTAACCAGAGGTCTTTAAAAACATGAAGAAATCCTTTCTGAAAGATTTTCTGGTCAAAAGAACTCCAAAACAGTGGCAAATAAGAAAGTTTCTAAGGGGATCTTCCTTATGTAAATAAAGACTATCTTGCCCCCTATACTCTCTTTTTGTGACAGAGAACTTTCATATTAGTAATTAGTTTGTAGATGTTCAAGAGGATCAGAAGAGAAAAGGCTTTATCCTGTTCAGTCATAAAAAACTCTTGGTTGAGGAATGAGTAAAGCGGTGCAAATAACCTTGAGATCCAGGATATTGTTGTATTAAATATTATCATGCAAGCAGCCCCCTAGATGATGGTTCTGCTTTGGTAGCCTGTGCATTGCTGTGAAATATATTTTCCCCTAGTTATCAATTGCATATGACAATTGGGGGCATGCAGAGACCCTTTTGGAGTGTTTAGGTTTTCAATTTTGTCCTTTTCATAGAACAAGTATCTCTGAGGATGTCATCTTAACCCAGTCAGTCCCTGGCTTTGACCCAGGACACACCTTAGTGACCTCCTAGTAGCTTGAAGTGCTACTGTATATACCAACAAAAGAAATCAGGTGATTCTGGAATGTACCAAGGAAAAGTTGTATAGGTTAAGAATGGTGAGGATCCTTTTGGAAAAGATCTTTATTGAATGACACTGTTATTTCATAGATTACATGTTAAGAATCCATGTGAGATTATAGAAAAAGAGGGTTTTCAAACAAATATTCCCTGTATGATACATAAATAAAAACAATTACATTAAATAAATTAATTTAGCTTACAACTGACACTTTTCTTTGCTTTGTCTTTAAATTTATTATGTCTTCTTGATGGGTGTTTAGGAAAGCAAATTTTGGAGTGTTAAGGGTAGAAACTGCAGCATCAAGAAAGAAGATTCCTTGGGTGTCCCTGGGGGACTTGTGGAATGATCTTGAGATAGCTAAAACATTTCCCAAAGACTCATTGGAAGAAGTGAGAGCCACCTTTAAAGAGCTTTACCCCAAATATTTTGCCAATGAAGAAATGTCTGCCCAAGAAAATAGGATCTATGCCTGGGACTTAATGAATCTGCTGTTTGGGTTTAACAAGATCTTTTAGCAAATGAAAGTAGCAGCAAATTGTGAGATTGAGGGACTCAGACTACGCAAAGAGAAAAGTGCTGAAATAATAAAAATGTGAAGAAATGACAACAAGGAACTTAGTAATAAGGTTGCTACTCTAGAGGAAAAACTTGCCAAAGTTTTAAAATAAGAGCCATCCAACAGTAAGAGTCTTGGTAAACAGACATGGTAAGTGGGGCTGGATTGACCCATATTCAACACAGCTGGATTTCTTGGGGTGAAGGTAGTTGGTCCAGTGTTTCACTGAATACATCCTTAAGCTTGTCAATTAATTCCTGCAAGGCTGGTGGTAGGTCCCTATGAGGGGGATTTGGGAGGGGTTCAGCCCTAATGACTTCAACTGAACACTGATTGAAGTCTAACTTGATGCCTTTAAACTTGTAGAACCCCTCCTCTGTAATTTTTACAAATAAAGTGTCATATAATATCTTGTTTTTCTCAATTAGGTAGACTCAGAAGCCAACACCATTTCTCCTGAGATTATTGGCAGAAGTACCCCAGTCAATATAGAGGTGGTTGTGTTGTAGCCAGTCCAGACCTGCAATAATGTTGTGGCTGAGACCATGCATGATGGGTCCAGAGACTCTGACCTGGTTGTTTCTCATTATTACTGAGAAGGGTACCATTTTATGAGTGATGGCTACTCTGTAAGAGTCTGCTATGTACACTGCTTTGAATTAACTGGGTACACACTCTAATTGTTGGGGGCCAGCAGATTCTTGATTAATCATGGTGTGATTGGCCCCAGTGTCTACCAGAAGCTTGTAGGTATTTCCACAGAAGTGAAAGAGGTAAGTCAAGTGAGTGATTCTATTTTGTGCATAACTAGCTTGGAGGGCAGGATTGTTGCTGTGTACCTGGAATAAATCCAGGGCTTTAACCTTGTTAACATTGTAATCACATTGGTTTCTGGAAAGGAGAGATTGAAGTTGCAAATCAAATGGGGTTGTAGAGCCTCTCATGTCTACAACTCCCAGGCTTTTTCTAACCCCTTAATCTGTTCCAGTTTCAGTTCATCCTTTTCAGGACACTTATTATTATTATCCTGTTGGCATGGCTGGAAGCAACCTACTTGGCTGTGGGCACTCCCTGGCGCAGGACAATGTTGAGAGGGGACATCATTGAATCTACAGAAACCCATTGTGGTTTGGTTGTTTGCTTCTACAGTGGCCTTATAGCAGTCATTGATGGAGGTGCAACACCCTATAGGCACCCATTTGAAGATATGAGGTTTTAAACCATTGATGATAAGGATGAAGGGCATAGTGCTTCCATTGGTGATAGCTTCTGGGGTGGCAGCAAGTGCTTGTTGCCAAGCAGTAAGGTACTCAGGGACTCTCCCTGTTTGTTTGATGGCAAGCAGGGGAGTGCCCACTATAATAGGTGAAAAGGTTTCACTGTAGCAGGACTTGGCAGCATCCCTAAAGATTGCACAGGTAACTTTGTGTTCTTGACTAGCCCAGTTGGTGAACCATATTGTGGTGGGCCCCATGAGGCTTCCTGGTGCAGTGGCAACCCACATGTGCTTGGGTACTTGAAAATGTGGAGACAGGTTTCTGTGGAGTGTAGCCAACTTACAATGAGGGCCCCCTCCACGCCACCTGCAAAGGATTCCAGTTGTAGGTTCAGCATGTGTGTCAGGGATATAGTCTTGGGTGGCCGGCCTGTTGTTTTCAGGGGTAACTTGGGCCAGGTTTTTTGTGGGCAAAGCCCACCACAAGAGGGGAGCTAACTTAAAAAGGTAGGAGATGGACTTTCCCACCCAGGACCACAGACTGGCGGCCAGGATTATGGTTTCAATTGCCCCTGTGAGGGTGATGTACACAATCCCAAACAGCTTACCAGTGTGGTTGATTGGAAGGTTGGGTGAGGAAGCGGGCATAAGTTTTGGGGTCACAGGTGGTTCCATGGGAAGGTCATAAGAAAAAAGATAGTTGAATTTCCCTCTGAACAACTTGGGTGTTGAGAATATCCACAGGCCTTGACAGTTGTATCTAACTGCATATTGTATGTGGGCCAAAGGATCAAGTTCAAGTATCTTTTCCAGGGTTTAGTCCTTGTATTTGAGTTTTAGAGGGTAGTCAGTGAAATAGATGGGTCCAAAGGGTACACCAGGAGGACGGAAAACTGCAGGCAGTGGGGCAGGGGACCAGGAGATCTTGTACTGAATTGGTAGATAGCAAATACAAAATAAGGTAATAGCTGTTTGAGCCAAAATAACATAACCTTTATTTCAAAAATGGCAATAAGGTTTGAGCGCAGAATTTATAGGCATATATAGCATCCTGCCTCTAAACTTAGCATTTCCCATGAGGGCTCCATCAAAATATTGGGGGAAATGCAGGTGGGTGGCCAGGAGGCCCGGGTGCAGGAGTGGCAAAATGGCCCCTTGGCTGGGTGTTCTCTCATTGGTTGGGATGTCCAAATTGGTCACTTGATTTTGGGCTGTGATCACGGGGTTGGGCCTAAAGCCCATGTTTTCCTTTGGCAGTCAAATTTGATTGGTTACCCAAGAGGACTTTAAGTTCATAAAGATCATAGAGGAACCTTCTCTGCCTCTATTAGGCAATTTGAGAAGCTCCTCCTTGGGCATCATCATAATTGAGCCTGCACTGGTATTCTGGCTTTGAGACTTAGCAGGGGCTTCAGCTTGCAGGGGCTCAATCTCAGAAAAACATGGGCAGACAGGCTCTTGGTCCATGGGGCCAGCGGCCCGCAGGAATTCAGCTTTAGGGTTCAAATCCTGCCCTTGGGCCTGGGTTTCCAGGGGTAATGAATTGTCAATCCTGACAATGTGCTGTGGCAGATCTGACTGGGGCAGGGTGACAATAATCTTATGTTGTCCTAGGAAAAGTTAGTTGTAGACACTAGTGGAAAACTAACTGGTCCTGGTATACAATATAACCCTCAGGGATTTCCTCATCAGTATCATGCTCCAAGCTTAAATTTTGACTTGTAAAGTTTTTAAACTGATTTATCCTTTAGGAATTTTCAATTTCAAATTTTTAAGATATTAATTTTGAGTAAAACCCCTTTCCTTTTTTGATGCTTGATTTTTACTTGATGTCAAAAGCAAAACATCAGTTACATCTCAAATGTTATGTAACCACCTTAGTTATCTCTTAATTTCAAAACTGTTGCAGATGACCTGTTTCTGTTTGAAGTTTACTCAAACTCTCACCTCTTATGTCTTATGTTGCAGTTGCAACTTACTTTTCTATATAAATAAATCCAACAAGGAAGAGTAGGCTTAAGCCAAAATTCTAAGTTTTTTCCCTGCTTAATATTAGATCTTCTTAATTTTAAAATTTTTAAATTTAAAACTTAATATTTAGCTTTTAAATTACATGTTTCTTTTTTTAGAAAACTCAATCTTTGATATTTATTTAAATCTTTAACTTTTAAATTAACAATTTATCTTTTTCTTTAAAAAATTAATATTTGAAATTTACTTAAATTTTCAACTTTAAATTTAAATTTATCTTTTTATTTTACTTTAATCTTTTAAAAATCTACTGTTGAAAAATTAAATTTTTAACTTTACATTTAACATTTTTGTTATTCATTTTTAATGATTTATCAAAACCACTTCATTTTTCTTTATAGAATTTATGTGGCCTATTTTTTATTAAAATCAAAATCATTTTTCTTATTTAAAAAATAACACAAGTAAGTTTTATCAATCTAGAGTAAAAAATTTTACCATGGAAATGGTAACTCAGCAAACTGCTGCTTTATTTACAAATCTTTTAAATTTTAAAGAAAATTTTGTATAGAGTGATGACTTATTATTCTCATGGAGATTTTCCCAATATTGACATACCACTTGTAACCACTCAAAATCTGGTGAACACTTTGTTTTATAATTTTGGGATTTTTACAAACTTTGTCTCCACATTTCACAAACTATAAACTTTTAGCAGTTTCTCTTAAAGTTTTACTGCTGTCAGGATACCAAGAGTACTGTGGGGCTCCAGTAGGTGAGGGAGGAGTCAAAGCAGGTACTAGCATGGCTCACCAGATGATGGGACCTATCTTTACCAGGTAGGAAAAGGCCTTCCCAGCCACAGCCTAAGGCCCAGCTGCTGGAAAGGCAGAGTCAATCAATCCTGTGAGCGCGAGGTAAAGCACTCCCAGGAATCAACTACTCTGGTCAGTGGCATCAGAAGTGGGGAGGTTGAGATGGTTGGTTTGGGTGTTAGGGGTGGTTCCATGGGGACTAGGTAGGCAGCAGGATTTTTGTATTTCCCATTGAAGATCAAAGAGTATATTGTGATTTCTCTGCCGTCACGGACAATTTGGTAGGGTTTCTTGGGGGCGTTTGGGCAGGTGTACCACTGCAAGTCCCCCAAGGTCCAGGGTTTGTAATTTGGGTTGGGAGATACTCATTGAAATGCATAGGGCCAAATGGAGCGTTGGATGGACAGTAGTAGTCAAAGGTGTTGGTTTTGTCAACTGGAGTCTGGCTATCTATCCCAGTGGATGGGTATTGACGCTTGGGTGTATGAAGATGAAAGAGTATCAAAAATAGGTATGGAAACAGATTGGTGAACCAAAGGTTCATAACAACTTTATTTGGTAAGGATGATGATACAGAACTTTTTCAGGTGCTTCTGATTTATATACTTACTCACATGCAAGTGCCTCTGGGCATTCTTCTGGTGCTATCTGTGTGGCAAGGATTGACATCTCAGGTTCTGCTGTTTGGTTGGCTGCTTCATGGTCATTTTTGGGGTTTTCAGGAACAGTTTATGGCTTTTTGGTGGTCCATCTTGGCTTTTCTGGCCATTGGTTCTGACAGGTTTGGCTTCTGGGGCTATGGGGGTTTTCCAAATTTGATCACCTTTTTTGGGCTGGCTTGACAGGCTTTCCTGAGGTCAAGGAACTTGATTAAAAAAGGGTCCCCATTTGGGGACCCCAAATTACTTAATGGAGGGTGGGCTTGAACTGGGTTTACTGGGCAGCTAAAAATAGTCTGCCTAGGCCCAGTCAAACCCATCAAGGCTTAGGTGTACTGTAAATTCAGAACCTAAACGTAAAAATGCAGGATTTCAAATCCTTGGTCCAAATTTTGAATAACTTTTGCGGGATGGCCTTTTTTAATTAAATTGATTTTTTTGTGTATTTATTTGAATTTTTAAAAATTTGGGAACTCATAGACACTTTACAAAGTTCAAATTGAACTGCATATTTCCAATGAACAAAATGAATTAACTAGAATCAATTTTGAAGCGTTCAAATCCATCAACCATTTTCATTAAGTTTACTATGTTTTTTGAAATTACAGGATTGTCAAATCCATGAACCAAATTTCAAATCACTTTTGAATGCCACTAGTAAACTCAGATATTAATTGCAGGAACTGAAATCCAAATTTAATGTACAGTAAGCACACTAGGAAACACCAACCCAAATCAAGAAGCTCCACTATGACTAAAATCAAACTAAAAATTCAATCTCAATAACCATGTTTAGACATAAAAAGTGATTAAACTTTAAAATTATCCAACCCCAGAAAGTATACAATATCATTCACTTCAAATCACAAATATAGAAATTCTGTTACTATCCAAGGCTAAATCAAGAGAAAATAACTACCCACAACTAAACCAATAAATCCAAATAAATACATATTTAATCTAAAATATATTTTTTATTTTATTTTTATGGACTGTCAATTGCATTCTCAACCAGCTCCTGCACCAGCCCGTGAGCAACCTGTCCACAAGGGTGTCCCAGAGGGTCCAAAAACAGACCCAGAACCCAACTCAAGGGGAGTCATGCCAACACACAGGCCTCCCAAGGTGTCAGCGCCAGCCAACCACCTCCCACATCTCAAGCCAGGAACAGTAGCCTTAATCCAAGACATAAGCTTCTCTCAAGGCTTACAACCAAAGTCTCATACACATAGGTCATTGGGAATAATGAGGTTACATACACCTTCACTGTGTACCCAGTTGTCACCCGGCCCCCGCTCTTGATCAAAGAGTTGCTACTTCCTGCCCCTGCGCTTTTGATACCTCATATGAGCCATTGGCCACCACCAAAGAGCCATCTGTGCCTGTGTCTTATGCCACCATTGACGGCGCCAGCGCAACCAAGTGTGAAGCTCTCCTCAACTTCTTGAATGGGGGAATGATGGTTTGGGATATTGTGTCCTGATTTGGTGTCACAGCCGGATACATTGCCAACATCAACACCAAGTATGGCAACACTGGGCAAATTTCAAAATCTGCCAAGGCTAAGCGGCAGCCCAGCCTCTTTCAGCCCACCTATTTCAAGGCAATCAAGCAGTGGGTTACCAAGGATTGCCACCTGGACTTGATTGCTGTCCAATCAATGCTTGCCACAGAGTTTGGGCTTTCTGTTTCCAAAACCCTTGTCTACAAAACTATGGTTGATTTGGGCTTCTTGTGGAAGGTGCTTGGAGTTTCTCTGTATAACAGAAACAATGAGAAGACCATTGAGGATTGACACATTTATGCCAAGACATATCTGGCCCTAAAGGAGACTGGGAATGTCCAGTTCTTCTACATTGACAAATCTTTGTTTTCCTCATCACTCAGGTCTAGACATGGGTGGGTTGAGAAGGGGTCCAAGGATAGCGTAGCCCATCATCCAGCTGTCTGTTCCCAGATCTATTCAATGGTTGCTCTTCTGGGTCCTTCCAGTCTAGATCAATACCAGATGATTAAAGGCTCCCATAACAGTGGGACATTTCTTGGTTTTCTCTAAACTGTCAAGGAGTATCTCCAGATCATTTACCGCAGTACAACCAACATTGTTGTGTTAGATAATGTTGGGCTCCACAAAGTGGATCTGGTTGTGTCTGATTCCCCCCCCCCCATCAATGAAAACACCCACATTTCCAGCCACTGGCTTACTGATTGTCCAATGAGACTTCTCTTCCTCCTGCCATATTCCCCATTCCTGAATACAATTGAAAAGTCTTTGGGTGGATCAAAAATAAGGTGAAGAGAGGCCTCCCTCAGGACACCAAGGATCTCTTCAACACCCTTGAGGTCAGTCAATTTGCAATGCCACCTAATGTGGTGGCGGCTTTTTACAAGCACTCATAATCATTCCTCCCTAAATCCCTGGCCTCCAAGCCAATCAGATAAATGGGTGCTCTGGGTTTTATTTGTTTTCATTTTCATTTATTTTGTTTTTATTAGAACTTGAAAATTATTATTTATATATAATGATGTGACATTTGATTGTAATATAGACATATAAGAATACATAGAAAAGGTAAGTAAAATTAATCATACTAGGTAAGAGGACATATATTTTTATTCTAACACACTGAATATTATATTGACTGTTGCGCTAACAAATAAATAGATTAAAAAAGATAGAAATGGATTAATTTTATTTAAACAATTGTGAATCCTTGTTGGTACTTTGGCTTTTTTAAGCCACAAATTGGACCTTGCAGGTCATCATCTGATCCTTATTATTTCAGTGCCACTATAGCCACACAACATGGAAATCAATGATTTTCATGTATTGCTTACTAATTAGCACTTAGGACGCGGGTCAAGCATATCAAATATATTTATCAAATCATATTAAGAGGGAAAGGTAATTCAAGTTCTAAACAATCACTTGTTTAGAATATAAGTGGAGGGGGACGCATGATGCGGTTAAATTCAATTCTTGTTGTTTGACTATGTAATAAATGAACCTGTACTCAACAAGCTAGTAAATAAAAATATTTTTAACTTATTTTTTATTATTGGACATGGTTGCAACTATAACTAATGTCTTGTAATATATTTAGATATACTACTATTATAATTTACCTATTAAAATTTAAAACAATCTTAAAATATTAAAAGTAAAATTATAATTATAAATCTTAAAATTTAACTATTAAAGTTTAAACATTAAAAATTTAACTATTATTTTTAATTGTGATTTATTTAATCATGATTTATTTAATATTAAAATTCTCAATATTGAAATATGTAATATTAAAAATTTTAATATTGAAATATGTAATATTAAAATATTTAATATTAAAAATTTTAATATTGAAATATGTAATATTAAAATATTTAATATTAAAAATTTTAATATTGAAATATGTAATATTAAAATATTTAATATTAAAAATTTTAATATTGAAATATGTAATAATAAAATATTTAATATTAAAAATTTTAATATTACATATTTCAATATTAAAATATTTAAAATTAAAATTATAATATTAAAATTTTAATATTTAAATTTTGAGATTTAATATTAAAATTTTAATAATTAAAATTTAAAATTTAAAAAATAAAATAAAACTTAAGTTGCAAGGGAATATTATTTATTAGGGGGATGTAAATTGAGGGGGATGTGATTATTCCGGGGAATTACACCCCAAAATTAAATTTTCAGCTAGAGTGTCTAATTGGATCCACGTACTCTTCTGTACGTGGTGGACAACCCTGGATCCAATTACTAGAGGGGTGGCACCCTGTACCCTGGTGGCTGTTAAATGTTTAATAAAAGGAAGGCAGGTGAGCAAATCAATTACAGTAGTTTTAAAAGCTATGGCAACAACCAAAAATACTTCAGATTTAAACAAAATGATTTCAGATTTGAACAAAATACAAGTCATGCAGGATTCAGGATTCAATTAATTTAAAAAAATTCAGTTAATAAATGAACTTTCAAACAAAAAACAAAATTTCACTAGCCCATTATACAAAATTATATCAAACATCAAGTGGTGTAGTTCAAACCACAAACAAAATGAACTGACACAACAAGTTAGATGAATGGATGCTGTTCTGGAGTATGTTAAAACAATCAGGATTCATATAAGGCATCAACAGAAGGACTAAAATGAAACAAAATTTGAGCAATATAGAAGCAAGATTCCACAAACATGAAACAAAATGAAGTCACACAAGATGCGTAGTATGAGCAGCCTAAAATAGAAAAATAACAGTTTAATAGCCAATCAACAGCTATCTAATTTAGGGACAAAGGCATTTTATTTGTTTTCATGGATACTGATTTGTATGGAATGGTTTTGAGAACCTTCCAAATATGGACTCAAGATTATAATAAAAATAAATCATTAAATTTTAAAATTTCTACTTTTAGTGATTTTATCCTAGGTTTTTTTTCAATATGGTTTTCAACAGCAACATCTTCAACAGCGCCAGCAGCCAAGCCAGCTTCAATGGAGGTGAGGCTCAGGGCGTGGAGGCACCTGTTTATACCCAAGCCTTTGAGGCAGTTAACAAGGAAGCTGACCTGTTACTGACCCCTGACCCATATGGCTTTGACTTGTTTGAGAGTCACTTAGCGTCTAGCTCTGCCCCTGCTCCCATACCCACCCCCACACAAGCTGCCCAACAACCAACCAATCAGGATGGCAACCTTGATTTGGAACAACTTACTGCTGCTAGCCAACCTGCCCCCCTACAGCCAATCAGTCTTCAGTTCCTGTGGCCCAGCGCTCCAAACAACAAATCATCACCACCCAAATTCTCCAGGAAATTGTAGCACTAAACCTACAGGGTCTGTCATGGGACCAGACTGCCGCCCAGTTGCAATTCACCTGAGCCACAATAATGCAGGAATTCAATAACTTAATGAATAAGGGGAATATGATTGGGACAGCCAAGAAGCCAAAGAAGACCCCCAAGTCCCAAATCAATGAGGCATACCCAATAATGCTTGACCTCCTCCAGCGGGACCCTAAGCTTTCCCTAACCCAGGTCTGCAAACAGCTTGCGCACCATAACATATGGGTCTCTGAGCGCATGGTGCAGCTCTGGATGCACAGAAAGGTGGCTTCCATACAGGTTCTTAAAAAATTTCTGAGCAACTAATGGGATGTTGCTGAGGATTCCCCGTATGATCTAGACATTGAATCAACCCTGGCCTGATGCTTGACTAGTCTATCAGATGACATCATTTTCATCTTTTACTATAAGCTATCCATAGATTTTGACAATTTTGGTGCGCAAGGAAGAGCTGTCACCCAAAAAGAGAGGAAGAAGGTCAAGAAGGGGACGTTCATTGGTGCATTCCTGGCTGTTTCATCCAAGGGTTTTGTCTACTATTGGACAACCCCAAATTTCACTGATGTCTAGAAGTATAGCCACACCCTTGATGGATTACTCAACTCCTGGGATGGCTCAAATTCAAAGCATCAGGTTTTCTTGAGTCACCAGATGGAGGGTAGCTCCACTGCCCTTGAGGCCATCAAGCAATGTGGGCACCAGGCCTCTGTGTACCCAGCTGGCCACGCAGACATCCATCTGGTTGATGTTGTCTTTTTTAACATTGGATTCACACTACGGGAGCGCCACCTTCAGGCTTTTAACAACCTCTATCTTGGGGTCCTTGATCACAATTTTCTCTTTGGCTGCCAGATGGTGGCTGACTTGTTTGTGCAAATGGTTTTCCATGTGAACATGGGAAACCAATCACACAATGATAAGTGCCTCCCACCCCGTGCCATAGCCACCTACCAGCCCATCCAGCCAATGACTGATGAGGAGTACAATGAGCGTTATATGGCGGCCATCACGCACAATCCTCCTACCTCTACCCCTGCCACCACCACCACCCACCTTCCAGCCCCACCCACCCAATCCCAGACCCCCCAGGCCAGCACTTCCTCTACATCTTCCTTCCCTTGCTATTCTTCCTACTAGGCATCACTCTTCTCTGCCCCAATAAACCCCCTGTTGCCAAAAGTTTTCTATATATATTATCTTTATTTTGAATTTCAATTGTTCATGTTCTCTTTGTTTATAGTTGGTTTTATTCTTTATGTTCAGCTTATTTCTATAAAATCATATATTTACTATGCTGTGTATCTAGATCCAGAACACAGTTATTTTTACTAACCAAACACAGCCCCTTGTGAAAAAATTAACAACAATTTGGTGATCAGCTAAATTTTAATTTGTAAATTATAGGTTAACTGTTTTTAGATAAAGTTGTTACTGATCTGAATTCAAAACCTTAATGATAAACTTTAAGCCAATCAGGAGCCAAGTGATAAAGTGATTGTTGTGACATAAAGTTTATTATTAAGGTTTTGAAATTGGATTAGTAACAACTTCATCTAAACACAGTTAACCTATAATTTTCTAATTAAAATTTAGCTGATCACCAAATTGTTGTTAATATTTTTACAACAGGCTGTGCAAAGCGCCAAAAATAATATGGCAATTATGGAAGCAATGCCAACACAAAGCAAACAACACATATTGAGATGAGCGTAAAACATATACAAAATGGGTAAAAAGATGGGATAGTGTAGCAAATGAGAAAACAAACAGGAATAAACAAAGAGGCAATAGTATCAGAATAATACAGATTTATTGGGGCAAAAGCTATAAAAACATATGGAAAGGTTACTAAAAAATCAATGAGAGAATTGGAGAAGCTGCTTAAAGACCTTGACTCTGCAATTGCAGAGATCAAAGAAATTGGCCACAAGGTCAAAGCCAGAGTGAAGTCTGCTGTCCTTAAAGAGGACAAAATAGACATGGTGTCTGCAAAGGCCCTTATGACTAAAATACCAGACACCCCTGAGAATACAATTGAGCGCCTACTCAACATTCAGAAGACAGTGGTTGAGGGCTTGCAATTCAAGTCATTTTCCCTCTCTGCGCCGTCTGTCTGGACAGACAACCCTGAGATGTATGCACATCTCAAGCCAGAAAAGCGCGCCAGGAAAGAGGACACTGAATTGCCAGCACAATTACTTGCGCCAAGAATGGTGAAGCCTGCTGAAGCTACTGGCAAGGAGGAACCTGCAAAGGTACATAAAAAATTATAATTAATGAAAATTATAAAATACTTACCTTTTTTTAGACACAATTGACAATGAACTCTGTTGGGTCCTGGTTCCTTTTGTCCCGCCCACCTTCTATTCAAATTTTGCCACTCACTTGGCCAAACAGCTCTATCTGTCCCCCCTGTCTTACAGGAGCTTGAAGACAGGGTCCACAGGTCCTTTACAATGTTGTGGGAGGCATTGGCTGAGCTTACTCATGCTGAGGGGGCATCCAAGTGGGCACTTACTGCCTACAAGGATGCCCAATTGGTCCGCATTGACCCAGTAGTCCTCAGTGGAGTTTGCTGTGTAAACTCCATTGAACTTGTTTGGGATGTCCTGGAGACGCTCCCATTCAAGAATGTACCAGAAATGGGCCAGACCCATGCGGCTGCTTACTTCTGCTACCCCTTGGAGCACACGCTCTCTTACCTTCTTGACACCTTTATGGTGCTCAGTGGTAAAACTGGCTGTTGCAGATGCAACAGCTGTAAAGAAGACAAAAATCCTCCTGGCAGACTTTGGGCTGACATGGAGTGCCAACAAGACAGGGGTCTGCAAGCAATGGAGCTGACCTTTGCTAAAACAAAACATGAGAATAATATCAGTGCAGTTTTTAATAAATTGTGCAAGTTTACTGAAGCCTTTGCTGGGCAAAGGCTTCATCTGGTGGTTTACCTGGGGTATCTCTTCTACTTTGGAATGGGCGCCAGCGTGGAGGATCTTGACAGGGTCCTCCTAGAAATTGATAAGGCCAGGCTCTCCCTGGATGGGAAGAAGGTCCCCCCGTGTTACAACTTGGTAAACCACATTATCCAGGACGCCCTGGTCCTGGCTGGGATATACAGGTTTGCAGCCCTGTCTGAGAAGCTGCTGCTTTACTCCCACCTGACCATTCTGCCTTTTTCCAGCAGGCAGAAGTATTTTAATAAGGGTGTATTCACTGTCCACAGTGTGGTGGTGGAGGTTGTGCACCACCTCCATTGCAGGGTGGGTACATACAGAAGAACTCACTACAGGCGCTCTTGAATTTTTTTATATATTAATAAACATCTTATATACTCCAGATTATTTTCATTATAAATAATTATTTTAAAGTCTTATTTTAGCAAACAAGATTTGCAAAATATATCCCAAGAAGGTCTTAATAAAAGCATAATAATATATATTAATAAAATCTACTTCTAATTTGTACACTTTACATTTAACTTTTTTAATTTTGGTTTTTATATTTATTTGCCAAAGGTGATATTAATGTGCTCACGTAATCCAGTATCAAGCGTTTGGGATACCCTTAGATGCTACAATAAAAAATTATTATAAATAAATAAATTATTAACCTTCATTGATGGTCCTGCTGAATGTAATTACGGGCTTGGAAACATCTAAATATAAAATGATAATTAATAAATCTTGAATAGTAAATTAGAGAATATAAAAAAGTTGGACAAGCTAAGCCTTTAATTGATTGGCTGTTTGGCAAGGCATGCAGGGATGAACAAATCAGTATGGTCATAGAATTTGGCCACAGTCTCAGCTTAGAGGGTGTGGATCCCAGCCTGCAGCAAATTAAACAGGTCTTTGGTCCCAGTTGGGGTTCCATGCTTGACAACTTGCTTGAGCCACCCAAAGACTTCCTTGATGGGATTTAGGAAGGGCAAATAGGCAGGGAGGAAGAGAAGGCAAAAATTTGCTGTGGCCAACTGCTGGGGGCCCACAGCAATGCTGGTGTCAATCATTGGGAATTCCTCAAGAATGTCAGCCACCTTATGGAGACCAATGTTGTCCAACACAATGACATTGGTGAAGCCCAGGCTTGTGCGCCTCAGGTGCTCCTGGACCAATCAGAGAAATGACAGAAAAGTCTGGCTGTTGTAAGAGCCTAGAATCATTTGATATAGCTCAACCCCCTTTGGTCCAAGGAGAGCCACCATTGAGTAGGCTGTGATGCGGACTGCAGCATACCAAGCCATCCTGTCTTTGGAGCCTTTAGGGACATAGCCATATGCATTGTGCATAGACAAGACAAATGCCAATTTGTTGATATAGTAAAATTTGACTGTCTCCTTGGCTTTGAGAGCAGTGTACGCCTCAGCGTATTTTTTCCAAGTCTTGATGTTGGTTGGGCTGTTTCAAATTATAGGGAGATACCCCAAGCTTTTTCCAGGAAAAGTGCATCCTTTTCAGCAGATGGTAGTAAAAGGAAATTGAGGCCCCAACCCCAAAAGTAGATTTGACCATGGCCTGTATATTTGCCAGTTCAAGATGGCAGTCCCGGATTATCTACTGGTGGATTGCCCATTTGTGCTCCTTGGTGAGCATGGTAGAAATGTGCATGGATTTCTCCACAGCAAGGACTTGACCCGTGTTAATGAACTTGTTGAAGGTCTTGCTGGCGTACTTGGGATCCACTCTAACAAGGGCTGTGACTGCCTTGTAATCACCCAATTCATGCATTAGCTTAAGCAGGATAATGTGTTTGATGTCAGGAATGCGCTTCTGGGCGGGCTTAGTGGGCACAGATAAACTGGGATCCTGATTGATGACTGGCACACAAGTCATGGGCACCTTGGTATAGAACGCAGCAACCTTCTTGAGCACTAGCTGCCCCTCATCAGTTTGGTAGAACTCAGGCTCCTCATCCTTTTCCTGATTGCCATCACTGACGTAGAGCTTGTAGCTAGTATCAAGTACAGGCTTCACCTTCTCCAGCATGGCTGACAGGACCAACTCTTGCCGGTAAACAATGTCAAACACATATGAAGTAAGCTCTACCTCCTTGTTTCTAACTGTTTTTGTTGTGATAACCTTGGTGGGCTTCTGGGTCAGCTTGGGGACCCAAGGGTTGATGCTCTGCACCCTAGAAGCTTGTGCTCCTTGAACCGTCTGTGTCAGTGCAGCGTCACTATGGAACTCTCCTCTCCCATCTCTTCCTTGAGTAGGCACTTGGGTTGCACTAACTCTATTCTTTGACCCGCGGGGGCAACTGCAACTGTGGTGCACAACAGGTGATTTGGTACTCTGGTGTTGTGTTCCTTCCATTTCAAAATCTAATAAAATATTAAATAAATTTCAATTAAGTTACTCCCTAATTTTAATTTTTGCTTTTATCTCAATATGGATATTTAATTAGAGTTTTTCCCACCCAATATCCCAATTATAGATTTTTTAAATCTTAATTAGTTGTTTCTGGTTTACAATGCCCATTTTAGAATACCTGAAATCATTTTCACTTATTTTCCCAGATTTACGCCAAATTAAGCACCAAACACAATATTTTTAAAATTTATGTTTCAGCTCTCATGTCTTATTTTAGATACCTTAGTATCATTCTTGATTAATACATTGCACACATTGAGTGAGTGATTTCATTTACATAGTGAGTTCCTATTGTGTTTTGCTTTTGGATTGAGTTCTGACTCACCTTGCTTGTGTAATACCCTAGAATGGTGGGCACCACTTGGAGTATGTATGGTAGCAAATTGGAGAACTGGAAACCTGTCAAGGCGGTGATTATGGGATACACTGTCATTAGCCAGCAAAATACTTTGGCGTGTATGTTGAAACGCCTGAAGCTCCTGGCAAAGTAGGTGAGGATGTAGTAAGCAGACGTATACATGGCTATGGAGAGTGTCAAATGGGGAGATACCAGAGGCGGCCAGGGTCCAGTGTTTGAAGAGTTAAGTTGGCCAGGGTTGTGGTATGGGTCATAACCTAGTCCTTCTGTGGAGGGGCCAAAGAACTCTGAACTCTGTTGGTAGCCTCCAATCCCAAGGCAAGCTGTGAGCACAGCTGTGAAGATGAGGTGATTCATCTTCACTGAGTTGGAGGGTTGACAGGGGCTTGATCTGTAAGCTTAACTGTAGTTGGAGTTAGAAATTTCACTTTATTGAGGGTATTAGTCTCAATAATAGCACAGGCTACTACTGAGAGGAGATCCTTTATTTATAGTGGGCCCCCACTTGCAAAGTTTTGCAAGTGGGAGTAAAAACATGGGACTGGAGTCCCCAAAAGCTTTGTCATGGGAATTTGGAATTGGTGTTTGAAGGGATGGTCAAACCCTTGTTCCTGGGCAATCTGTTGGGGTTTTAGACAGTTCTGCTTGGGACCAATAATTTCCTCTGGATGGGTGGTTAGGTGGTGATGACAACTCTTGGATTCAAATGTTTCTATTTTTGGTTTGGGGATGCTAGTTTGGTTGGAGTCTAGACCTAGCTGATTGTTGCCAGCCACCTGGTTTTATTGGCTGTAGGTCTTGTTATTTTTATCTTCTGGAGTTATTTTTGGCTTTTCATTGATATTTTTAGAATTTGACCTGTCTTGTGAAACATGAATTTGCCCTTCTTCCTGGGCACAAGAATTATTTTTCAAATTATCCCTTGTTTTAAGGGACTTTTCTGATTGGCTGGGTGTCATGGTGGGTTTTGGTTGGCTGAGGAATGGGCCCTGGGACCCGGGTGGGCAACTGGCAGTCAGCAGGGGCCCAGGGAGCGGGTGGGTGGCCTGGGGGCAAACGGCGGGTCCGCTGGGGGAGGGGTGGGCAAGCGGGTGGCCGGCAGGGCCTGGGTTGGCAGCTGAGTGGCAGGTGGGAGCCAGGCAAGCGGGTGGGGGTCTGGCAGCAGGTCTGCAGGCGGCGGGCTGGGTGCGCGGGTGGGCAACAGGAGCCTGGCTGGCGGGTGGGAGGCTAGCGGAGGGCTGGTGGGGACTTGCGGGTGGCTGGCTGGGCGGCAGGAGCCCGCTGGGCGGGCAGGTGGCTGGCAGGAGGCTTGCAGGTGACTAGCGGGGTTCCAGGGGGCTGGCAGAGGGGGGCAGGCGTCTGCGTGGTGGCGGTGGGCGCCTGCCTGGATGTTAAATTATTCCGGTTTCCATAAAAATCTGTTTTTTCTGAATTTTAATTTTTCTTTTCCCCTGATAGTGGGGGAAATTCCCTATCAAATTTTGCCCCTACTCTTGGGCATTCCTCTACTTGTTTCCAAAAATTTTCCTCAGTAGAAATCTGGTTTATGTCAGGAATATTTCTGACAGCTTGGGTGTATTTTGTCACCAATTCACATAGTAAACATATGTACACCAAAAGTCAACTCACACCATTTTGTTTGTGAATCAATGTATTTTGGATTGTATTTTGAATTTTTTTGCTTTGCGCGTGAGCACTTTGTTGCTGTGTTGACTCCTTTTGCCCAATAACGCCAATAAACCCTGTTAACAGAGTGTATATTGTAACCTGATAGTTGGATTTTGCTTAAATCTGAAATCATTTTGTTTAAATTTGAAGTATTTTTTGGTTGTTGCCGTAGCTTTTAAAACTACTGTAATAGGTTCTTTTCAGGGGGCACATAGTACCCAAACAACAATGCCAATGCAAAGGAGTTGTACAGGATGTGCTCAACTGTCCTATACCCCAATGGTGTCTTCTAGTGTTCCAGTGCTACTCAGCAAATATCCATTTGAATAGGTACATCCTCCAACTTTTTGACATTGGTTTTTAATATGCAATGTAGGAGGATTCCCAGGTATACCACAACGTGAATTCTTTGCAAGGTATATTTTTTGGAGAAAATGCACAATTTTTTGAAGACTTGAACTAATCTATTGATATAGGATGTTTGATTGAATTTGAAGAGGGCTCCAGGGGGCGCCCAACTTGTATCAGCCCCCCATGCCTTGGCAAACAAAAGGAATAAAGGTTTAAATGTGTTCACAAGAACTGTGTTCCCTGACTTTGTTTGACAATGCCTTGAATACTTCATTAAAAATTTCAGTTTTTAATTATTCAGTTTCTATTTGAAAGTCAGTTTTGATTAGGTTTTTTTCATATTCATTGATGTTTGTTAATGAGAATTGTTGAATGCTTTCATATATATTCATCAAAGTTTAGTTTGACATCCCTGTGAATTTCATTCATCTCTTTGAAGTTGATATTTGCTCATATTTTGTATGCTTCCCTAATCCATGGCAAGCACCCCGCGGGTGGTAAATATTCCCTAGCTTTAACTTCAATATTTGAAAAATTATTCATATTCTGTTGAATTATTTTATTTGTTTGGTTTTTATTTATTTGTTTTACAGGGGCTATCAGTGACTGGTAACCCCCGTAGAACCAACTTGACGTAAAAGCGGCCACTTCTGCAACCTTGTCCCCATTCCTAGTGATAACTAAAATAAATATAAGTAAAACATAAAAAGACTTACTAATTGTTTCCCCTGCGGCCCCCTCAGCCACAGGCGCCACTTCAGCAAACTTCATGAGTGTTGGCTGCTCTTCAGTAATTTTTCTAGGCTTAATTATCCTTATCTTTCTTGCAACTTGTGTTTCTTCTTGGTTTTAATTTGATAAATTTTCTGTATTTCTTGAAGTGCTCTTGCTTCTTGACTGAGTTTCATTTTCATCTGTTTCCATTTGAGTATTTCCCTCTTCATTTGTGTTTATTTCCTTTGGGATTTCAGTTCCTTCAATCAGTTTGATTTTCTTATTGTTTTCTTTGGCCCCCTGCCAGAACTCCCACAAATTGTAGGCCACATCATTGAACTTCAGACTTAATAGGATTGTTCCCTGGAGATTGAGCATGGCAATTGTTCTTTTTGTCTATAATATTTCCTAGTTTATTCAGAGAATCTTCTTTTGACTGTATTAGTTGCTGGCCCTTGTTACCCAGCTTTCCTGTTACTATTTC
The DNA here is from genome assembly GCA_014839935.2 of Entomophthora muscae. Classification (NCBI taxonomy): domain Eukaryota; kingdom Fungi; phylum Entomophthoromycota; class Entomophthoromycetes; order Entomophthorales; family Entomophthoraceae; genus Entomophthora; species Entomophthora muscae. Next base: position 185,731 of record QTSX02005074.1, on the reverse strand, counting down.
CCTTATATTTTCTTCTAGTTCAACAACCTTTTGCAGGTGTGCTTCTAATTTATTTATCAAGTTATAGATATTTGACATTTTGTTTGAATTCCATCAAAAAACTGATTTTATAGTATTAACTTCAATGCATGAATATTTTTCATCATCATTAATAAATTAAAGACCATAAATGTAAATATTGCATTAGGATATTGCAATTAGACATAAACTCTTGATATTTTGATATTATATGCATAACCAATTCATTTTGTTTAATAAAATTCATTGTAAACTTGGCCTTTTTTATTGTAATTTATTGAAATGAACTGTGTTTATATTAGAGAGCCATTAACGCTTAGTATAATATTGATACATAGTGCATTTTACAGCCTGTATATTTACCTATTGGTGATAATTCTATAAACTTTTTAGTTGGATTTTGCGAGGTAATAAGAATGTAATGTGTTAATAAATTACTATTCATTGTCATTAATTGGCTGATTTTCTTTGCTGTGGCAATTGTGCATTTTCTGATATTTACACACTGGGTTCTAATTGGTTGGTTTCATATCCAATCACACAGGCAATAGGAAATCAAGCTGCCACCCCAACCACATCTGGTCTCAGGGTAACGGCTTGATTTCCTATTGCCTGTGCAATTGGATGTGAAACCAACCAATTGGATACTAGTGCATAAATATCAGAAAATGCACAATTGCCACAGCAAAGAAAATCAGCCAATTAATGGTAATAAACAGTAATTTATTAACACATTACATTATTATTACCTTGGAAAATCTGACTAAGAAGTTTACAGAATTATTACCAATAGGTAAATATACAGGCTGTAAAATGCACTATGTATCAATATTTGTACTGAGCATTAATGGCTCTCTAATATAAACACAGTCAATTTAAATAAATTACAATTAAAAAGGCCAAGTTTACAATGAATTTTATTAAAAAAATGAATTGGTTATGCATATAATATCAAAATATCAAGAGTTGACGTCTAATTGCAATATTCTAATGCAATATTTACATTTATGGTCTTTAATTTATTAACAATGATAAAAATATCCATGGAATTAATTATGTTACCACATCAAATGCACAACATTCTTTACATATGGGAAATTCTAACAATGTAAAAAATATATTATTAATTGTGAATTGGAAGAAATAATATCAATTTTAATAAGTTGTCACAAAGAAAAGTTTTATTTTACTCACCAAAGGACAAGTAGGGGAGGGAATGGGGGAAAGAAAATTGCCTTCATCTGCGCCTGTGAAAGGGACAGCAGCAGAGATAGTGGTGAGGGAATGGGTGGTGGTTTGGGAGTCAGGGTTGGAAGGTGGGTGGCTTGATGGGGGGTTGGGGAGGCAGGGTTTGTTGACTGGGAAGGGGCAGCAAGAGCTGATTGCTTCAATTGCTCAAATTTGTCTTCTGTCACATATGCGGGCTTGGTGAAATGAATGGATTTACATGGGGGGAGACAGGAGTCCTTTCTGGACTTATCACTATCACTTGTGTCAAAACAGCAGTCTTGACCTGCTAGCAAGGTTCCAAACAAGCAGGTTTGTGACCTGCAATCTGATTACCTGGCCACTCAAAGCCAGACTAGGAAGTCAACTTGAATTACCAAATCCAACAACATGAACTGATGATGATTCTTTATGATGGATACCTTGTTTTGGCGCTTGACTCATTATCAGGATCAAGCCACCCCCTTCACCATCCAGCCGTGTGATCAACACAATCATGTTCCTGTTATCCTTGATTCACATTGACTATATATGTCAGGAATGCCTTTGCTTTAATTCCTGACAACAACAACAACAAAGTCTTTGTTAATCCTGGGTTTGAAATCCCTCTTCCTAAGTTAGTCTTTTCCTCAACTCCTAAAAAGGAATTATTAGTATGTAATAAATGTTCTAAATTACCTTTTGCTGTCCTGGAATCAAGTCCGGAGGTCTCCTGTATCAACACAGGGATTGAACCCGTGTCCTCTTGGTTGCCTATGAATCACCTAGATAATGTTAGTATTTTGAAGTCAAATTTACCTTTCTTGATGCGCAAAATGACTGCCTGTAGCCAATCAGAAGTTACAACGGGTCCTGGGACTTTTGAATTTGATTTCAATTCAAACAATAATAACGTTAATTTATTAGAAAGCTCTGTACTTGATTTAAATCAAGTAAAACCAATATCAACCGCTTCTGTTCATGCATCTGCTTCTAGATGCCACCCCAAAACTGTTAGTTCTCCAACAGCTGGGGTAAGTAACACCCAGCTGTTTGGAGAAGCCTCAGCTGGGGTTAGATAAGTTAAATCTTTTGAAAATCTAAATCAAAGCTCCCCCTGCCAAGTTCTTCCCCAACTTACCCCCAAATTCCCCTGATTATTTTCAAATTGGATACCAATGACAGCCTATATAAGGCTCCAGCTTTCAGCATTATTACCTGTTCAGTTAATAAAGTCAATTTGCCAACCTAGTTGATTTTCCTTTTGCCTGCTATCAAATCCTGAAATCAAACATCATGATGCTACCCAAGTCATCCCAATGGGGACCATTTGGGTATAAATGGTTGGTTTGGTTGCTCCTTGTACAGTCCCTTACTGCAAGCCTATCTTTTGGAACCAGAGCAGATTCTGGTTTTCCCCCTCCCAATTACTTGGACAAGTTGTGGCGCCAAGTGGTATCAGGTGTATGGTACACCGCCACCCCACTGTCACCTAATCCCCCAATCACAGAGGAACCACAGGTCATGGGGACCAGTCCGCCCAATCCTTTCTTGTTTCATCCTATGGCTTCTGTTTTCCTCCTAAGCTATCTTGGAGCTTATTTACTGTTGGGAAGATTTAATCCCCTTTTAGGTCAATATTGCCTTATTGGAGAATTGTTCCATATGGGGATAGTCTCCCTTTCAATTGGTTCTCTAATTACAGGGTTGAACCCATCTGCAGCCATACACCTTTTGGATGGTATGTTTCCGAGCAGATGGGTTCCTGACAATATAATTATCATCTCTCAATAAAGAATATTATCTAGCTTCTAAATATTTTTCCCCTTGTAACTCTTCTAAAACAGCACAGTTACAACACTTGCATAGAAAATGACAAGATTTTATAGGTCCTGGACAAACACAGAAGGGAAAAGCTCATAACCCTTATCAATTTGGGTGCACAGTTCATTGTATGTGGCAGGCTTTAAGCGCCTGAGAGCAGAACCAAAATTATAGAGACATGCATCTTGCAGATGTATGTTGGCGTGATTGATGGGGTAGGACCAACAGGTATGCCCTGCAGCCCTGATTTCTTGGGTTGCCCATTCCCACTGCTCCATCTCAGCACTCAGAACAACTGTGTACACAGTGTTTTGGGTAGCCCACTCCTCTAGCATGGCCTTGAGCTCTGTCTGGTAGGCATACCCATCTGCCCTGTTTGACAATGTGGAGTAATGATTGACACCCAATGGGAAAACTGCCAACAAAACCCCAACAAATTGATACAGGATTGGCCTGCGCTTTTATATGTCAGACTGGACACGTTTTTCTCCATAGTCTTGAATACTTGCAGAAATCTTGGCATATGATAGGAAGATTATGTCATTGCATGTCCTAATTGCCCTTCCTTTGATAAAATTGATGATTATAGAATCATAGGGGTCAGTGTCCACCAAAATGGGGCCACTGAGAGCCTGATTGGATATGAGTCTGGCGGTAACCACAACTCTGTGCACCCACAAATTCACTGTTCTCTTATTTTTGAAAATGCTGTGGAGTTCCAGTTGGAGACAAACCTGGACCAGGGGCATCTGCGGGTCACGCTCCATAATAGCCATCATGAGAGGATGGGCTTTTTCACCTTCAGTTGAAGAATGGGCACCAGTTGTGGTCTTCTTGGTAGGGGGGCCACAGTTGGCGTGGGCTTGCAGGGTTGCAGCCACAGTGGACTTTGAAAAACCCATTGTGGCTGCAATTTCCCCAAGGGACATAAGCATCCCTTGCTTTTCAATCATTTCAAGAACAATCTCTGGAGTGATCAATTTTCTTCTGTGTCTTGCAGGATGATTGGCCAGGGGAGGGATATGTCCATCTTGGGAACTGGCCAATGCCATCTGATTGGCTGTTTTGGGATTTGGGGCTGTCTGGGTGATCACTTGGCTCAAATGGCTGGTTCTGGATGCTATTGTTGATCTGGTATTTGGGTTGACAGCTGCCTGTGCATGATGGGCAAACAGGGCCATGCTGGAAGTTGCAGGAGAAAGAACACACTCCTGGGTGGGGCTTGTGGAGGGGCCTGTGGGTTGGGAGTGGCCATAGACAGAGGCTTCCCTGTTAAGGGACCCAGCGTAGCCCTGCATGATTTTGACAAAGCCAGGGAACAGCTCGTTGACTTAGTTGTTATTGAAAGAAGACATAATAAATTTTTATTAAATATTTTAAACTCAAAAAGAGACGTGTATATTTTAGTCAATTTTACTGTTAAGTATGTTAAGTTGGTGAATATTATGATCTAAATTTTAGCCGTCCTAAAATGGAATAGGGTGATTTTTGAGAATGCCTATGATTCCTAAAATAATTAGAGAAAATCCACTCTAGATCCTTTGACATCCTTTTTGAGACATGCATAAATTATATTTATTTCAAATTCACATCATTTTTGATTTGAAATTTGGTTCTTGGATTTGACAATCCCACAATTTCAGATTTGTTAATTTTTACGTGATGTCTATGATTTGTTTGTTATACAGGAAATCTTAAATTGTACATTAGAATCCTGAATTTCCAATTCATGTATCCCGCATTTGTTTGCTGAGTTTTGTCTTTTGTTAGTTGATTTATCTGCTTAAGAGATTTGAAATTTGCCAATTTAAATAAACCAAAAAAAGTCAAATTAAATGGTTGAGTTTATTTAATATTTTAATTTTCACTCAGCTGAGTTGCCTGCAAAAGTGATTCAAAATTGGGACCAAGGATTTGATAATCCCGCATTTTTATGTTTAGGTTCTGAATTTACAGTAGCTTTTGGGGCCCAGAACAGGCCCCACAGCTACCACCAGGGTAGGAATGGTTCCTGCACCTGTATTTGCTTCAAAAAGCAAAAATCCAGGTGCAGGTGGATCTCCCCTGCCCGCTAGCCCCACCTGGTAGCTAGGAGCGGGTTTGATTCCCGTTTGGGGCATTGAAAATGTTACTTTTGTAACAACTGCTAACTTTACCTACATTTCTATATCTTTTAAATTTAAATCCAGTAGCTCTATATGACTTTATTTATAATCTTATTACTTTTTGGGCAAGGTCTTATAATCAGGGATGGGCAGGAAGGTCTCTTGATGAGGTGTAGCCATACATCCAGCACTCTGTCCTTTCTTGGGGGTTTTCTTAAAGGTAGGCTTTTAATCAAACCTTCTGCTGCTACCACTGTTGCAACTGAACCAATTATAGTTCAATACTGAGATTTGGGAAGACAATAGTCTATTATAAAGGACAAAGAATAGGAATAATAGGTGTCTTTATTTGAAAAACAGTAGTTAATATAACAGAAAAGGAAGCCACTAATCCATCAGGGGTGGCAGTGTGGCAGGATCCAAGTACAGTGTGAGCAGGAAATATCTAATTGAGAGATCAGTGCTTGGAAATGGCTATGTACCTAATTAGGTAATATTGCCTGTATTTTGACATTGGTGGTATAATGCTCACTTTTGGTAGTTACATTATGGGGTGCCTATATGAGCACCCCCTGTGTATTGTGAGATACTTTCAGGGATCCAATCTTGGGTGGCCAGCCCATCATTTCCAGGGATCATGTGGGCCGCAAGTTTTGCAGGCAGAGCTCACCACAAGATTGGAGCTAACTTAAAGAGGTATGAGAATGACTTCCCCATCCAGGACCACAGGCCAGTGGCGGAAATTATAGTGTCAATCACCCCAGAGAGGATGATATACACAATTCCAAACATCTTGTTTGTGTGGTCCAAGGGAAGTTCAGATGAGGATGCAGCATTGGCTTTGGGATAATTGGAGGTTAAATATCCAGTTGATATGTGGACAGCAAGTTGTACTTGTCTTTGAATAGGTGGGTCTTGATGTGATGTCAAGGGCCTTGTATGTTGTATCTTACTTGCAAATTTAACCAGGCCAGGGGATCTTGTTCAAGTTTATTCTCAAGGGTAAATTCCTTGTATTTGGGCTTCAAGGGGTATTCTGTAAAGTGGATGGGACCAAAAGAAGCACTGGGTGGACAATAACCTGTGAGCAGAGGGGCAGGAGGTCCAGAAGGTCTTGAGCTGAGATGATAAATGGCAAGAATAAAATAGGGTAATAAATGGGGAAACCAAAGTCTTGTAACCTTTTATTTAAAAATGGCAATAAAGTCTTAGAGCAATGTCTATGGGTCTATATAATACCCCACTGCCAAACTTTACATTTTCCAACTGGGGTTCATCATAGGGCCGGGAAATATGAGGCTGGGTGGCCAGGACACCTGGGTTTAGAAGTGGTGAAATGGCTCTGCTGCTGGGTGTTTACTTATTGGTCACAGCTTCAGAATAGACCACTTGATTTTTCTGTTCTTGAGGTGTAGTCATGGGAGCAGGCTTCTGGCCTGCTTTTATTATGGGGATGGCTCTTGATTGGCCACTAGTGTAGACTTTAAGCTCATGAAGATAATGATATGAATTTCTTTGCCTCCATTAGGCAGGTCAATTGATCTTTTGTTTTGAGCTGCTGTTTCCAAGGTTTGGCTATCATTACCATCTAGAGTATCATGCTCAGTCTTGGCTCAAGGGGGCTTGATCCTAAGAAAATGCAGGTGGTTGGCCCATTGGTCCTCAAGGCTGGTGGCCTGTGGGGAATCAGGGCCAAGGTTTGAATCCCACCCTTGGGCCCAAGTTTCAAGGGGAAGAAAATTGTCAATCCTGACAGATACATTGGCAGATGGGACAATCTTGGTCACAACATAATGGCCTCATTTAAATCAGCCAATACCTTAAGGGTTGTTTTGGTGTCAGGCACTTCTGGTTCTTATTCTTGTGAGGAAAGACAATTCCAGCTAATAAGATATTAACCATGATAATCTTCACAGCTGTGAAAACTACTGTGTTAAGTTGGTTTCTAATATCCAAGGTGATTTCTTTGAACAGATCCGGTTTCAAACATGCAATTATTGCTTATCTACTGCTATAGGAACTATATACTCCTTTTTTGAAAAGCTTGACCACAAATATACCCTGGCATTTGACTTGTTTTGCCATCTTTCATTATATAAAAGTCCCAATCAATTTGATACTACTAGCTAGATAAGTTTAAAGAGAGACTCTATCTTATACAGTAGTTTTCAAAGCTATTGCACTAAGCAAAAAATCATATGTAAATGAAATCAACTCAGATTTAAACAAATTAAGCTCATGTGAAAACCAACTCAAACCCAATGAATCTCTGTCTAGTGGCGATAGATTTGGGTTCGCTTCTATTTCATTCTGATGAGTTGATTTCATTTGCATTTGAGTTGATCTTGTTTAAAGATAAGTTATTTTTTGCTTACATTTAAACCAATGTAAGCATTTTATAGACATAAATTTTCTAACCTGTAAATGCTCTCAATAGTATTTATCTTTGAAATTTATTTTGTTCATCCTTCCGAGTCAAATGTAAATTTTTGTGATGGCTCTTCTATGCTAAATCCATTTAGTTAGTTTTCGGAATATTGATTTTTATAAAATAATGCTGATATCCTATTCCTTGTAGATTGATTTTACTTATAGGAAGGATATATAAAGCGCCTTTATGATATGATAAAAATTATGTAATGTAGACAAGTGAAGAGAAATAAAAAGCTATTTTTGGAGAATCGGGGCATCGATCCCCGTGCCTCTCGCATGCTAAGCGAGCGCTCTACCATTTGAGCTAATTCCCCGACTTAAGCCCCGGGAAGTAGGGTTTTATTTATACTATATAAAAAGTTACCATAATAATTATATACTTAGGTATTATTTCTTTTAAGTCTAGCAATGTGAGATTTGGTCTAGTTATCTTTTAAATTAGTCTATATTGATAAATGTTTATCAATCCAATCTTTTATTTCCTTTTATTGTATTTTGCTTGGGATGATTCATAGAACTATCACATCCCTTTGCAATATTGATGGGTGAAGGGTAAAGTGAAAATTATTTAAAAATGGATCTCTTTTTGTTCTGCCCCTTTTCTGAAATGCATTGATTTCATTTATAATGTCAATTTGGTTTCTCTTACTATACGCCATGAACTCGAGTGTAAAAGTTAACCAGAGTTCGAGAGCGACCAAATTTTATTGGAAGCTCAAGGTAAAAATGGAAACCCCTATGCTCGGAGTAATTTCTCGTGGTGATCCTTGTTCATCTAAAATCGAGTGGATTAGTAATTTTCAAGAGCGGGAATGGGCAGTTCGGGTTGAATGTTGTTGTAAGAAAAAGAGTATGTGGTTAATCGTTGTTTGGCATTATTGTATATGAATTGTATGGAAATGGTTATTTAAGCAAAAGGCATATTTAATGTTAAATACCAATCATATCACTGACTCTCGTTCTTAATGGTTTTGATCTTAATTTCAAGCTTTGGTGATGCGATCTTGGATCCAGGAGCGATTGAAATTTTCTTCATGGGTTCCATAGCTGAATCATGGCTCATTTCAAAAGGCTTGATCGGCATGGGCTCCATTATGGGCTCCATCTTGGTCCCCATCTTGGGTTGCATCGTGGGCTTCATCATGGGTTCCATCATGGATTGCATCATGGGCTCCATCATGGGTTCCATCTTGGATTGCATCATGGGCTCCATCTTGGGTTGCATCGTGGGCTCCATCATGGGTTCCATCTTGGGTTGCATCTTGGGCTCCATCATGGGTTCCATCTTGGGCATTGCCTTGGGTTTAAAGTATCTGCCATTGACGATGGTAGTCTTCTCTAGCTGGCCCAAGTTAATGTAGACATTGGGAGACGCAACTTCCTTCTCCAGCTTCCCTGAAAACTTGATGTCGTGGGCACTGGCAAATATAGCAAAAATAACAATAAAACTCAACATGATATCGATACCTCACACTGCGATCTGGATTATATACCTACATTGATATATTTCATTGATAATTTAGCTGCCAACTCATCAAGCCTTGATATCCATCACCAAAAACATACTTTAGACTTTATCATAGCTTTTATTACTCGATATTCAATTAAGCCCCTTAATAAACATCTCCTTAAAAATAATAACTACATAGATATTAAAATTAAAAATGATGATTTTATTTATTTATTTAAATGCATTAAAAATAATCAACTACGATAATTCGGGAGAATAAACTACCCAACAATAACGCCAAAAGAAAAGCTTATTATAACTCGTTCTCTAGCTTTCATATCGGTTTCTGCCACCTCCGATCAGACAATATTAATAAATCACCCCTTCCCCCAAACCAAAGCTTATCTGTCCGTTTACTTCAATATCTTCGGCCAAATACTTGGTTTCCAAACCAAGATTTAAGTCTAAACCCACAATCCTTTCTTTTCACAAAAAGTACCAAGCTCCAACTATCAATAATATATCCTCTGAAAATATATTGACAATAGATGTAAACGTATTTTAAGCTCAAATAGAGACAATGAATCAACAATAGGAATTTGAAAACATTGATCATATCTATAGATAAGTAGCTGACAGCTTCTATTGATAAGCCATCCATCTTCCCTGATTGAACTTTATTCTTGATCCATACTAGAATTGCTGGTTTCTGGAACTTGAAGCTAGAAATCAGATTCATAATTGATATGTATTTCCCAATGTATAACACAGTTCTACCTTATTTGAATTACTGACCTGTTTTAGAAACCAGATTAAAATTACCAAGGACTTTAGTTCCCAGTAAGTCTCATACTCCATGATTTTAAGGGTCCATGTTCAGAAACCAGGGTAGCCTTAAAAAAGAGGCTGCTCTAGGAATTGAACCTGAAACCACCCACCAGGGTGGCTGGAGTACAGTTCAAACCACCATCTTGTTTAAAGGCAGTTCAAACTCCCAGCAGCAGCCCCAAACAACCAGAGCCAGTTCTAAAACTGGCCCAGGAGGGCTGAAAACTCTCAACTGACTGTTGCAACTGAACCAATGAGGATTCAGTATTTGGAATTGGGGAAGACAACAGTCCAATAGAAAGGACAGAATGATAAGAATAAGGTATCATTTATTGTGGAATATTGTGATTAATATACCATATGGGGAAAGCCACAATGCTACAAGGGGGTGGCATAGTGGGAAGTTCCATGTAAGGTTTGAAGCCAGGGAATACCTTGTGGGGGGATCAGCAAGTCAAATTGGTAGCGCTCCTAATTAGGATGAAGTACCCGCCATTCAATATTGCCATCAGATTAATCCATATTGTTAGATACGTCAAGGGGCAACTCATCAAGCACCCCCTGTGTATTGTAAGATACGTTAGCAGGAGAGCCTGGAAGCTCAGTTGCAATATGACCAAAAGCATCAATCCCAATGCTACAAATGACCTAGGTGGCTCTCAATAGCTCTAAGGCCTAATAAACATGGCAGCCAAGCTATACAGTAATGAATGTAAATATTTTTGAGTTGAGATTTAAAAGATAAATAAATGTAGGATCATTTCTAGAAGTAGCTTTAAAATCCAGCTAGAAGCTCTTATATTGGATGAAGAGCAGTTAAAAATTACGTAACATACCAGTACAAATCATATTGGCCAAGGTTTTGAATAAAAAACAATATTTTACTAAAGATAGATCAAGGCTGAGATATTCAGCATCAGAATAAATATAGAGATGGTTTAAAGAAATGCTCTTTAAATTTAAGAAACTTAGAAAATGAACCAACAGATTACTGTTGGATCATCTGTATGAAAAATAAATAAAACTGGGTGGAAAACATAAGCCATCCAATAGAACAGCCATGTGATATGTGAAAAAACAGATACTTTCAGGATACCAGTCAATGGGTGGGGTAGTAGCAGAAGCAGGCACAGGGCAGGCGCTGGGCCTGAGGGTAGGGCTCACCACAGGATTTTAGCCAACTTTATAATACAAGAGAGAAATTGACTAATCAGAGACCAAGGTGCAGAATTGGGAACCATGGAATACACCAAACCTGCTAGAGCAATATATAGTACTCTGAAAAGCTGGGTAGATGTGATTTCATTAGCAGTAACAGAATCTTGCGGACAGTCAGGCCAGGATGTGAGAGGTGCAGACATTGGTACTAGGCAGGAAGATAGTTGTACTTGTCCTGGAATAGTCAGGGCTGCACAGTATACCAAGTTCCTTCTTGGTTAAAATTCTCAGGCTTCTTAGTTCTTACTAAAGGGTTGGCAGAAATGATGGTTTATAAGGTAAAATTAGAATAGATGTCATGAATGACATTTCAATACTTGTATTGAAAACCTGGGAATCAAACCCTGGGTCTCAGAAAAAGCCTTATGTTGACTAGAGTAGACAAGAGCCTGCCCAATTGCCAGTTGAGTCAAACCCTGGCCTGCCAGAGATGCCTTGCCCCAACCAGGAGGAACAGGACCCTGCCAACCTGCCAAGTGTTGAGACCAGAAGTTCAATATCAACGTTAGAAACCCCAGAATCAAACCCTGACCCTCCAAAGGCTAATCAAGTCATCCAGGATGGACAGGAACCCACCAACTTGCTAAGTTGCAGATCCAAGTTGTAAAATTACTCTGAGACCTGCCTGTCTCCCAAGGACAATTCCCCAAATGGTTGCCAGATTGCTGCCAACCTTGTGCCACTAAAGATATAGACCTATGCAGAGGTTGTAGCTTGCCTAAAGGAGTTTAAAACAAAACCTACTGCTAGTTCTGCCAATGACCACCAGCAGCTGCCAGTCTTCTGTCCAGAATGGGTAATAAAATTGAACTGCTCAGATGATGTGGTGAACAGTAGCAGAAGAACAAAGCATCACCACTTCTGTTCACCAGAGCAGGCACAACCTGGATCTGCCGCCCTCAAGACTCTAAGACAAGATCCAGGCCCTGCCAGTGCCCTGTCTGCAAACCTGAACCCTGCAAAAATTGAAAAAGCAAAAACCCATGGTATAAAAGCCCTGGCGGTATGGTGATGACCATACTGTCATTTTCAATAATAAAGTTTTATGAACCTTTGGTTCAAACAAATCTTACCTTATCTAGTCTTAGTGATCTTTCATCTTAACTCTGGCCAAGTAGACCATCAGGCAACCGCCCCCTCCAGAGACCAATCTGTCAATCTATCCCAGGCACTATACCTTTCCCCTGGAGCCCCCTTTGGACCTGTGCATTTTACCAAATACCCGTCTAACCCCTCCTACTTGGAGTACAACTTGGAGACCATCCTTATTGCTGATTCCTTGGGAAGGACTAGAGAAACCAAATACATAGGATGTGAAGGAAAGTGGTACAAGAGGCCACCAAGATTGTTCAAAGACAAGTAAAATTACCTGCCTGCATACTTTGTCCCCATGACTCTGCCCTTAACCCTGCAACCCAACTGCCTAATAGAACCCACCACCGCCACTGAGACCAAGTCCACTCAACTTTTTGGAGTAATCTACATTACTTTGACGGGAATGGTTGACACTATGGTGCCCAACTCAGGGCCCTGGTCTTTGCTTGGGCAACCCATATCCTATATTATCAAGTTAGCACCCATCCTATGGTGGGCATCACCCACTGGCCCGGCTGTATTCTGTCCCAAGTCAACCAATGCCTCTACTTATGCCTGACTTCCTGAAAATAGACCAGGTTTGAAGGGTATTTGGTGAAATTTTTCTGAGACAAAAGGAGCACCAGGAGGACATAATAGATTGGACAGGGTGCTGCAGGATCTGAGAGCAGACTAAAGGAGCTGCAGGTCCTGCATGTATGGTATGTAGATAGTAAAAAGCAAGAAATTGATTGGGTAAAATTTGGTCAAACCAAAATTTCATCACAGCTTTATTATCCAAATGACAACAGGGTCTAGCTTTGTCCTGGCAGGGTATAAGTACTTCCTTTCCTGGCCTAATATTTAGGACAGGTCTAAAAAACTTGGACAGGCTGGTGTTGAGAACCTGAGGATGGCAAGGTGGCATCAGGCTTGGTCAGGCTGTCATTAGCTTCTGTTGGGGAACATATATCTAACCCTTTCTGTTTATCAGTCTTATTTTCAAGGTTGGGCAGGCTCACAAGACAAACACTATTTCCTAGTTTTTAGGGAAACTTGGGACATCTCTCATTGGTGGAACTGTTTAAGTTGCACTTTATTATTTGATATAGCAGAGAACTTGGGCAAAAGCCTTAAATACGTAAGAATTGAGGTTCTGTCTTTAATCATGTTGGATCTGAGTATGAGCAATATAATCTTCCTAGAAAATTTAAGATGTGTGCAGAAGATGTAATGTCAAAATCAATGAGCAAAAATGAACATGTTTTATTAGAAAAGGGACATTCAAATTTATACCCAAAGGCTCAATCCTAGTAGCCTTGTAGAGATATTCCAAGCAGCAAGAGGCTGGTAAGGATACAGAAGGTTCAGGCATTGGCATCAATTCATATTTGGGTAAGGAGAAAATCATATGAAAAAAGCAAAAGCAGAGATATTTGCAAGGGTCAATTTGCAAACTATCATTAACAACACTAATAGAAACTCCTAAAAAGTTTGAATTCACAATATATCCTGCCTCAAGATTGGACTCAGGGAGATGATAGGCGCAGAAGAACTTGAAGTAAACACAAGTAAAAGGGCAACCCAATAAATTCATCTTCACAGTATACTTAGGCCTTGTTTGAAGATTACTGTAAGGAGACCTATTCATAGGGAATTCAACTTATGCTCTTGACCATCAACCCAATGTTGGTAGTAGAGGACTTGGTCTTCTACACAAAATTCAGAGACAGGAATACAAGAATCATTGGAGGGAGACAATCCCAAAGCCTTAGTCTTATAAGCAGTGGTATAGGCATTGTCCTGGATGTCTATGACCTTATTGACTAACTCTTTGACTTGTTGTTCTGGATCAAGTGCTGTATCTAGCTCAAGCAATGTATGTTCCAAGGTTGAAGGGGTTGTGGCTCCCACCTATATAGTATCACAAACAGTGAAAAGCCAGTATTACAATGTTTACTCAGGTTTTAAAAAAAAGAGCTGATGACAGGTACAGATCCCAGTTAGAGGTGCCATAATGGTTCAAATTGCGTGTGATAGAGACCAGAGTAGAATTAGTATGTTCTACTGTACCATTGGTAGAAAGATTTTAAGATGCTGTAAATAATTGATGGGTACCCATAGCTTCCATCAAAGAAATCACCAGTTGGTCATTAGAATTGATCCTATTATCAGAAAGAAGCACCTGTGGGCAACCATGGTGGTAAAACACATCCTGAGGCAAGAGCATGGCTTAAGGCATAGAAGTGATGTCTTTGGTAGCTCTAGCCTATAACAATTTACTTAAATAATATACTGCAATAATAATGAACCAACATATAGAACAAGAGCAAAGATGAGGGCCCACATCATCTATGCTGACAGTATGGAAGCATGTTTGGGCAACATTAACTTGAGCTCATGTTGGCTTGAGCGGGGGCATTGTAATTGGCAATCATGGCAGGAGGCCAGAACATCAGGAACCAGTACAGAAATTTTCTCCTGATATTAGTTGTTGGAAGTTGCACCGTTAATGCTATTTTGATATGGCCTTCAAATAGTGATATGTGCAAAGATTTGGTTGGTTTTGCGTTTGACTTTGGGAATTCCTTACCTTCCATAAATGGGTTAACATAAATGTCCACCCATTCCAGAATATCCTACCTGTCTTTGACTGATACTGGTATGAGTTCAACCCAATGTGATCCCCTCTACCACTCTGTCTGCCTATTAAGTGATCATTGACCCTTGTCTACTATTTAAGTATAATTAATTCTCCTAATAAAGACAAGTGTATCCATATTTGTGTTGATTTTTGTATTTTTCAAGCTTTTCCCCTTCCTTTTTCCAAAAGGAAATCTTCTTCTTGTATTCCAGGAAATTAAGGTACATGCTCTTAATTTTTCACTGAAGGCTAACCAAAGGCTAGCTTTGAACCTCAACCCTTTTTTATAAAGATTTCCCACTGTTTCTTCCTGGATGTTGTCCCCAGGAGCCAAACACAACAAGATAGATACAACCAAATTTGAATAAAGAAGGAAAACCTTCCCAAAATTGCTTTCTGGACTAAATAAAGATCATATAAGTATATTGTACTTAATTTTGGAATGGAAAACACACCATCAATCTTTATGACATTCATGAACAAGGTGTTTTCCCCTCACATCAGAAAATATGCTCTTATGTACCTAGATGACATCATTGTCTATATTTCAACCCTAGAATAACATCATAAGGACTTGAAAGCCGTGTTTGCCACATTGGCTCATCATAAACTGCTAGTTAAGCCATCAAAGTCATGGTTTTACTGTGAGCAGCTACCCTTTCTAGGGCATGTGGTATTCAAAGATGGCATCAAGCCCAATGCACAGAAAATATAAGCCATCTTTAAAATGCCTCCAACTAAAGATAAAAAATAACTCAGGACATTCCTGGACATGGTAGTGTACATATGACAGTTTATTTCAGATTGTGGTGTATGACACCCCCTATCTGCCATCACTGGAATCAAATCCAAGTTTTTAAAGACTCCCCAGAGAGACTTTTCCCCCTCCACCTCAAAGAAAATTTAGTATCTACCCCCATCCTGCAGTAACCTAGGAGAGATGGGGATTATCAGATGGAGACTTATATCTTGGATGCCTTCATAGGAGGCGTACTCTGAATCAAGACAGACTCTGGAGAATTCTTACCAGTAGCATAAAATTCCCACAAACTGACAGAAAGTGAACACAATTACTATATTTACAACAAAGAGCTTCTTGCCATTTTCCACTGCCTAGTTGAATGACACTGTTACATTGAGAGGAAAGAGGAATTTACAGCCCTCACAGACCACAAGTCTCTTATATACTTCAAGGCCCAAGAAAATCTCTACCACTGACAAGCACACTGGATGGGGTTTCTTGAGAGGTTCAATTTGAACATTTATTACAAGCTGGGACTAAAACTAGTCACTGCTGACGCCCTCTCACAACTCTATGTGTGAGCCTCAAGAAGGCAGAATAAATTAGACCCTGACTGGCCTCTCCTGATGTTACAAACCAAGGACAAAGGCTTCCCCCAGGAACCATGTATATAACACAAGATACTATCATCAAGAAAAAACACTTTTTCACAAACAACTATAACATGTCACACTGTAAGATATTGAATGAAATAACCATCCCCTATGTACCCACACAACAAAGAGTGGACACTGTCTTACACTATCACAGGGATCTCAGCCATACCAAGAGAAGGAACCTATATGAGTTTCTAAAGCACAAGATATGATGGCCTACTCTCTTCAGAGACATCCATAAAGTACTCAAACAATGTGAGGTTTGTGAGAAGTTTTCCAAGAGTAATACACTTCCAAGTTGGTAATACTCATCCAAACACAGTTGCCTTTCAAGGTATGGGCACTATACATTGTAGGCCTCATGCCAGGAAAAAATAACAGCAAGAAATATATAATCACCGCTATTAACTTTTCAACACAATGACTAGTGGCACAGGTTGTCAAAGCTCACACTGGTAACAACCTTTGAAGGTTCATAGGCAAGAAAATTATCAGCAAGCTTGGAAAGCCAGAGCTACTGACCACAGACAGAGGAAAAGAGCTAACATCTGATGGCATCAATGTATATCCGGAAAAGAAAGGAGTGAAACATATAATAACAACACCCTACCATCATCAGGACAACAACATATTAGAGAAGTTGAATGGTAGCTTGGTGCAAGCCCTCACCAAACTCACTGCGGAAATCCTTGTATATTGGCCAAAGAAATTACTGACTTCCCTCCTTGTGTGCTTCACCCAAGTGAATAGATCCACTGGGAAGAGCCCTTTGAAATAGTTTACAACACAGCCAAATATAGTTCAGGCCCTAGCAGGGCCCAATTTAATATTTCTAAAGCAAGTTCCACCCTTATTCAACCCTTAAGTTCCTCACACCAATGTTGATTGATCAATCAGGGAAGAGAAACACATACAAGATATGTTTGTTCTTCTGAAAGACAGACATGAAGTTAGTGATGAGGTCTGGGTGATGAATAATGATAAGAATAAACTATAACCAGAGAAGGTAGGCCCTGTCATTGTTATAAAGATAAATGATAACAACAATTACATGATGCAAGGGTTGGGCAAGAGAAAACAGGACAAGGTCCTATATCACAATAGGCTTCAACCATGCAAGGACCACCAGAAGTAACACAAAATCATTATATCAGCAACAGAGCAGCAATTGGTAGAATATGGAGCCTGCAGCCCTGACAACCTTCCCACAGACCCTCCAACAGAGGAAGCTGATCTTCAGCTAGAGGGGGATGTCAAAACAGCGGGGTCAACTCATCAGGAAAGTTCTGCACAAGAGATCCTGTACCACTCAAACTGAATTTACCACTACTCAAAGCCAAATGTGGAAGTCAACTCAAGTTCTCAAACAAGGCAACAAGAACCAGTGACAATCCCAGCTTAATAAAAAGCTCAATTTAGTGCTTGATTTATTATAAGAATCACGCCACCCCCAGCCCAATCCAGCTGATTGATTCTCTAATTTTTTTCCTCTTATAATAATTCACTCAAACTATATAAGTCAGATATCTTATAAAGATAATTATATAGTTTACAATATTTCCCCATGTAACTTTGCTAATACAGCACAGTTACAGCAATAGGAAAATCAGAGTAGCTATCAGTGTCACATGTTTGGGTCACCCTATAATCCTATGAGATTGGGTGTAGTTAAGATTGCAAGGTGAATTGAGCCTTCCTATTAAATTGAATGAGATCATATTAGCTTGGAAGCCAATGTCTAGGATAACCTTGGCCTTGAACTTTTAGATAAACCCCTCAATTTAGGTGGTAGATTTACTAAATGTAAAAAGAGGTGCTATTACACTTTGAACAGCTTCCAATTTCTTCTTCTGCCTGAATAACATAAACCTCATAGCAAGAGTCTCATTATAAACCACTTGCAATATCATGAGAAAATTTACATTATAAAAAGAAGGTATCCAAAAGCTCAGAAGCTTTGACAGAAGAGTTAGCCAGGATGAGGGATGTTGAGCTTGGGTCAATTAAGGCCAATCCATAACCTCTATAACTTCTGATGGTGCTTTAAAAATATTAGGCATCTTTTCTGAGCATATCTTATAAAAAGAGCTATAGTTCAGGTAGCACCAGAAATTAATATATATATTCATCACTTTCCCCATAGTTAGACTGACCAGGCCCAGAGCTTTTAGAAATATTGTAGTACAGGTGCATGATGGTAGGCAGAAGGACAGCATAGTGGTAGATGTATTAGCTTTATTGGAGGAAGGTTCCAGGGAAGATAAAGAATGATGGTCTGCATGTAGCATCTCCATCTTTATTTTAACCTCTCCTTTTTGTTCTTTTAATTAGGATTGGAGCTCTTTATTTGGGAGTGTCACTATATGAAGGAATTGCACAACTTTGGCATAATGATTGTCCATTTGGCTATCAAGGTAAACTGTTACAGTAGAAAACCAAATGAAAGGAATAGTACGTCCTTGCAAGACCAGAAACCAGCAAAGAACCACTGCTAAACCCTTGAAAGAAATAGACAATTTAAATGCTGTAATTGAAAAACATGGATCAAAGCTGGGGTTGCTCAAATAGCCCTGGAAAATCTGGACTTGCCATATTTTTGCCCAAATAATTATGGCAAGAAAATCACGCGTTATACACTATTTGGGGATGGCAGCGCTCAACCCACTGGTTGCCCAATTTTTTTGAATTATAACATCATCAACTCAAATTCCAATGCAGGACCTCCAACTGCTGAAAATATTCTTGTCAGCCAAGCAGATGCCTCAGAATTCCCTCCTTCCCCATCCTGAAATCCCTTAAGGCTTCCCCATTTTCCTCTAGAAACTTGTTTCTAGATAGCTTAATTTCACTCAAATAAAAGGAGATTTTCAAAAAATGTGGGATCACCTGGGGCTGTTTGCCCCTGTCTTCAAGAGACTAGCTTTCATAGTTTTCAAAGTTGCCATTGATTCCATGATGGCATCCAGGCCCACTCTTTACATGACAACACCTTTAGATTCTTCCTCTAATTAATTCTTGAAAATCATTTGCATTCTGACAATTTTCACTTCCATCTTCTGTTACACTACCACTGGCTCCAAGATGTTAAAAACCTTCTCCCAATTTGGTCTCCTGCTACTCAAACAACTCACAATTTGTTCATTTTATCCTCATCATATTTCTTTGAATTGTGGGGCTTACCACTTTACTCTAACATAAACATAGCCCTGAACAGACATATAACAATTCTCAAATACAACATTAATGTCAGTGATCCAGTCTCAGGCAGCCAGCCTGCTGTTTTTAGGGGTAACTTGGGCTGGTGTTTTAGCGGGCAAGGCCCACCACAAGAGAGGAGCTAACTTAAAAAGGTAGTAAACAGACTTCCCCACCCAAGACCACGGGCTGGTGGCTGGTATGATAGTGTCAATCACCCCTGTGAGGGTGATGTACACAATTACAAAGAGCTTGCCAATATGGTCAGTTGGGAGGTCAGGCAAGGAAGCAGGCATAGGTTTGGGTGTCACAGGTGGTTCTATATGGATATTGTATGCAGAAAGGTAGTTGAATTTCCCTCTAAACAATTTTGGTATTGAGAATATCCATAGGCCTTGACAATTGTATCTAACAGCAGATTGTATGCAAGCCAAAGGATTGAGTTCAAGTATCTTTTCTGGGGTATAGTCCTTGTATTTGGGCTTCAGGGGGTAATCAGTGAAGTGAACAGGCCCAAAGGGTACACCAGGAGGACAGAAAACAGCAGGCAGTGGGGCAGGAGGGCCAGAGGATCTCAAACTGAATTGGTAGATACCAAATACAAAATAAGGCAGTAGCTGTATAAGCCAAAATAACATAACCTTTATTCAAAAATGGCAATAAGTTTGGAGCGCAGGGTCCTTTGGTCTATATAGCACCCCACCTCCAAACTTAATATATTCCATGGGAGGTTCATCAGGGCATTGGAAAAGGCAGGCCTGAGGGAACTGGGTGCTTGGGTCTAAAGGCAGCAAAATGATACTCAGCCTGGGAGTTCTTTCATTGGTCAAGAATCTCAATTTGGCTACCTGATTATTGTCACGGTAGGTTCCATCATACCAAGAATTATCCGTCTGAGCAAGAAGGCTCAAAAAGCCAGGAAACCTTTATCAAAATTGACCAAGTTAACAGATTTAAATCAAACAGTCAATCAGAAATGGGTTACAGCTTCAAGTCTGTCAGCTGAAATCAGTTCCTTCTTGCAAATTGACGTTGATAAATTGGCATAATTTAGGATCACCTGATACAGGCTTGTTAATCAGCATGGTTTTCAGAAATTGGTCACACAAGGGTTCTTTGCAACCTGGACCAGATACTTACTTCATAATGTGGAAGGAATAGGAGGCCAAGATTCAGGTGGTATTGCTTAGTTGATTTTCTGATATATATTGAATAAAGTTCACTATTTCAACTCTAAGAGTTGAGTCCTCCCAAAATTTTACTCAATAAAAATCATTTATCCCTAGTTCTAATTTACTTTTCAAAATGCATCCTGTGGTTGGGTTATTACAATATATTCTGTACAATTTAATTCTCAACCAAATCATTTCGGGAAGATGGGGCCCAGCAGTTGGAACTTTGTTGTCAGTGCTGCCCAATGTTAATTTTGCGCCAGCTGATCTTGAAGCCCCCCATTCTGGAAACTGAAAATTGTGTTGCCTCCCAATGTCCATAATTTTATTCTGAAGATAAATTTATGCTGTCTCAGGCCATTTATCTTGGGCTACTTTGGTTAGGATTAATTGTTCTGCTTAATCCTGGTATCACAATTGGAAATTTTACAAAAAGATATCTGAAGCCACATTGGTGGTTAATCATTAATTCTATGTGGATTTGGATGGTAATTCCCCATCACTTAGAAACGGCTTCATACTATCCCACAATTTCTGTCACATTACTCAACTCTTCTACGTCTGAGTTTTTGGAAGCAGTTTGTCATGAATTTGTGTTTATTTTCTCCTGCTCCGTTGAGATATCTGCATTTACCATGTTTATTTGTATCAGTTCTTTTCTGAGCTTTCAGTTTGGACTTTTCTTTAATTTGTGGTTTCCATCTCCAGTTGCAGTTGTTAAGACTGGATCTTCTGTTTCCTATTTCCGTTGCATCATGTCATTTTGGCATCCAGATTATTTTCCTGCTCCACCCACTGATGAAATTTTGCGTGAAGTTTTTTCAACATTATCATTCTATTCCGGTTCAAGCCTTAGTCACAAATCCCAAGTTTATCATGTGATGATAAAGGTTTCTGATGATGCTCGTGAATGGTTGTTGTCTGCGGTGGAGCGTAATACACGTGTTTTAACTGAAAGTGCATCTCTATACCCTTTTTTAAAAATTTGTGTGTATCTATTGAGGAGCTCAAAGTATATTGTACGCTGTACGCCTTCCATCAGGGTATTACTCCGCTTTTGATATTCCTTCCTCAGTTTCTTGCTTACTGCCGTAAAATTGATGTTCCTGAGGTGAATAAACTCTCAGCGTTGTGGTTGGCAGTTGACCAGACTGCCCAGGATTTGGCGGTTTGGAATTCCCTGTTAACCACAACTGAGGCCCTGGTAAGCCAAATTCTTTCTCTGGTCTTAAATCTGTCAATTTCCAAGCAAGGTACATTGGTAATTGAGGACAAACCTGCTGCGTGCTCCTGGTTTTCTGGTCCTTGCTTTGTGGTAGTCCCTTCTAACCAAAGTCAGGATTGTTCTCCCCCTAGCTCTTCTCAGTTGCAATTGGCAGTGATGAAAAACCCCGTCAATGTGAATGATGCACCAGTGGTGTCTGGTCCTAATAGTTCTCTGGCAATGCTTCAGCACGTTGTACCTGCAAAGCCTTCTGCGGTTATGTCTGAAGAGTTGCCCCTTGTTCCCATTGATTGTGATCATCCCGTTCTTCCAGCTGCTGTCCAAGAAATGATTGAGTGTTACTTCCAGGAGCATCCTGCCTCCTTAGTTGCTGTCTGTACTTCCAAAGAGAAGCAGGACCCTGCCAAGATTGCCACCTTTGCTGCAAATAAATCTACTTCTGGTTACTTCTTGTTTTATGGTAGCATTGATAATGGTCAAACCATCTATCAGCCAGCCATTTTTTTGGATACAGGTGCTTCCAAGAACTTCATGAGTGTGAAGACTGCAGACTTGCTACAAATCAAGTACCACCCAGAAATTCTTGCTAGGGGTAGAAACTGTCAAACGTTTCTCTCTTTCCAGCTGAAGAAGCCAGTAACATTTGTAGTTGTAGGCCAGTATTTTACTGCAAGGTTCTCTGTTTGCTCTTCCCTGATGTATCCTATCATTTTGGGGGTGGTTTGGTGGAGAGATCATAATGTATCAACCTCACTGAAAGAAAATGCGCTACAGGTGGAACACTCTTTGGGTATATCTATTTGTATTCCGCTGTTAGGTATTTCTGAAATGGAGCAATCTTCTCAGACCATTCAATTGGTTCCTGTCCCTGTCCCCACAAGTTCATATTTACCGGCATATTTGCAACCCTGGTCTGCAGCGTTTGACGCCACCAGAGGCGAGGTCCTTCCCAAGCACACTCAGTTTGACTTTGACTTTAAAGTTACCATAGATCTGATTTGAATTGTGTCTCCTATTTACCCGTTAACCTTGAAGGAAGACACATGTTTGGAAGAATGGACTTGTGAAATGTTGGCAAAGGGCTATATTTTTAAAAAGGCTTTGTCAATCTGCTCCCTGTTGTTGTTTGTTCAAAAGGCTGATGGGTCTCTTTGTCCTTGTGTTGACTACGGGAATTCAAATAACATCACAATCCCTGATCCCTACCCTTTACCTCTCAAAGCACAGATCTCTAGGTGTGTTGAGAAGGCTAAGATATTCTCAAAACTTGATCTGTTGAATGCTTTCAATCAAATCAGGATTGCATAAGGAATGGAATTATTAACAGCATTCAGAGCCAAGAAGGGCATATTTCAGTTCTGCATAATGCCTTTTGGATTAAAGAATGCTCCAGCTTGCTTTCATCAGCTAATTGATTCTATCTTGGGAGATCTTCTAGAGGTATGTGCCATCACATATATGGATGACATCTTGGTGTTCTCTCCAGATAAGGAGTCACATAAGGCCCACTTGTTGGAAGTTGTAGAGCGCATCCTCCTAGCCAACTTGATCATTAAAAGAAGCAAATGTGAATTCTTCAAATGTAAGGTTAGCTTCCTGGATAATATTATCTTTGAGGATGGCCACACCATTGCCCCTGACAAGGAAGCTGCAGTTTGAGAGTATGCTACGCCTGTGACAGTATTCAAACTCCGTAATTTCTTGGGTACCTGTATGTTTTTGAAGAAATTAACCCCTCACTTGTCTGAAGTGGCCGCCCCTTTATATTTGGCTAGTGGAAAGACAACTTTGGTTTGGACGTCTGAGTGTGCAAGTGCATTCTCAGCAGTCAAGGCTCTTTTGTTGTTGTCACCTGTGTTGAGACATGTGGATCCTGAGCTCCGTTTGTGGTTTCCACAGATTTATCTAAATACGCTGTGGCTGGTGTGTTGTTGCAGACAGCTGACAATGGGATTGAGAGACCTGTAGGGTATTTCTCCCGGAAGATGGAGGCTTGTGAATGCAATTACATGATTTAAAACAAGAAATTATTGGCTGTTGTGGAATTGTTAAAGCATTGGCATCACCATCTCATGCTAGCACGTCATCTATTTGTAGTAAGAACTGACCACAAAGCCCTTTTGTATTATTGAAAACCCAGGGTTTTGTCAGGTTGTCAATCCAGATGGCATGGTGACCTGAAAAGATACAAATTCCACTACAAGTTTATTAAAGGATCTGAAAATCACTTGGCCAATGCACTAAGCAGAAACCCTTCCCATCTCCTAGATGCTAGTATAAACGCTGAGTTTAATACACATACTATGATTCCAGACAAGGTGATGGTGACTTTTGTGTTGCCTCCACCTGCTACGCTGGCCATCATGTCCTTAGCTGAGGGCGCAGACCTGGACTTGTATTCCAAGGTTAAGTTTCTGCAACCGTTGTCCAAATGCTATGATAGGCTATTGGAGCTAGCATGTGTAAACCCAGTGGACCAGCCCCAGGGTTATCATAAGATAGGTCCAGTTCTATATCATCAAGGTTGCTTGTGGGTTCCAGAAGGAACTATTCAGGAAGAAATAATGGAGGCTCATCACACCTGTCCGACGGCAGGCCACCCAGGGAAAAACAAAACGGTGGAACTAATCTGCCGTCAGTTTTCCTGGAAAGTTTTGACAGTGCAGGTAGCAGCTTTTGTTTGTGATTTTCTGGTATGTATTTGATCTAAGGCAATCCAGAACAAGACTACTGGTTTACTGGTCCCACTGTAGCCCGCTGCAGGACCCTGGATGTCTGTGTTGGTGGATTTCATTGGTGAACTTCCCAATTCCAATGGGTTTAACGCAATCATGGTGGTGGTAGATTGTTTCACAAAAATGGCACACTTTGTACCTTGCTCAACCACAATTACTTTGGTGGAAACAACTAGGTTGTTTGTGAATAGAATCTTCTCCCTACATGGCATCCCAATGGAGATTGTAAGTGACTGTGGGCCTCAATTTATTGCTCAGTTCTGGGAAGCCTTTACTGGAATTCTTGGTATCAAATTATGCCGTTCCACAGCCTTTCACCCCCAATCTGATGGACAAATGGAGAGGGTAAACCAAAGTTTAGAGTTCTACCTACATTGCTACACTAATGTGCAACAAGATGACTGGTGTGATAATCTACCCATGGCAGAGTTCATATATAATAACGACCCTCACATGTCAACTCAAGTATTGCCCTTCTATGTCAATGTGGGTTACAACCCTTTTTCCAATATGGTTCCTAGTTTGGTTAGCAATATGGAAGCTGCAACTGATCAAGCTGCTGCATTGAAGCAGGTTCATCAGGAGCTCCAGGTTACTCTTGCTGCTGCCATGACAACTTACAAGGAATATGCAGATCGCAAGCGCCAGGAAGGTCCCACTTACAGGCCAGGTGATTTAGTCATGGTTGATGCTCACAATATGAAACTGAAGGTTTCCTGTTGCAAGTTAGGACCTAAGTGAGTTGGTCTCTTCAAAGTTGAACATCAAATTGGTCCCTCTGCCTATTGGCTGGATTTACCTCCTGTTTTCAAGATTTTCCACACCTTTCATGAATATCTTCTTACTCCCTTTAAAGCTACAGAGACTCCCTCTTCCCAACTCATTCTTGTGGAAGGAAAACCTGAGTATGAGTTAAATTGTATTCTGGCTTCCTGCAAGAATTGACAACACTTGAAATATTTGGTATCTTGGAAGGGTTATCCTGATTTTGAAAACTCCTGGGTTCCCCACTACAATTGTTCCAATTCCCCATATCTTATTCATAAGTTCTAAAAGTGCAATCCCACTGCTATTGGCCACCCTGAACTTACCTTAGCCACAATGAAACTCCCACCTGCTCACAAGAATTTCTCCTTATCCCATCTTCTGGATGGTGGTATTGTGCCCAGGGCTAAAGCAGAGGGTAATGTCACGGTAGGTTCCATCATGCCGGGAATTATCTGTCTGAGCAAGAAGGCTCAAAAAGCCGGGAAACCTTTATCAAAATTGACCGAGTTAACAGATTTAAATCAAACAGTCAATCAGAAATGGGTTACGGCTTCAAGTCTGTCAGCTGAAACCAGTTCCTCCTTGAAAATTGACGTTGGTAAATTGGCGTAATTTGAGGGTCACCCAATACGAGCTTGTTATTCAGCATGGTTGTCAGAAATTGGTCACACAAGGGTTCTTTGCAACCTGGACCAGATACTTACTTGACAATGTAGAAGGAGTAGGAGGCCAAGATTCAGGTGGTATTGCTTAGTCAATTTTTGATATATATTGAATAATTTTCACTGTTTCAACTCTAAGAGTTGTTTCCTCCCAAAATTTTACTCAATAAAAATCATTTATCCCTAGTTCTAATTTACTTTTCAAAATGCATCCTGTGGTTGGGTTGTTACAATATATTCCTTACAATCTAATTCTCAACCAAATTATTTCTGGAAGATGGGCCCCAGCAGTTAGAACTTCGTCGTTGGTGCTGCCCAATGTTAATTTTGCGCCAGCTGATCTTGAAGCCCCCCATTCTGGAAACTGAAAATTGTGTTGCCTCCCAATGTCCATAATTTTATTCTGAAGATGCATTGATGCTGTATCAGGCCATTTATCTTGGGCTACTTTGGTTAGGATTAATTGTTCTTCTTAATCCTGGTATCACAATTGGAAATTTTACAAAAAGATATCTGAAGCCACGTTGGTGGTTAATCATTAATTCTATGTGGATTTGGATGGTAATTCCCCATCACTTAGAAACGGCTTCATACTATCCCGGGATTTCCGTCACAATTATCTTGCTTTAGAGTTGTGGTCATGGGATTAGGCCGCGAGCCTGTGCCTCTTTCCTGGGACAGCTCTTGATTAGCCACTGGTGTAGATTTCAAATTAATGAAGCTAATAGTTGCCACTTCAGTGCCTCCATTAGGCGCTATGATTAGTCTTCTATTTGGTTCAATAATTTCCTTGGTTTGGCCTGTTTCATTGCATGAGCCAACATTCTCGGTATCAGCTTGCGGGGGGTTGATTCCCAAAAAATATGGGCAGGCGGTCCTGCAATCCACAGGCCTGGTGGCTCAGGGGGATCCAGGGTTGGGGTTTGATTCACGCTCCTGGGCCCAGGTTTCCAGAGAGGAAGAATTGACAATCCTGACAATCAACCTGCTACCAGGACCAAAACCATATTACTGAATGATATTTCTTCACTATAAAACTCTTATGGTACTTTAATAAAAATCATGCTTTTTTAATATCACTTTCCCAAAGCCTACACTTGATTCTGGCAAGCCAGATCAGCAATAGAAAGTGGCGAGGCAGATAATTTGGATACCCTAGGTTCCTGCTATAGCACCTGACCTTTTTGTTTAACAGACACAGCCATAGATAATATCTGGCAAGTCCCTGTCTAATCCTGCAAAAGCTCACCAGACATGAGGTGAGGAAGTATTTCTTGATGGGTACATGCTTAAATTTGGTGGCATACCTAAACTTTTTGAGGGATCAATTTGGTTGAAGGTTTTTATTGTGAAGCTTCTTTTGGAAAATCAGATATTATTTTCCATGATAATATGTAACCTCTTCTCTTGAGACAATGATTCTTTATTCTTTATCCATCTTATGGCAAATGACTTGAATATCTTGTTGGATGATATTAATTTCACTACTGCTATACCTCAGGAATAGGTCATCCTAAAACAAGCAGTGAAAGGATCTTCTAAGATGGAGCTAAACATATCTCAGATATTTATTCCTTCTAATACTGTGGAACCCGCCAGTAATACCTTGTTCATTGAAGCCACTCCTTCAAGAACTCATTATCCAAATCTGACACAAAGGTGCCATCATATATGAATTCCAATCACTCCACTTCCCTTTGTCTCCTTTCACTTCTACTAAGGTTAAGGGTTATACCTTGTCTACTAAGGGTGACACCTGATATTCTATTATTTCCCCATGGCCTGTGAAGGCTATAAATACCCCTTCCTTACTTTCTAATAAAATTATCATTTCTTGCTCTGATATTATTTGAGTGTGATCCTTATAAGTTGTAAGTGTCTTAGACATCAACTTATAAGTTTATTCATCATTGCTGAATCCCATTAGAGTAGATTCTGCAATTAGGTTGCATCCATTACTTACCCTGAAGTAGCAATAGTGTTGCCTTCTCCTGTTTACAACATTGCGGCCCTTTCAAAGACCTGGCCTTTCTCTTTCTAAGATGTCTCTCTTGTGCCCCAAACCAAGAATCCAAAAGCTTCTATGTGGTTGGTGATATAGATGATCAAACTTTATGTTTTAGCTACCTGATTAGGCCCTTAGTCTATAACAGCAGGCTACCAAAATATTAGAAAGATAATTATGTGTTACAGATTATTGCATTAAGGCCAGGGCTAGCTAGTTTCACTATTGATGTAATCTAGGATTGAGGAAATCTAAAGCCCTGTCAAACTGTTATGTTGCTATAAAAAATAATCCTGGATTTTAGCTCACAAGCAAGTTAGATCAATCAATGAGACTTGAAGGTATAATGATAAGAAGTAGGGCTTTGTTGAATGCATAAAGATATAGTAAACCTAGCTTGATACAATCCTTAGGTTTTAGAGGATATATATATGTGCTTGGATAGCTGATCGTTTAGAAAACCCTATCCCACCCATGCTATTCGGTTCCTTGGATTTAACAACATACTCTACAGGCAACGGATGGAAGGATGTTCTAGATATGGATTAGCTGCCATGGTAGCAACCAGCAAGGATTTATCATTTCTTCACCAAGCTGCCTTCATATATACTTTTTTATTAAACATGTAGGCGTCGGCACTTTTTACAGTTTGATTGGCTTTTCTGGTGGCAGTTACTAAAACTCAAGCTTGCTAACATCACTTCAAATCCCATGGTTTTGCATGGCCAGTTTTTTACCACTATTACCTGACAACAGGCTTGTCTAAGTTATTGTCGTTTCCTTAACCCGCATATTTTGAAGGTCATATCAAACATGTTGGGTGTTTTGTTTGTTTGCTTTACCTGCACGATAAAAACATTTGGTTTAAACTAACATCTAAAAACACATTTAATTTTTAATAACTGCTTATTTCTTACAATCCAAATGTACGCTTGACATCAAGCTTTGACGCTTAAGATGAGGGGTACTTTGAAAATTCAAGCTAAACTCGGTAAAAGCATCATTCCATCTTTAAGCTATTCGTTGGTTTCAAGGGTAGGGCTCCTTGCCTTTCACTATATCAAGCATAAATGCGATTGTGATAATTTTTGAAGTGATGTGATTTAAATCTTGAAGCTTATTTAAAAGTCTAATGGCTATAGTATTATAGAAAAAACAACTCCTGCATAATTGTCAGTGATGATAGCCATCATAGACTAAATTAATATTAACACGCTGTTTTTAAAACGTATTTTCGTTAAGTTGAGTGAAACATCACATCAGCCTTGCCTTTTTACAACATTTGATGACATGGGGAACTGCCTTGAGTTATAAAGCAAACGCTAGATCTAATAATAATACTAGGAATTGAAATAGCAGCTGCTAGAATAAACACCAATTGCTATGTTGAGGAATTACTAAAGATATGATGGGTTTGAAATTCATTAAACAGGTTTGGATAATTAAAAAATAGCCAAAATCATTTGCTTGTATATATGAACTAAGCAAATGTTAAATCAATCCATGGTGAAGCCCAAGAAGCATAATTCAGGATCATTGATAATATCCTCTGCGTACTCAGCGCTAGCTCCGAGATGGCAGGAGTAAGTTCCATCATAAACTGGCTGGGGAAGGAGAGCTCCTTCCTTGTAGTAGGCACGCAGCATGGTGGTGGCGGGGGAGTTATGGAAATTTATCTTCTGCGGGAGAAACTTTGTATACGAGGAAGCAAACATGTTAATCCCAAACACTGATCCGTCAAAAGCAAAAGGATGGGGCTTAAGCTTCATATTATGGACTACGCCCAAAAAGATATCAAACTTGGAAGGATCTAGTTTCTTGAGAGCTTCACGGATATTATATGCGACAGTAGAAAGGGGTGCAACAATAAGCTCCGAAGCCGGCATCGGCTCAGGTGCAGCATATGAAATAAAGTTACCAAAGGCTGTTGGAGGCAGAGGCGGATATAGCATGCTGCGAATTTCAACCATGCGCCCGAAACTCGTAACTTTATCCCCTAAGCGCCGAGCGCGAGTCAAAGCTCTCCACCCTAGGGCGCACATGACATCATCTGTAGTTACCCAGCGGTCAAGCGGCTTCAGCTCAAGATTAATTTCTTCCTTGATCTTGGCCATTTTAGCTACAGGGATAGAAAAGCGAACCCTGCAGATTGGACCAGTAATTGTAGGAGGGGTAGTATTAAGGGATTGGAGTGAATCCGAAAGCTTAGGGGGATCACCTGAAGATTCAGGGATAGTGTACATGTGTCTGGCATCAAAAGGTGCTTCAGAGGAGTCAATTCCTTGCGCCAATTCACCCCAGTAGCGCATAAATTCATAAGTAGATTTTGCATCAGCAGCAAAGTGGCAGGTGGTGACTAAAAGGAGCACAGAGCCGCAGTCAAACCTATTCACTTTCACCGCAAACAAAGGATAGTTATCTCCTTCCAAGATAGCATCATTTGCTTTTTTGAAAAGAAAGGTTCTATCAAGTAGTTCATGATTAAACCCATGCTGCTTAGCCTCTTGAAAAGAACCTTTTATGTGGTTGCTAGCGTACCATGCGCCTCGTGTTCCAACTATTACTTGCAAATCAGTGTTTTTTTCTGCTTCAAAAGGGGTTCCATCTATACGCTCCAGGTGACCAGTAAGGATTGGAACTTTTTCAAGAGCCTTAACGAGAGAGCTTTTTAGCAGATCGTCATTCATAAAGTCGGGATCATTATTGATATTTTCAAAAGGAAATAACAAAGGTGTCCAGTCGTATACTCCGCACTATCTCGCGAGGACTTAGTGGGATCTTTTTGCCGACTCCGGTTTGCACATTAATAATCTGGACATCCTCATCTCCATCCTCAGCATACCGGATGACACCAACGCGGGGATGGATTTCATGGGGCTTTATGCCGCGCTCGGTCTGTGTATTTGGAGTAGAGTGCATACTTGTAGAACAAGATAGTAGACGCAGTAAACAACTGGTCACACAATGGAGGCCTGGTTATGTATAGGTATTGCAGTCATATACCATTTCTTACATCACTCTATTCAGCGAAAGGTATTAGAGGTTGCTTGTTTGGCTTGTCTATTCAAAAGGTGAAATAATTTAGCAAATGTTATTCTTGGTAAACTGCCTCACTTAATTAGCCTATAGTTGGCATGGTTTTTGTTCACCGCAACCCTTAATTCTAGATAAATTATTGATCCAAAGTACAGTTGCATTTAAATTTTAAATATCTGGCGATAACTATGACGCCTATCGCATATCGGATTGGCCAACAGTTCAGTCTTGGCTAAATTGTTGACCCACTCTTGCCGAAAAGCGGGGCCGGATTTATATGCGGAATCAATCCTGCTTTAAATGTGTGGGAATGGGGCTTAGTTTAAAGCTAAACCATCAACTCCCCCAAAACCTTCCTGTTACATCGAAGCAGGGATAATCCAAATAAGCAGTGAAGCTCATATAAGTGGGGGTTGTAATCCAAACCGTTCTAAATGTATGTGACAGCGTCAAATCCAAGCTCAAATGACTTTGAGACTGACTGGGAGATACAACCATTATTCCGGCTTTATTACCATCACTCTAGTGCATTATTGCAACAGTTGAGTCGGTGACTGCGGAATAATGTGTACTTATTAAAATCCGGTCTAAATTAGCTTAAAAGGAGGTATAATTTAGCCGAAATTTCGAGTAATTTTTTTAAGTTAGGTTTAGATATATAATAAAGTATATTAAAATGTCATTTATAAGTTCGAATTTTATTCATAAAAAATAAAGATGGAATATCCAAAACTTGAACAACAGTAATAAAGACATGAAAGGCTTATCTTTACACGTCGATCACAATTCAAGATGGTATCACCTGGGGATGCTTCGACAACGCCATCTTTACACACCAATAAAATTTAGTTCCCCTTAAAAAAACTGGGCATGCTTCGGCTCAGCCTCGGCTAGCTTCCGGCTTTGAGCCGCTACATAGAAGCGAAACTCCAATATTTAAGTAGTTTAAACAAATATTTGTAACAAAGGGATCATGAGCTAGAAGCTGATCGTGGCTGCCTGGGCTTGGTCAAAGCAGCTCTACTGGTGCGACACACCATCTCGAAAGCAATAGTAAATATAGCATTATGATCTACAGCATCACGGCTAAGAAAAACACCATCTTAAACTGTAGCTATTGTTGAAGCCAAAAATACATATAAAAACATTTTAAAAATAATTTAAAAAACAATATAGGCTTAAAAAAGGCTCAGGATTCCAAATCTTCAACAAAATAGGGGTCAATTAGTAGCAACAAGGCTGTGTAAAGCCCCAAAGTCAAATTATACCCAAAAACAGCCATTTTCATCTAAACTGTCTATGATTTATACTTTAAAATATGCATATGATAACTAAATACTAAAGAAAAGTAAAAAATAACAAAATTAAGAGAAAAGGAAAAAATAAGAAGAGTTTATTGGAAAAGGGCTCAAAAATTGATTGAAATAGCAGTAGAGATGGCTTAGAGATGCTCAAGCTTTCTATCCTTACTGTAAATTCAGAACCTAAAGGTAAAAATGCGGGATTGTCAAATTCTTTTACATGAACTCACCAACTTAATGGAGTAATTTTCATCCTAGAACAAATTACTTTTTTATATAAAAGGATGAAAAATATTCCAGTAAGTTGATGAGTTTACGCAAAAGAATTTGACAATCCCACATTTTTACCTTTAGGTTCTGAATCTACAGTAGGATAGTGGGCAAGGACTGCCTTGGAGATTTCAGTATAACTTTTCACTACCTTAGCTTATTTGAGGGTCATTCTTGTTCTTGATTCCTGTCTTGAACAGGAAGGTAGAGATTGTCTGTTGGGTCTTGAATGCACCATTATCTTATAAAAATTGGACTATTTAACCAAGAGCCTAGGTGAAAATTGGTCATGCCACTTTTCAAGAGAAGATGTAGTCTTGATAAAACCATATTTAGCCTTCTTAAAGAAGTTTCAGATGATTGAGTCACCATTTTTCTGATTTGGTGTTCTCCTTGAAAGACTCCTACCCACTGAGTTTCAAAATACTTAAGAAATGAGCAGAGACTGCTTGATCTACAGTGATATATTGATGTCAGAAAAAGGCATCATAGAAATGCATTAGTCTACTCCTTTCTCACTAGAGCAAGGATAGCGTCAAGTATATACTTCTGAGAAGCATAATAAACAAAATAAAAGGAAAAGTTAAGAAGAGAATAAGACTTTATTGATATGAATTTAGAGTATTATATAGTATCATAAGAAGCCACATACTGTCACAGTAGTTTTCATAATGCCAGGAATTGTTCTTTCTAACCAAAAGGCCAAGAAATCAGGAAAGCAGTTACCCAAGTTGACCAAGTTGACGGATTTAAATCAAACAGTTGGGTCATTATTTTTCTTGTTATGCCTAGGCGCCAGATTGATTATTTTATAACTTGATCACATTATTCATATTCTAATTATTCAGAAAGCTTAAAATACAACCAATCCCAAAACTTTAATTGATCTTGGGCTTAGATGATTTTTTTAAAAAATAAGCCATCAATTTTAGAATCAAAAAGTGCAACTTATAGTATTATTGAAAATATCTTAAGTGCTACTACAAACTACAAACCAAAAATATTTATGATGAGTTGCATGGGAGAGTAATAGCAGCCCTAAAGCTATAAGTGCTATTACCCTATCTTTGGCTCATCATAAATATTCTTAGTTTGTTTCAGAAAAAAAGGTTGTTGTTTTTGAAAGACTGATAACTCTATTTAAAATACACCCTCTAGTAAGTTGCCCCACTTCATGAACTTGCCCCAATACATCACTAGCATCTTCTGATATTTTTGTTTCTCTGGTATCATCACGTGATTTCAAATGATAAGTTATCTCAGAATATTCTGATAAACTTTCAAATGTTAGAGGTGAAGTATATAACTTCCCATCTTTCATCAAATATGAAAGATTAATGCGCAGATTTTTAACTTCAAGCTCTCTTTTTATAGACCTAACTTTTCTTTCATAAATATAAAATAATGACTTTTGAGAAATATTTGAGCCTGATAGTACTGATTTATATAATTCTTTTCTTTTTTCTTCTTGCTCAAAAATATTTTTAAGATCCTTAATATTTTTAATATAAAGCTCATTTTCTTTTTCCTTTAACATTTTTGATATTACACCAAAGTGACCATCAACAATGCTTTTTCCATGACATTCAACAAAATATTTATATTTTATAGAACCCTTAATATATTTAGGTGCCTCTTTAAATAAGTAATATAAAAATTCATATGATCTAAAATGATTTCCATTATCAGTCCACACTTTTATATTTTTTATTTTTTTAAATATATCTAATTTAAGAAGACTAATTAGACATTCACCTGAAAATAAAGAATCATGTGATAATATTTGAGACAAAAAATCATGATATTCATATTTGGGTTTATTATTTTCTTTAAAAACTAATGCAAACCCTAATAATGAGATAGGTTTTTTTGAATAAAAACAATTATTGGTCTCAATTGAACCACTTCCAACCTTTAAGTTTTCCTTATAATCTATAACTACAACACAAGACTCATCATCTAATTCATAAGCATCTTTTTTATATTCCCTATTTTGATGAACATAAAAGTCTTGGTGCTGATTAATAGTCTTTAAGTCATTGCCTATAGTTTCTGGTAATGGTAAGTTTTTACTTTCACATTCTTCCTTCTTTTTTTCTAGTGAATTTTTTAAATTACAAATATTGAACATATTGGTTTGCTTTTTACTTTTTATTATATTTTTAGGAATTAATTTATAGTAAGTAGAAATTGAAACTGAAATTTCATTTTTTATTTTCATATTTTCATATATTTCTTTTTTTGTTTTAAGTAGAGAGTATTTAATTTCAGTTGAGTAATTACTCATCTCTTTTTCTATGTCTTTATAAATTTTTTCAGGCACTTTTTTTGTAAACTGGCTTGTTTCGAAAGAATTTTCCAGCAATTTTTTAATTATTTTTTTAGTTATTTCTTTTTTTAATGAATAGTTATTATTTTTTTGGCTTTTTTTGTTTAAACTTACATTTTTATTTTTATATATTTTTCTTGAGTATTCAAACTCACTTTTGGTTATATTAAACCCCATATCATTAAGCTCTTTTAAAGAGTAACTGGAAGTAACCAGAGATTGCAAGGCTGGGAGATGCTTTTGGGGAGAAGATTTCATGAGATCCTTTAAGTTTTCAATGAACTCATTGCTTTTTTGATTTTGAATAGTTTGCAAGAACTGAGATCTCCCAAATTCAGTTTGAGTAAGGAAGTGCTTGATGAAATTATCAAGATCATCACCAGCAATAAAGAGGAATGCCTTTTTTAACATTGCAATTCTTTCTCTTTTTGTTGAAGCTCCCAAGGGAAAAAAGGGTAGCATGGCAGAAGTAAATTTAACTGAGGACATGGTAGTATTTTGAATCTGTAATTAGGTTGGATCTCTGAAATGTGCTTTAATGATGGAGTAGTTCTGATTAGAATGTGGCCTTTGAATGGGGTCTTTTGGATTAGAAGCTTTGTGGTGCTTTAGCTCTTATATACCAAGCTAAATGACACCATTCTGAAAGAAATGGTGTGATAGCTTTTACTATAGTTTGAACTTGAATTTATGTTTGCAGAATTAATTAAATACCCAGTTTTTATGCACAAGTGATATATGTGAAGCAGCTAAGCATCATTATTACATTATATCCTCTTTGTAATCAATGCAAATCAATTAAAATGATGTATTCAGTTAACTGTAACTCTTCTGCATATTTTTTAAAATAATAAAATACTAAAGAATTCTATTTAAGGAATGCTTAATTTGAGGTTTGAAGCTCACTTGAACCTTAAAATTAATCTAAACAGTGATAAAAACACCCTAACTTCAAACTGCCATAAAATCCTAAATAATTGAGCTTTTTAAATAAAATAAAATGCAAAAATAAAGCTCTCAATCTTATCTTTAATTTCTTTAAATAAAAAAGATACTTTTTATATAAAAAAGGAGTTTTATTAGCTTTGAAGTGATCTACTTTATATCATTAGATAGAATCATATAATAAAATCTGGATTATAATCTTTTAAATTACTTTTGCTTTAATATTGAGTATAGTATACATATTAAAAGTTTTACACCAATAGAAAGATGGGATTCTTAGCTTCATTTTGATAGTTTACAATGTGAAAAAATATTAATTTTTCATTGAGTTATTAATATTTTAAATATAAAATTTGTAACTAGTTACTTTTTCAAAATTGAACTGTGTTATGCTGCAACTTGAGCAACATGTGCATTAGAAAATGGCCCAATCCCTAAAATAATGACCTAGTTGATCAAAAATGGGTTACTGCTGTACTGGTTTAGCAGCATAATTCAATTATACAGAGCAAATTGACACTGATAAATAGATGTAATCTGAGAGTCATCCAATAAAACCTCATTTATCAGAACAGTCATTAAAAATTAATCACACAAGGGTTTTTTGCGTGCTGGACAAGCTACTCTTTGAAATAATGAGATGGAATAGGAGTCATGGATTCAGACAGTATTTCTGAGTCAATAATTTTGATAAATGTTGAAACTTTCCAATTGATCAGCTCTTAAGAGTTGAGTCCTCCCTAAAAATACTCAATAAAACTGAAATTATTTCCTGGGGTTAACATCTTTTAAATGCATCCTGCAGTGGGTTGTCTCTGCTACATTTTTTACAACTTGATTTTAAATCAAATTGTAACGGGAAGATGGGGTCCTGTTTTGGGCTCTACATTGTCTCTATCTTCTAATGTTACACCAATGCTCACCAATATTGGAGTCTTCTCTACTGAATCCAAAACTGAGAATGTTACTACCTCCCAATGCCCCAAGTTCTATTAAGAGGGTTCTTTAATATTGTTGCAGGTTATTTATCTAGAACTACTTTGGTTGGGCTTATTTTTTATTAAATCCTAGTTTATTATTTGGGAATTTCACTAAACAGTATTTGAAGCTTTGATGGTGGCTAATTGTTGACTCCTTATGGATTTGGGTGGTTATTTCTCATTGCTTGGAGACCTCTTCATACTACCCAGTAATTTTTATCACACATACTGTCCATGTATGTCATAGTAGCCATAAAGCTTATCCAAATAATTGTCTTATTTAGGGCTCAAAAAGTTTGATCCCTGTATTAGATGAGTGATTGATAAGAGTACTATCAATTTAATGATTAGTCAGGGAACCACTCAGAAAATTACTTTCCTGAGAGAGAGTAATTGAAGATGTTACAACATCTTCCCTGGGGTGCTGGAAGGCGGAGCCTTAGGAATTTCCTTGAGAGTTTCAGGGATTTGGGATTGATATTGATCCAGTTTTGCATTGGATACAGGTAGTTTTAAGCTGTGTTGTGCAGTCTTTGCCTTACATAGGCAGAGTTTGTCAAGATTCTCCTTTTCTTTGTATTTGCTGCTAGCATTTCTCTCATGAATATTCATTTTAATTATCTTTATCCTTGGTTTTAAAACCAACAATTCATTCCCAACAACTTTTCTTTTCATTCCCTGGTTTCTACTGTTCAATTCATCCTATATTAACAGTTAGTTTTACTTTTAAAGTTACCTTTTTGCCTCTGGACAATTTTTGAACCCTCAACCTTTACACTAAGGTTAATTTGAAGCAGTCTGAACTTCTTACCTTTTTCTTTTACCTTGGCTTATGCCAGCAGCTTCAGACTCAATTTTTCTATCTTCCTGCTCTTGACTTTGCTTAAACTCCCCTCCCAAAGCAAAGACACCATTCCTTGTTTCTTCCTTTAAACAGTTGCTTAACTTTTAAAGGTTAGTTCACCAAAGACATGTGCTTGTTTGTCCCTCCTCACATTTCCAAACTATCCTAACTACCTTTGGTTAGCTGTGTTTTCCCCAAACTGTACCTCAATAACCAGGCTTCAATAAAAGCCTGAGTTCTATCCAATCTCAACTTAAGTTGAGATTGTTTGACTTGTACCTCAAAAAAGTACTTGTCAGGTTTTGTGGCTTGTGTTTTCCTTTTTTATCTTTGTATTTTCCATCTTAGATCCATGATACCATTTGACTATATTTTTCAGCAGTTAGGAAGTTTTTATAGAGAGACTCACAATTTGATTATGAATGGTTTTAACCCACCAGCTAGTGGTGATTGTTTCCCTGACCTATAAATTGACTTTTCAACTAAATTATCAGTCATTAAGACTGGGCTTTACTTTATTTTCTTAGGATTAATAAACCGCCTTAGCCCTTATTTTACCTCATATAAACTCTTAGGAGCCTTTATTCAGCTACTATTGCAAACTCTACCTAACTTTCTATATTTAACTAATATAAACATTATTAGTTTAAAGGATTTAGTTTATAATAATTTTTCCCAGGCCTTGAGACCTTACAGAGTTGGTCATGATGGCTACATTTTAGTTCAGTACAAGCACCAATCCCCTTGATAAGATAAGTGTTATTTGGTTTGACTTCCTTGAGGATTTCTGGTCCTCTTAGCCCTGGTTCTAATTTGTGTAATTTGTGGTTGACAACCAAAATCTTATTTTCAACTTAGAATTGTTCCTGTTGAAGAAGAACTGTTTCTCTCTCTACTCTTTTTTTTCTTTGGTCTCTTAGTTTTTTCTGGCATGTTGTACGTCAGGGTCATTGTCAGCTGGTACTTTCTTAGATAACAGTAATTGGGGCCCTAAATTAGTACTGATAATGGTGGGCTTGTGCTCATAGACCTTTTTATATGGGCTTTTGACTGTATTGCAGTTGAATCAAGTTTGACATACCATTGATACTGTAGAAAGCATGTCACCCCATAGTTGTGGGTTTTTGGCAGATAATTTACTGAGTGCCTCTACAAGAGCATCATCCAATCTTTCCACTCCCCCATCAGCTTGTGGGTGATAAGGGCTGGCAACTGTATGATTTATTCCATTTTTAGCAAGGTAGACATTGGTGTCAATGACAGTGAGTTCTGTTCCTCTGGCAGTGATTATGAGTTCAGGGTTTCCAAACTTGGCTATGATTTTCTTGCCAATAAATTGTCTCACATCATTCTCTTTGTGTTCTTTTATGGCCTTTGCCACAGGCCACCTTGTTAAATAGTTGATGTATGTAATAATGTATTTTTTGCTTTTTGTTATCTCTGGGAATGGGCATCACAATGTCCAATGCCCATACCTTGAAGGGTTGGGCAATTGATACTGGCATCACAGACTTGGGAGGTGTCCTGGAGCGCACATACTTTTCACATATCTTGCATTGTTCAAGCACTTCTTTGATGTTGTCTAACATGTTGGGCCACCAGTAGCAAATATTAAGATATTTTTGCAGATTTCTAAGATTTGTGGCCCAAGTCTCTGTGATACTGGAGTATTGTGTCAATATTTTGCGTTGACGGGACATAGAGCACAGTATCACCACTTGGAAGTATGTGGTGTAGAGTGCTGTACACGTTTTTGAACAGGTGTTTGTTCTTGAGGACTTTCTCTTGGAAGTCCATTGGTGTTCCAGGTGGAAACCCTTCTTGGAGATTCCCCATGAATAACATGGGCCAATTGGGGTCCCCATCAGTGCATAGAACATGTTTACTGTATAGCCTTGATAGGGTGTCTGCAGTAAATAGTTCATTGCCTGGTTTATATTTGATTATCATTGGATACCTTTGAATTAGGTTCATTTATTCAACTTGTTGTCTTGATAGGTGTTGTTATATTTAAATAATACCAGTGACTTGTGGTTGGTTAGCACTTTGGATATCTTTGCACCTTCCAGATAGCATCACTACTTCATCAGAAAGTGAATGATAGCTATCAGTTCCTTGCCATGTATCAGGTACCTTTTCTCACTGTTAGACAATTCCCTTGATTCATATGCCACAGAGAGGAATTTTTTTCTGTGGTTTGAATTATAAGAACTATACTTATTGCATAGTTAGAGGCATTTGTCTCCAGTTCACAGACCTTTCACAGTTAAGGTGTTTTAGGATGGGGGCAGTAATCATTTGGCCCTTTAGCTGTCAGAAACTCTGCTCTCTTAGTGGAGCCCACACAAATTTAATTGTTTTGCCAGTGATCACACACAGGGGGCAGTTACAGCTCCCCAATTCAGGATGAACCTTCTGACATAAACAACCATTTCCAAGAATGTCTGAAGTTCAATTTTATTGCATTATGCTGGCATTTCTGTGACAGCCCTTACCTTCTCTGGGTCAGGCTTAATCCCATCTTTACAAATAATGTGTCCCAGGAACAGGAGTTTGGTTGAGAAGAATTTACACTTGGACAGGTTGGCTACTAGTTGATTGTCTTGGAGGGTGTTGAGTACCATATAAATTTTCTCCCAGTGTTGTTCTTTGTTAGGGCTATAGATGACTATAGCATCTAGGTAGAATATGGCTCTTTTCTCAATGTGGTCCTTGAACACTCTTTCATGAAGATCACAAAGATACTGGGGGTGTTTGTTATACTAAAATTAAGAACTATGCATTCAAATGATCCATATTTGGTTCTGAATGCTGTCGTTGGAATGTCTTCAGGCTTAAAACAGATTTGATGGTACCCTTCTGTTAAGTCAATCTTTGTGAACAACTGTGATTCTTCTAAAGTTTCAAAGAGGTTGTTGATCAGGGGCAGGGGATGCCTGTCCTTAATTATGACTTCATTAAGTGCTCTGTAGTTGGTAACAAGGTGCAAACCTCCATCTTTATTAGCCACAAAAAAGACAGCTGCACCAAAAAAGAATGGTTGGTCAAATGAGTCCTTTTTCTAGGGCTTCATCCAGGTATTCTTTCAATTCATTGTCCTCTTGAGGTGTCAATTGGTAGATGGGGCAAGCCGTGAGTACACTTTCTTTCAGGACAATTTCATGTTAGATGCCTCTTTCAAGTGGTAAGCCTGGAAGTTTCTCCTGAAATACATAGGGGAATTATTGGAAGAGTTGTTGATGTATTGGGTCCTGTTTAAGTGAGGCTTTCACATTTTTGAAGATATGATCTCATATATACAGGCATTCTAGTCAATTTTACTGGCGGTTTCTTCTTCTTCTGTTTTGGTGATCTTTACAAACACATGGTCTATCATGAGAGTTTCAAGGTGAGCTGGATACACATTATGGTGTATTTATTGTTGTATGATGAGTGAAGCACTATCCCAGTCAATGTGAGGGTTTGTCTTTCTCATCCAATCTAAAGTAAGTACTACATTGTAATTAGGAATTGAAATGATGGGCCACCAAGGATAGTTTTTATGCAACCCTATCTGTGCCTAGAAAGGTTTTGCTTCCTTAGTGACTGGAGTGCTTTGGTTGTCTTCCATGATAACTCTCTTGACGTTGTTCTTGGTTGTAGGTAATTTCATGAGGTTGGCAAATTTCTTGTCAACAAGTGTCAGGGATTACAACCCTGACTACATCAATCAAATGAGTGTGTCTTCACAAAAAGCAGAAGCATAAAAAATTGATAATATTGTCTTGACATTAATGGTATTTACAACTCCTGTCCCACACAATAATTGAACTCAAAACTTTAAGAAAAAAAGCTAACATTAGTCTTAAATCTGAATTCAAAATTAGCTTACCTTTTTATATTCATTCAATTTTTTTAATTCACGCTTTTAATATCAAAAATGATAAAGAATCATAATTCAAAGTACTTACTGCTCCACAAAAAATTGGCTGCTTTGGCAGCTGTTGACAGCTTTCATTAACCGCTTAAGTGAAGATAATTGGCTTCTTTTTGCTGTCTTTTCCAATACAACCAGCTTGAAAAACATCTTAATTTTACAACTTAACCCAGAAAAATGGTCCTCATCTCTTTGTCTTTTCTTCCTAAAAATTACTATTTGCTATCACCTGAATAACCTACTGTTTCATACCCTTTTTTATCCCCATATTATAAAAAATTAGGTTCTTATCTTCTCATTCTAAAGGTGTCACTCATTGTTTTCAAATAAACACTTAAGTATTTAAGTGAGTTGAAATTATCATTCTCACTTGTTCTATAAACAATAAAATATTCTTTTCTTATACTACCTTCTTGCACTTGACTTTATCCTGACACTTTTTTAGAACCATGAAAAGGATTTTATTCCTACTCTGGTTGCTAGCTCTTTTATATATACTTGTCTCATCTCTTGAAGGTACAATGTAAGGTCTGAAGGCTTGGGGTAAATTATTGTAGACTAAAGCCTTTCATCCAAGAATATTAATATTTGTTAAGTATAAAAAAGTAGATAAGGTTTGCAACAATAACTGCACTAGAGCTTCTAAAAGTTTATAAAAAGTGAAGTAGGGACTAAGAAAATTGATTAGACCTAAGAAAATGAAGTAAAGACCAGTCTTAATAACTGAAAATTGAGTCAAAAAGTCAATTTCTAGGTTGGGGTAATGATCAGCACTAGCTGGGGGATTAAAACTATCAACAATTAAAGTGTGTGTTCCACTATATAAATTGTGTCATAAAAGTTGCAGCAAAGGGTTGCTAGTTTCTACAAACAGTTAGTCAGTGACCTTAATTCTCAATACTATACCTGTTGATGGTATAGTCACAGCCTATGAAGGACAGAAGAATAATAAGGTGTACAGACAAAACTGGTGTTTATTTAGATAGTATTGCATTTATATAGTGTGAGGCGGGGGAATTGCCACCAGGGGCAGGGAGGCACAGACAGAAGGACTTCCCTAATGGAGGAGAGTGGATTGGCACAGCTAAAAGTCTACTGCAAGAGAACAACCTCTTCCACGCGGCTTTTCTTAAGGAGGTAGATATAAATAACTTTGTTGTTCTATTTATAATTGCAGAAGTAAAGCCTGTGCCTTGTGCACATTTGAAAGGCAAATTGAACACCCATTTTAGAGGTGTTTTAAATGTCTTTATCCCTAGTAAAATCAGGATGCAATAGCGCAATTGCACAACTGTTCTGTTGCTCAATTCCTAGATAGACAACTTAATGTCTAATCCATTCAATATGCGACAAATTTCCTAACTGATGGAAAAAATAATCAAATGAAATAATAAAACTAAGATAAAAAGAAGTAAATTGCAAGAGATAAAAATTACTA
This sequence comes from Entomophthora muscae, assembly GCA_014839935.2. NCBI lineage: Eukaryota > Fungi > Entomophthoromycota > Entomophthoromycetes > Entomophthorales > Entomophthoraceae > Entomophthora > Entomophthora muscae. The sequence goes on along the minus strand of QTSX02005074.1, from coordinate 142,712 downwards.
GGGAAACAAAAGCCACAAAACCTAACAAGTACCTGTTGGGGTGCTAGTCAAACAATATCAGCTTGGAGTTGAGACTGAAAAATCAAGTCTTTTATTTAAACTTGAGTGATTTGAGGTGAAAGTAAAGGAGAGAAGAAATCAACCATCATAGGTTAATGATGGTCATGAGAATAGTTGGGGACTGTTAAGAGTTTAGTTTTAACTTAAAAAGACTAGGACAGAGGCCAGGAAACAGAAAGCAGAAAGAGAAAAGACAGGTGATGTTGAGCTCTTTAAGATAAAGGCAAGCAAAAACCAGGAAAAACATGTCCAAGCTTAATTTTTAAGCTGAAAATTAAAGATAAAATTCAGATCAAGCAATAGCTAACAAAGCATATAGTTTCCAAGTTTGAAACTTGTCCAGGAGCAAGATAAGCTTCAAAAAATTATTAACCTTTAAGTTTTTAGATTAAAAAGAACCAGAATTTAGGAAAAGTATAAGGAAACTTAAAGAAATGATATGCAAGTTAGGAGAAAGAGAAAAATAACCAAGTTGAGCTGCATAATAGCAGTAGTATCAGAAAAGGGAATACTGACATCCAACCTGCACATCCAACTGGCAGAACACTTCTCCTGATGAGTTTTATAAGGAAGAATCCTTAGCTTACGGCCGGCTCAAGTATTCTTTTGGACGCTGGGAAAAAAGTTTAACCATGAATTTTTAGCTCATCTCTCTCCTGAATCTGAAGTCTCTCTGGTTAGGCCTAAGAAAAAATTCTACCTTCTGACCTACTTGGTGGGTTAATATCTCCTAGAGAGTTTAAGCTTCTTGATGAGCAGATTTACCTTCCTAAGGCAGTTTAGACACTCAGCAATGATCACTGTTACTGTTGGGTTTGTAATAGCAAGACTGAATTTGGGGCCCTTACCCACAATATTGAAAGTTTCTTTTCTTTCAAGTGGGTCCCTGACAACAAGGGACTGGTCTGCTCCAGTTTCAAATAGTGATATGCCTTGATATTTGCAAAAAAAGAAAGGATAGGTGAGGAGTTTAGTTTCATTTTGGGCAGCAAACATTCTAGAATTGCTGAAGAGTACTTGGATCATGGCAATTGAGTCCACATCTTGGTCCCTGTACAAGTCATGTAAAGTGGGGGAGGCAGCTTTACTAAGCACTCCCCTGAGCTTTCCCCTCCTCAGGTGTATTGTCAGTATTCATCTGATTTACATGGGCTGTGCAATTTCTGCCTCAAGGGTGAGGGTTATTAGCTTGGTTATTCTGCTTATTAGATCAAGGGTCCTTCTTTGCTATGGGGCTCTCCTTTCTCTTATGGGTTGCTTGTAGATAGTAAGACTTTTGAGAAGCTTGATTTCCTTTCAAGAATACATCTTGAAGGTTCTTTCAACAGCTTATAACAAACTGCCGTCTGATGTGTGGGAGGAGGCATTGTAAAATTCTAGATGTAATCCAGCCTCATCAAAGTTGATGGTCTCAGGAGCTTGATCACGGATGTCTTTATATGCTGCAATGTACTTCTCAATGTTTTCTGTCATTTTAAAGGTTCTGAGTTATGTCATGATCACATCAGAGCCTTTTATGGCAAAATTTTTCAGAAAGGCATTTTTGAACATGTCTCAGTCTTCATTGTCACTCAGATGCTGTTTGAACCAGTCACTCACAAATCAGGAGAAAGCTCTGATAACTTGTAAAGCAATTTCACTTGACCAGAGTTTCCGGAGGTAGCTCACTTGTGTGAACTTATTTTGGGTGCTTTGAATCCAGAGATTGGCATTTTTACGTCATAGTACTGAGAATGATCCAATTTCTGCTGAGCAGAGGGGTTGAAATATTATGTTGGATATTTTGGGTGCATCAGGAATTGAAGATGGGTTCAGGACTCCTTGTATGCTGAGAAAATTGCATTGTTCAGTTGGTACAAGGATATTGTTGAAGACAGTGTATCCCGTAGGAACAACCTGTCTTGCTTGTATCTTCTCCAGCCAGTGAAAAGTGTCATATGCTGGGTTCTTTCCTTTGTAGGAATTTTTTCTTTGAGTTGTGTCAGTGTGAATAACCTACCTGTGCTACCACTGTCAAGTATATACTTCTTGAAAGTATATGAAGCAAAACAAAGGAAAAAATTAAGATGAGAATGATGCTTTATTAATATGAATATTGAAGGTTATATAGTATTATGAGAAGCCACATGCTGTCCATGTACATTGTAGCAGTCATGGGGCTTGTCCAGGTAATGTTACACTTAGGACTCAAAAGGTTTGATCCCCATATTAGATGGGTGATTGATAATAGTGCCACCAACTTAATGATTAGTCAAGGAATTAATTGGGGAAATACTTCTTCAAGAGGGAGTAGTCAAAGATGTTGCAACACTGGCATTATGGAAGCTACTGTGACGCTTAAGGTGAGCCAGCCTGAACATTATGTGAAACGTGTTGGTTACTATATGGATTTTAAAAATTTGGATCATTTACCAACAGAAGCCATTTGATTTTGATTTTAGACTGGTACTGAAAACACAGATTTAGATATTGATAGGTGCTTGCAGCATTTTGGTACTGCTTGTTGATAGATAAGCACAAATAGATTTTACTTAAAGGCAGCTCAAGCTAGCTCGGTTTTCAAGAGTAAATAGCTCATCTCATTTTAGGCTGATGGTTAGAAAACAGTAGCATATATTTCATTATGAAAATATCCATGTTGACTAGGTTGTAGCTTTTAGAGTACATGTCATATGTAAGCATCTAATGACTTAAGCTTGAACGCTTTTTGCGCGGCATGCTTGATACAAAGTATCGGAGTGAGCTTAATAATCGACATGGCCACATGCTGCTCCCTTCAAGCAGCAGATGCTAGGCGCACCTTGAAGTTCTACAAAGTTAACATTCAACTTGCTGTCTTTGGCTGGATGGGTAAAGCGTTTTGTACCTGAAGGAAAGCTGTGTAAAGGGTAGCGATGCAATATTTTGCTTTGGTTTTTTATAAGCATTTAACAATTGCATACACGTTGAAACAGGCTTTTGTAAAAGGTTCTAATCGTGGAAGAGAAATCTCTGACGAAGACGGACGCATTCGTAAGTGGAGCACTCATTTTCAACTCAGGAGTAAGAGAGCTCATAAATTTAACCGACATTTCTTGAATTGTCGCGCCTTGGAATTACGGCTTTGAAGTGGAGCGATTAACTCCGAACGAGGGTGTACAATGCTACTTGGTTGACTGCGGCTTCGGTAAACTTCTTCCTAGGCATAAGCCGAAGGGGCAACATTGGGAATCAGATGTATCCATCCGGAGGGATTGATAAGGGTGAACCAAGCAATACATGATGATTCATTTTCAGAATCATCAGATATAGTTTACATGAAATAAGCGAATCACATGTGGTGACGCAAGCAACCATAAGCGCCTGCAATTAAATAAGTTCTGATTTAAAAATCATTTTATGAATAGAAATACGCGAACTCTTGATTAATAATATAGGTTCTAAATGCGAGGGGAAATTATGTGAATCAATGCAATAAAATATGTAGTTTGCTTTGATGTGATTGGTTCAACTAGAACATTGCGTACCAAACACGAATATAAGCAGTACAAACCAAAATATACTAACTCATTGATGTCAGTACCAGTAGTTGATAGAAATGGATACCCCGCGGAAGCCTTCCATCCGCAAGTAGCCCTCATTGGAAATGGACCTCACGAGAAAGTCACTAAGCTGACAACAAGTCAGACAGGAGACATAATCCTGTGTCCACTTGACCGCTTGGAGGCATTCAGTTGGACACCCATTCTGTTCCCCTTTGAAAACATCAACAATGAAGACAACTTCATGTCTGACGACCAAATGATTGCCGCGCTGCAGAAGCTGATTGAGAGAGTGCCAGTTGTCACCGGACACCTGGAGCGTATAGATAAGACCCCCGTGATCTTTGAGGGGCCAAACTCCCCTTTAAAGGTCTGCGTTGGCACCCGCAGTGTCTGGTACACCAGTGCTAAACTCAAGGGGTCATTCCAAAGCTTCAAGGACTCCAGCTTCAGCTATGAGCACCTCGACCCAAACTATGTTTTCCGGGCTGCCAACGACGCCATCATCGAAGGAAAAGATTATCCTCTGCTTACCGCCAAGGTTAATCGCTTCGAGTGTGGTTCTGTTTTACTCCTGGTGACAGCTTGTCATCTCATTGTGGATGCTCGCTCAATGTATGAGTTTGTGAAATCCTGGGGCTTGATCTACAGAGGCATCGATAACGAGCCTCTTGTCACTGAATCTCGCCACCTCTTCAGCTATGATGACGAGCTCAATGAACGTACACGCCCTATCCACGCAATGTTTGATGGCATCGCCAAGCAGACCCCAGCGCCCTTCAAAACAACAAAGCTTGTTCATGTCTCCATCGACGACCAGAAAATGAAGGCAATCAAAGAGAAGATCAATTCAGAATTGACTCCTGATTGGGTCAGCTCTGACGATGTCATGGTCGCACTAGGTTGGCGGATATTTACTCGAGCAAAGGAACTCAAGCCTACGGATAGCAACTTATTGGTGCGCATCTATGACATTCGCAAGTTGAATCAGCCACCCCTCCCCATGACCTCTTTTTCCAATGGCGTCTCAGCAGCTATTACTGGCATGATTCCTGTTTGTACCATCTTGGATAGTCCTCTCAGCGAACTATGCAAGCTTGTTCGCACTGCCACAACCCGCAAGACGCCCCAAGACATCCGCGATGAGCTCTCTGCCCTCGCCAAGGTCCAGTTCCTAGACCACCCTCCAGGTGGCAACTGCATTCCATACTCCAACAACGTCTTTTCCTCCAGCTACGCTGGGTTCCACCCCTCCAAGCTCAACTTCCATAACTCCCCTGCCCTCACCGTCACCCGTGCCTGTCTCACCGAGGGCATTGTTGCCCCCCAGCCAATCATCAATGGCAAATACTCCTGCAAGCTATCCATTGATTCCACCCTTTCCGAAAAATTCATCAATGATCCTGAGCTAGTCAGCCTAGGTTTCACCCTGGAGTTATAAAAAGAGGATATTCCAGCTAGCCTTTATTCCATAATCTATTTAACCAACTTTCACCAAACTTATTAGCAAAATACAGCAGCAGTGCCATTTAGTAACTATAAATTTCATTTTTTATAATGCTGCCACTATTCTATTTAATGTGATCAATCTCCTGAACACTTCTAATATAAAAACATACTGTAAATTCAGAACCCAATGGCATAAATGGGTCATTATTTGTTAGATTAATCTGTTTCCTATTAACTGTGCTACTTAAAACTTTAAAATTTTGTTTTAAATTTCTTATCAATAAATTTAAATAATTACAACAATTTTATCAAAATAAATCTTATTTAATCCTTATAATATAAAAACCTATATTAAATTAATCATTTTCTACTTACAGCTAAATTAAACTGTATTAAAAGCTAGTAACAATCTTATTTCATATACCATTATTTCTTGAAAGCTGATTAGTACAAAATGACATCATTCTAAAAAGAGCAACCTAAAAATACAATAAAAACTGATATGATGCTTTTTGTTGGAAATCAAATTGTTGCCTAAAATCTTAGCTTTTTTAAAATATTTAATTTAAAATATAATAATTTTTGAATCCCTCTTTTTAAAAAGAGGGCAGATAGCTTTTTTGCATATTTAATAAATATTAAATAATTTTAGATTTTTTTAAAAAAATCTAGTAAAAAGTCAAAAAAAACTAAAACTAAAATTAAAACTGAACTTTTATTGAAATTTCAGTGATCTCATTTAGCATAAGTAATTTATTCTTAAGTTAGATTTTATAGAAAATATATAATAAGAACTTATAAGAGAGTAAAAGTTTTTCTTTTCAAAATTTTAAGTATTTAATATTAATAAAATAGCTTTATACAACTATTTAATAAAATTATATTTTTATACTGTATGCTAGAGATAATATGTATAAAAAATTCAAACATAAAAAAGAATGTATCAAAATCTTGCTTTATTTAATTAAATTTTATAAAGGTTAAAATTTATTTGAACTAAACGGAAAATGATCTTAGTCATTGTATCTATAAAAATAAGATACAAATTTAATTATACAAGCAAATATTTATATGTGATTAGAAAAATATTTTTGTTTTGATAGATTTAAAATATATAAAGTTCATTTTTAAGAACTGTTAAAGGTTATAATAAACTTAAGTTTATTTAAAAATGTTTTTGAGTTAGTTAGTAAAAGTAAGCTAAATAATGATTTATACTTTAAATTTAGTTTATTGATTAAAATATCATACTTTAAGAGTTAATTAGCATATTTTATTTCAAATAATAATTTTATAAGCTTACATTCAAAGCCACTTCAAGATACTAAATTGGTATTGAAATATAAAGTTGCAGCACAATTCCGAAAGCTGAGATTAAGGGCTTTCTAATGATACTAGTTTGAGCGAGATTGAAGTACTATTTGCGGAAATATCAACAGTTAACCAGAATATAAAAAGGGGTAAATAAACAATGATATCAGACTTCAGGGGTGATATTGATAAATTAAGGAGATCAGTTGGGGGTCAGTTGGGGATTTATGCCTGTAGTGCGAAAGCTCAGCTAACATGGTATTTAAACAGCTCAACTTTACAGAAATTTACTTTACAATCTACACCTTTACTCCTCTCTGATAACTGCACATCTATTTCCAAGCAAGAACTGCCTGAACCAAGCCAAGGAACCCAACCACTATCACTATGGAACCTATCAAGTTTGCACCTCAGATGACACCCTTCTTCTCACTGGGGGCTTCTACTAAGAGAGAAAGAATCTCTATGCTTAAACAAGCATTCCTTTTTACTGCTGGCAGTGATCTTAACAGCTTTGTTGAGCATTTCTTATTAAAAACAGAGTTTGGAAAAAGTACCTTCTTACCTGTCATACAAAATTCTAAGACAGATGATTTCCTTAACAACCTAAAGGAATTGATGTCAGAGTCCCCTGCCAAGCACCTTCCTTCCCTAAGAGCATTGGTTACATCAAGCTACAGTCTGAAAGAGCTTTGGGATTGTGGATTTAAAATGACAAAAAATGAGTATTCATATTCTAAAAAAATAAAAAATGCTAAAAAAGCATCATTAAATTCAAAAAATAAAAAAGGAAAAAATGATTCAGTAAAGAAAGAAAACATAAAAAATATTTTAAAACATATATTAAAAAATTCATTTCCAACTAGCCAATTCACTAAAAAATCCCCTGGATTGATTTATGAAGAATTACAAAAAGAGTTGAGTGAATACTCAACTAAAATAAAATACTCATTATTGAAAACAAAAAAAGAAATTTACGAAGATATGAAAATAAAAAACAATATTTCTATTTCACTTTCCACTTTTTATAAGCTTATTCCTAATAATATAATTAAAAGCAAAAAGCAAACTGATATGTGTAACATTTGCAACTTAAAAAAGTCATTAGAAATGAAGAAAAAGAATTTGAGTTTAAAGAAGTTGCCATTGCCTAAATCTATTAAAGAAAATTTGGAATCTATTGACCTAAATGAAAAGTTTTATAAGCATCAAAATAAAGAATATATTAGTGATATAAATAATCTTGATAATAATTCATGTGTTATAGTAATAGACTATAAAGAAAACTTTAAAATAGGTGGGGGTCCTATAGAGACAAATAATTGTTTTTATGAGAAAATACCTATTTCTTTATTAGGATTTGCAATTGCTTTTAAAGAAAATGAGAAAATTAAATATGAGTATCATGACTTTTTATCTGAAATTTTATCTCATGACTCTTTGTTTTCAGGTCAGTGTTTGATAAGTCTGCTTAAAAATAATAAATTTAAGAATATTAAAAATATTAAAGTTTGGACTGATAATGGTAGTCATTTCAGATCTTATGAATTCTTATATTATCTTTTTAAAGAGGTACCTAAAATTATAAAAGGAACAATTAAGTTTAATAGATTTGTTGAGTGTCATGGCAAAAGTATTGTTGATGGTCATTTTGGTGTATTATCTAAAATATTTAAACAAAAGGAAAATGAGATGTATATAAAAAATATAAATGATCTCAAAATGGTTTTTGAGAGAGAGGAAGAAAGAAAGGGTCTATATGAGTCACTTGTAAATAATTCAGATGTTTCCCAAAAAATCTTTTTTCACATCTATGATAGAAAATCTAGGCCTAAAAAAGCTGGCTTGAAGTCAAAGCATTTTATGTTAATCTTTCATATTTAATGAAAGATGGTGACCTGTATGTTTCACCTTTGACATTTGAGGATGTTAAGGAGTACTCCAAAATAAATTATTGTGCAAAGTTCTGCACAGATGACAGAGAAACAAAGAGAGCTGATACTACTAAAAGATTAGTAGGACATGTTCATGAAGTTGGACGCATAACAAAAACTTATATTTCACATAGGGTAAATAGTCTTTTAAATACAACAACTTTTTTTTCTAAAAATAACTAAGAAATTAATTATATGAGCCAAAGATAGGGTAATAGCAATTATAGCTTTGGGGCTGCTATTACTCTCCCATGCAACTCATATATTTAATTCTTGGCTTATTAAAATAGAAAAAAGGGTTTTAGCAAAAAATACAGCTAATAGAAATAAAATTTATTTCTATTATTTGTATATTTTACACTATTAAACTTTTCTTCAGTAAACTAAGCATTATACTAATGTTCAAAAAACATAAGTTTATGACTTAAATGATACCAAAGAAGTTAAAAGGCTTTGAAATGCTTAAGCTGGCGCCTTGGCTTAATCTAACAAATAATGACCCAAATGTGGGATTGTCAAATCCAAATTCCGAATCACATTTGCGAGCAACTCAGCTCAGTGAAAAATAAAATATTTAATAAAATCAACCATTTAATCCAACATTTTTTATTCATTTAAATTGGCAAATTCTGAATCCCTTATGCAAAAGGTTCAAATAATTAAAGACAAAACCTATCAAACAGATGTGGAACATGCGAAACAGAAATACGGGGTTCTAACCTACAGTTTAATATTTCTGTAAGCATAACAAACCATAAACAACAAGAAATAATTAGCAACCAGGAGATTGCAAGATTGCCAAATACAAGAACCAGAATCCAAATCATAATTGGGATGAATTCAGAATCAATTTAAACAACAAGCGTCTTAAAATAGAGGTTAAAGGATCTGAGGTGGATTGTGATGATTTTAATTAGGAACAGCCCTTTGAATTTGTATCTCAATCCTGCTCTTATCTTGATCCTGATCCCACCTTTACCTGTCCTAACTGATGCTCTTCTGTCCTTCTGTCAACTAGGTTTGGACTGAACAGTCTGTAACTCCTTTCCTGTATCTGTTCTGCCTCAATTGGACTGAAAGCCAATTTTTTTCTCCTTTTGGTTAACCCTAGCACCTGAACCTAACCCCACTCCATTGATTGGCCCCCAATTCTATCAGTTGTTAGGATCAGTTATGTTTTAACAGCAATCATGCTCTAAAATGATTGCTTTAACATAATTACCTATTTTGATCACAAACTTCTCAACCATTCACCCATTCACTACCTCATTACAATGGTCTTATTGAATGTTGAATGATGATCTAAACATGAGGAGCTAATCCTCTGTGATAGCTGTGATCAGCCTAAACCCTTATAAGTTCTCTTATATTAGTCTAAATAAAGGCCTTACTTTATCTTTAATAAATACACCTACCTATACTTATATTGTCTTACACTTATCAACTTGCAATATTTCACACTTTTAGGTTCTTTTTAACCATAAAATTGACAGCTGATTAGTGAACTGCAATACATTACGGTTGATAGCTAAGCCCAAGCTTATTTTCCTGCCTTGCTTTGAACCTCTTGTTCAAAGCCATTTTCTAGTTGCTCTGTGGACCCTTCTGGTTCAGTTTAACTCCCTTAAGTCTATTACAACAAGCCTAATGTACTTGTTGCTGTTGTAGCCATTTTTCTGTGAGTTTCACAGCTGTCTACACTTGTGATCCTGTCTTTCTTGTCCCACCTGAAAGCCACAACTTGGATGCAGGCCAATCTTTTTTAGAATCACTGGCATCCTCAGAAATCATACAGTTTCATTCTAGGGCAGCTAAAATTTAGATCATAACATTCACTCATTTAAGCAAACTTAGTGATAAAGGTTACTAAAATATACACACCTTTTATTGAGTCTATTTTTTAATAAAAATTTATTATATCTTCTTTTTTCAATAACCAAGTAAAAAAGCTGTTTCCTGGCATTGAAAAAATCATGCAGGGCTAAAATGGGTCTTTCAACAATAAAGCCTCTGTATATGGTCACTCCTAACCCGTAGGCCTCTCTTCAAGCACTACTCAGAAGTGTGTTCTTTCTCCTGCATCCTCAAGCATGGCCCTGTTTGTGTCACAAGTGACAAACTCTTATTGACCATGCTTACTGGAAAACCTCAACTATGAGATTCAAACCCTGACACCCTGCAGGCTGGCAGCTCGCAGGACCACCTGCCCGGCCGCCTGCAGATTTTTGCGCTTGAACCAGAGCAGGATTTGACTTTGGGAAAATCTCTAAAGCTTGATGAGTCCAAATAACCTACATTGATACTCCCCACGTTAAAGGTTCCTGTTAACTCAACCAATCAGCGGGCAGGCCTAGCCAAAGAACCCAAAATAACTTGGGCCACCACAGAAGTGGAAACAAAGAAACTTCCTATAGAACGCAGGCTGCCCATAGATGGCCAACCTCATGACCCAATAAGGAAATTTGAGTATTCTCAGGTCAAACCAACCAATGAATTAACTCCCACAATGGGTGCCACCAAGGACAGGAAAAACCTGATAGACAGTAACACCCAGGCCAAAAAAATTTGTAAAAGTTTACCCATGACAGATGGGCATACTTATACCCTGAACCACCAGAAAGTTAACCATTGTCATTTGTGCAATAAAGTGACATGAACCTTTGGTTCAACCAGGTTATTTCATATTTGAGATTAGTTCTATTTCACTTACAGTCTACCTTTTGCGGTTCCATGCCTCACATCCATCAACCCCAAGAAACTGCGGACCAGCTGCCTGACCTTTATTGTCCACCAGGAGCTCCCTACAGCCCAGTACATTTCACCGAGTACCCCTACCCAGCCCTGTGTATTTGGAGTTCACCCTAGAGAAAATCCTAATCTACAACCCAGAGGCAAGAACTAGAGAGACTGAGACTGTTTACAGGGAAGGCAACAAAATTACTATACCTCCCCTGCTATTCTGTGACAAGTACAACTACCTGCCCGTATATTTGGTCCCAATGACTCTGCCTCTCACCCTGCGGCCCAACTGCCTGCAAGAATCTGTTGCTGTCAATGAATCCACTTCCACTCAAATATTTGGGGTGATGTACATTACTCTTACCAGCTTGATAGATTCTATGGTACCTGCCAGCAGACCTTGGGCTCTCCTGGGAAAATTGTTATCCTATATTGTAAAGTTAGCCCCAACCTTGTGGTGGGCCCTCTCTTCCGGGCCCACAGGCCGTCTGCCTTCAAGTTCCCAGGAACCTCCCACTGGCTGGATCCCTGACATTATGGCAATCTACCTCAAACACAGTAACCTGGGCCCCAAGATGTTGATAACTCTTGGGACATCTTGTATGCTACTTTTATTGATTTCAGCTTACTATGTATACAAGCTAGCTATCAAACTAATTGCATCAGCAACCTGACACCAAACCATTACAGAACAGAAAGACACCCTGCTTGGCGTTGAGAAAACCAAGACCCTGAACTTACAGGTTTAGAAAGCTATAGTAAATAAGACCACAATCAAGGTGGAAATGCCTCAGATGGGGAAGCTCACCTTAGAAGAAGCCAGAAAAGCCATGTCAGTCCTCTGTCTCCATTTTCAGGCTAACACAAACTCATATTCCAACGACACCAAGAAAGTCCTTGGAGTGGTCTCCATGCTCTCCAGCGATGCCTTAGACTGGTTTAGGAAGGCTACCACTGAGGATGTCAAGTTCTGTCTGGACTACTCCCAATTTGAGAATGAACTGATGGCCACTGGTGATAACCAAGACACCTGCCACCATGCCCTCATCAGTTTACTAGACATCAGAAAAGGACTATACACTCTACAAGCCTACACCAAAAAGTTCCTGAAACTGAAAGCCAGAACCCAAATCAAGGACAAGTTATCAGCCATCTTGTACCGCCGAGGAGCTTGCCCTGCCTTGAAGGAGCTCCTTAAGCACCATCCCCCTACGCTTGGCCTAGATGAATTACTCCTTTTGTGTAGAGAGTTGAGCCTCAACCAGGAAGGCACCCCCCTTTCACTCAGCGCGCAAACCAAGCCCCAACACCCAACAGACCAGGAATGTCCCCTGATGAACTACAGCGCCACTACTGTGAAGGGTTGTGTTTCTACTGCCACAAACCCAGGCACCTCACTAAGGCTTGCCCCAAGAAGAGTGGTCCTACAGTTTCTTTAGCACAAATAAACACCTCCACCCAGTCTTACAAATTTATCCAAGTTGAAGTGAAAACACTCATAACATCCCAGACTGTGAAAGCTTTCATTAATACTGGAGCTGAAGAGAGTTTTATTGACACCACCCTTGCAAAGGATCTAGGACTGAAGGCCATCACTGAAGGTGTAAAAGTAATCATGGGAAACAGCTCTCACAACTTGGGATTCAGGTGCGCAACCAAGTTGCCATTGAAAATTGGTCAGAACACTTATCCAGCGCTCCCCATCATCCTGAAGGGACTTCCCCACCCCTTGGTCCTAGGGGACTCCTGGTCCCAAAGACACGACAATATTCTAAATTTCTGTAATCAAACAGTCGCTTTGAAGGGAGACAATTTGTGTGACATGGTGCCATTCCAACTGGGTCCAACCAACAAAAGACCCAACACACTCCTGACCCTGAAAATGGAACCCAGTGTGGGGATCCTACCTGCCTCCTTAGAGAAGTGGAACCACGTCTTCAGCAAGGAAGAAGCAACCCATCTTCCCAGCCACTCAATCTACAATAATTCCATAGACCTGTTACCAGGAATCCAACCACACCACAGCCCCATTTACAGCTGCAACCATCATGAAAAAGTAGCCCTGAAGACATACCTAGAGGACATGACAAAAAAGGTTTCATCTGGGTGTCAAAAACCCCTTGCTTGTCCCCCATGCTGTTTGTAGGGAAGAAAGATGGCAGAATGTGTCCCTGCGTGAACTATCAGAAACTGAACAACATTACAGTGAAGAACCACTACCCCATCCCCAACGCTGACAATCTTTATGACGTACTGACTGGAGCCCAGGTGTACTCAAAAATTGACCTGAGGGACACCTTCAACCAGATCAGAATCAAAGAAGGAGAAAAATACAAGACGGCTTTAAAAACCAGATATGTGTTGTACAAATACCTAGTTATGCTGCTTGGCTTGTGAAATGCCCCCAGTACTTTCCAAAGAATGATAAACTCTGTCCTAGGCGAGTACCTTGACCAATTCTGCATGGCATATTTGGACAACATTCTCATATACAGCAAGTCACATGAAGAACACCTCCAACACCTTGACCAAATACTGGAGAAACTCTTGCAGGCCAACCTACACGCCAAGCTGAAGAAATGTGAATTCTTTCAGTCTGAGATCAAATTCCTGGGATATGTGGTGAAGACTGGCGGGTTTGCTATGGCGCAGGACAAAATGGAAGCAGTGACAGCCTGGCCAGTACCCAAATTCAGAAAAAATGTGAGAAGTTTTTTGGGCCTGGCAAATTGTTGCAGAGATTTCATCCAAAATCTTTCTCAAATTACATTGCCCCTGATCCACCTTTGCTCTGACAAGATCCAGTTTGTCTGGACTGATGAGTGCACCTCTGCAATTGTGACCCTGAAGGAAGCATTCACGTCTGCCCTGGTCCTTGCCATGCCTGACCCATCTAAACCTTTTGTGCTGGAGACGGATGCATCCAACTTTGCGGTGGGTGAGGTCCTTCTTCAGGAAGGAGGAGATGGTATGCTACATCCTGTAGCATATTAATACAAAAAGATACTAGCTGCCAAAGGGAACTACCCAATATACAACAAGGAGATGTTAGCTATAATGAAGACATTGAAGCATTGGCGCAGGTACTTATGCGGTGCTGAACATCTGGTAAAGGTTCTGAAAGACCACAAGAACTTAGTTTACTTCTTCAAACCACGCCAGCTGAACCAACAACAAGCAAGATGGGCCTTAGAACTGGCCAACTACACCTTGACCATAGACTACAATCCAGGAAAGGTGAACATAGTACCGGACGCCTTGAGCAGGAGAGATAACCTGATTCCCTCCTCTACAGAAATCAAGGACTGCAACACCCATACACTGCTAGACCCTGCCATCCTAGGAATACAACTGAATTACTTGAAGATTGCCGCCAGCAAACCCAATGTGATAGGAGCTCAGAAAGAGACACCTATTCAACCAAACTAGTTGAAGCCCTGACAAAGGACCCGGATTGCTGTTGTGTTCTGAGGCGCGGCACAGACATACAACATGAAATCCCAACCTTAGGATTGGATTTGTACTAAGTCTTGGTTAGATGACAGGGAAGGCTATGTGATTACCTCGCGGCCCTGGAAGAATAATCTCTACTAGTTGTGGCTAGAGAGAGGCGCAGAAGTACTGGATGACAAAGACAAAAATGTGAATAGAACTTAATTTTATTGGTGAATTAGGAAAAGGAATATATGGGTCATTATTTGTTAGATTAATCTGTTTCCTATTAACTGTGCTACTTAAAACTTTAAAATTTTGTTTTAATTTTCTTATCAATAAATTTAAATAATTACAACAATTTCATCAAAATAAATCTTATTTAATCCTTATAATATAAAAACCTATATTAAATTAATCATTTTCTACTTACAGCTAAATTAAACTGTATTAAAAGCTAGTAACAATCTTATTTCATATACCATTATTTCTTGAAAGCTGATTAGTACAAAATGACATCATTCTAAAAAGAGCAACCTAAAAATACAATAAAAACTGATATAATGCTTTTTGTTGGAAATCAAATTGTTGCCTAAAATCTTATCTTTTTTAAAATATTTAATTTAAAATATAATAATTTTTGAATCCCTCTTTTTAAAAAGAGGGCAGATAGCTTTTTTGCATATTTAATAAATATTAAATAATTTTGGATTTTTTAAAAAAAATCTAGTAAAAAGTCAAAAAAAAACTAAAACTAAAATTAAAAATGAACTTTTATTGAAATTTCAGTGATCTCATTTAGCATAAGTAATTTATTCTTAAGTTAGATTTTATAGAAAATATATAATAAGAACTTATAAGAGAGTAAAAGTTTTTCTTTTCAAAATTTTAAGTATTTAATATTAATAAAATAGCTTTATACAACTATTTAATAAAGTTATATTTTTATACTGTATGCTAGAGATAATATGTATAAAAAATTCAAACATAAAAAAGAATGTATCAAAATCTTGCTTTATTTAATTAAATTTTATAAAGGTTAAAATTTATTTGAACTAAACAGAAAATGATCTTAGTCATTGTATCTATAAAAATAAGATACAAATTTAATTATACAAGCAAATATTTATATGTGATTAGAAAAACATTTTTTTGATAGATTTAAAATATATAAAGTTTATTTTTAAGAACTGTTAAAGGCTATAATAAACTTAAGTTTATTTAAAAAGGTTTTTGAGTTGGTTAGTAAAAGTAAGCTAAATAATGATTTATACTTTAAATTTAGTTTATTGATTAAAATATCATACTTTAAGAGTTAATTAGCATATTTTATTTCAAATAATAATTTTATAAGCTTACATTCAAAGCCACTTCAAGATACTAAATTGGTATTGAAATATAAAGTTGCAGCACAATTCCGAAAGCTGAGATTAAGGGCTTTCTAATGATACTAGTTTGAGCGAGATTGAAGTACTATTCGCGGAAATATCAACAGTTAACCAGAATATAAAAAGGGGTAAATAAACAATGATATCAGACTTCAGGGGTGATATTGATAAATTAAGGAGATCAGTTGGGGGTCAGTTGGGGATTTATGCCTGTAGTGCAAAAGCTCAGCTAACATGGTATTTAAACAGCTCAACTTTACAGAAATTTACTTTACAATCTACACCTTTACTCCTCTCTGATAACTGCACATCTATTTCCAAGCAAGAACTGCCTGAACCAAGCCAAGGAACCCAACCACTATCACTATGGAACCTATCAAGTTTGCACCTCATATGACACCCTTCTTCTCACTGGGGGCTTCTACTAAGAGAGAAAGAATCTCTATGCTTAAACAAGCATTCCTTTTTACTGCTGGCAGTGATCTTAACAGCTTTGTTGAGCATTTCTTATTAAAAACAGAGTTTGGAAAAAGTACCTTCTTACCTGTCATACAAAATTCTAAGACAGATGATTTCCTTAACAACCTAAAGGAATTGATGTCAGAGTCCCCTGCCAAGCACCTTCCTTCCCTAAGAGCATTGGTTACATCAAGCTACAGTCTGAAAGAGCTTTGGGATTGTGGATTTAAAATGACAAAAAATGAGTATTCATATTCTAAAAAAATAAAAAATGCTAAAAAAGCATCATTAAATTCAAAAAATAAAAAAGGAAAAAATGATTCAGTAAAGAAAGAAAACATAAAAAATATTTTAAAACATATATTAAAAAATTCATTTCCAACTAGCCAATTCACTAAAAAATCCCCTGGATTGATTTATGAAGAATTACAAAAAGAGTTGAGTGAATACTCAACTAAAATAAAATACTCATTATTGAAAACAAAAAAAGAAATTTACGAAGATATGAAAATAAAAAACAATATTTCTATTTCACTTTCCACTTTTTATAAGCTTATTCCTAATAATATAATTAAAAGCAAAAAGCAAACTGATATGTGTAACATTTGCAACTTAAAAAAGTCATTAGAAATGAAGAAAAAGAATTTGAGTTTAAAGAAGTTGCCATTGCCTAAATCTATTAAAGAAAATTTGGAATCTATTGACCTAAATGAAAAGTTTTATAAGCATCAAAATAAAGAATATATTAGTGATATAAATAATCTTGATAATAATTCATGTGTTATAGTAATAGACTATAAAGAAAACTTTAAAATAGGTGGGGGTCCTATAGAGACAAATAATTGTTTTTATGAGAAAATACCTATTTCTTTATTAGGATTTGCAATTGCTTTTAAAGAAAATGAGAAAATTAAATATGAGTATCATGACTTTTTATCTGAAATTTTATCTCATGACTCTTTGTTTTCAGGTCAGTGTTTGATAAGTCTGCTTAAAAATAATAAATTTAAGAATATTAAAAATATTAAAGTTTGGACTGATAATGGTAGTCATTTCAGATCTTATGAATTCTTATATTATCTTTTTAAAGAGGTACCTAAAATTATAAAAGGAACAATTAAGTTTAATAGATTTGTTGAGTGTCATGGCAAAAGTATTGTTGATGGTCATTTTGGTGTATTATCTAAAATATTTAAACAAAAGGAAAATGAGATGTATATAAAAAATATAAATGATCTCAAAATGGTTTTTGAGAGAGAGGAAGAAAGAAAGGGTCTATATGAGACACTTGTAAATAATTCAGATGTTTCCCAAAAAATCTTTTTTCACATCTATGATAGAAAATCTAGGCCTAAAAAAAGCTGGCTTGAAGTCAAAGCATTTTATGTTAATCTTTCATATTTAATGAAAGATGGTGAGCTGTATGTTTCACCTTTGACATTTGAGGATGTTAAGGAGTACTCCAAAATAAATTATTGTGCAAAGTTCTGCACAGATGACAGAGAAACAAAGAGAGCTGATACTACTAAAGGATTAGTAGGACATGTTCATGAAGTTGGACGCATAACAAAAACTTATATTTCACATAGGGTAAATAGTCTTTTAAATACAGCAACTTTTTTTTCTAAAAATAACTAAGAAATTAATTATATGAGCCAAAGATAGGGTAATAGCAATTATAGCTTTGGGGCTGCTATTACTCTCCCATGCAACTCATATATTTAATTCTTGGCTTATTAAAATAGAAAAAAGGGTTTTAGCAAAAAATACAGCTAATAGAAATAAGATTTATTTCTATTATTGGTATATTTTACACTATTAAACTTTTCTTCAGTAAACTAAGCATTATACTAATGTTCAAAAAACATAAGTTTATGACTTAAATGATACCAAAGAAGTTAAAAGGCTTTGAAATGCTTAAGCTGGCGCCTTGGCTTAATCTAACAAATAATGACCCATATAGTGGTTGTTGATACCACAAAAAACTACCAGGACAGTAGGATCACTTGCCACAAGCATGAGTGGGGCAAGTGAGATGCACAGATTCAAGAAACCAAACAATTGTATTTCCTGGTTCAGTCATCAACTCATTTTAAGAGGCAAAAGCAAAAGTGAGGATTTGTCTTTGAAATGGCCCACCAAAAGCAAAATTGACACATGGTGAATAGCAGTATTCACAAACCAATTGTCATCACTCAAAGAAAGGATACTCCCTGAAAGGTGCTACCCTGCTGCTCCACAACAGTATCTACGTACCCAAAGGCCCAACCCAAACAAATGTATTGATTGACCACCACAATTCAGAGATGGTCAGCCACCCTGGTAGACACAAATCCCTCTCAAGTATCAAGCAGAACTACACATGGCTGGGCATGGACAAGGAAGTAGCTGCCTACATCAATTGTTGCAAAACCTGCAGAAGAACCAAGACACATTGCTCAAAGCCAGAAGGACTACTGAGACCTCTGGACGTCCCTGCTGGACCCTGGAAGTCAGTGTCAATGGACTACATAGTATAGCTCCCCCCTTCAAAATACTTTGACGCAATCCTAGTCATGGTTGATTGCTTCACAAAAATGGCTTATTTCCTCCCAACCACTACCCACTGTACGGCAGCTGAGACTGCCAGACACTTCCACAACTGTATATTGACACAACACAGCACTCTGGAAGAAATCATCACAAACCAAGGACCCCAGTTCACTTCCCACTACTGGACTCAAGTGATGTAGGACCCTGTAATAAAACGTTGCGTGTCAACCTCCTACCACCCACAGACAGACGGACAAACTGAACGGGTTAACCAAAACTTGGAACAATACCTCCGATGCTACGCCAACACAGACCAAGACAACTGGGCAGAGATGTTACCCATGGCACAATACACCTATAACAGCAAATACCACACATCCACAGGTATGTCCCCCTTCAAGGCCAACTACGGGGTTGATCCATCATGGGACCCTAGTATTGGCAGCAAGGAACAGAATACAGCAGGACAAACCTGGATTGAACAAATACATACCACCCAAGAAACCTGCCTAAGGAACCTGATCTGCGCCATTAAGACCTATAAGGTGTTTGCCAACAAGAAAAGAGTCCCTGGGAAACCTCTAGAGATAGGCAACAAAGTTTACCTCAACTCACAGAACGTTCCCCTACACGTACCCAGTAGGAAGCTAGCTCACCGCCGCTGTGTCCAATACAATATTATAAATGCAAATAAGAGAAGTGGTGTAAAAACTAGAACTGCCGCCTACTTGGAAAATCCACAATGTCTTCCACCAATCACTGCTATTCAAGAAAGAAGGAACCTCCCTTCCCCACCAGAAGATCAAGACCAATCCCCTGCCTATTCAGGAGGAACACGCAACCAAGTACAAAGTGGAGTACATCCATGGAACCACCTCCACTACAAGATCCCACAGCACTATGTCAAATGGGTAGGTTACCCCCCCCAAGGAGAGCACCTGGGAACCTGTCTCCAACCTGCCTAACACACATGGAGCCATACAGCAATACTTGGACAAGAGGGCTAGGAAGGAAGAGGGCAACAGGAGAGAAGGGGATGGTGTCACAAGTGACAAACTCCTATTGGCCATGCTTACTTGAAAACCTCAACTACAGAATTCAAACTCTGACACCCTGTGGGCTGCCAGCCTGAAGGACCAGCTGCCTGGCTGCCTGAAGATTTTTGGGCTTGAAACAGAGCAGGATTTGACTTTGGGAAAATCTCTAAAGCTTGATGAGTCCAAATCATCTACATTGACACTCCCCACATTAAAGGTTCCTGTTAACTCAACCAATCAGCGGGCAGGCCTAGCCAAAGAACCTGAAATAACTCAGGCTACCACAGAAGGGGAAACAAAGAAACTTCCTATAGAACATGGGCTGCCCAGAGATGAACAACCCCATAACCCAACAAAGGAATTTGAGTATTCTCAGTTCAAACCAGCCAATGAATTAACTCCCACAATGGATGCCACCAAGGACTGGAAAAACCTGGTAGATGGTAACACCTGGGCCAAAGAAATTTGTAAAAGTTTACCCATGACAGATGGGCATACTTATACCCTGGACTGCCAAGAAGTTACCCATCACCATTCTTGCAATAAAGTGACATGAACCTTTGGTTCAACCAGGTTATTCCATATTTGATATTAGTTCTATTTCATTTACAGTCTACCTCCTGCGGTTCAGCGCCTCACACCCATCAACCCCAAGAAACTGCGGACCAGCCGCCCAACCTTTATTGTCCACCAGGAGCTCCCTATAGCCCAGTACATTTCATCAAGTACCCCCAACCCTGTGTATTGGGAGTTCACCCTAGAGGAAATCCTAATCTACATCCCAGAGGTAAGAACTAGAGAGACCAAGTCTGTTTACAGGGAAGGCAACAAAATTACTATACCTCCCCTGCTATTCTGCAACAAGTACAACTACCTGCCTGCGTATTTGGTCCCAATGACTCTGCCTCTCACCCTGCGGCCCAACTGCCTGCAAGAATCCGTTGCTGCCAATGAATCCACTTCCACTCAAATATTTAGGGTGATGTACATCACTCTTACCGGCTTGATAGATTCTATGGTACCTGCCAGCAGACCTTGAGCTCTCCTGGGCAAATTTTTATTTTATATTGTAAAGTTAGCCCCAATCTTGTGGTGGGCCCTCCCTGCCGGGCCTGCGGCCGTTTGCCTGCAAGTTCCCATGAACCCCCCATAGGCTGGATCCCTGACAGTTTGTCTATCATGAACAGGCAGTTGCTAACCCAAATAATGTATCAACTAGCTTCTGGAATCAGCCAATTTAGTCATGAGTTCACCCAGAGAACCCAGAATCCAGAAACAGCCAATCAGATGGCACCGTCTGGTTTCCAAGACAGACACACCCCACCTTCAGCCAATCAGCCTGCAAGACGCAGAATAAAGCTAATTATCCCAGAGATTGTTCTCAAAATGATAAAAAACAAGAGATGCTTATGTCTTTCAGGAAAATTGCGGCCGCAATGGGTTTTTCAAAGTCCATTGTGACTGAAACCCTGCGAGCCCATGCCAACTGTGGCCCCCTCCCAAGAAGACCCCAACTGGTGCCCGTAATTCAACTGATAGTGAAAAAGCCAACCCTCTCATGATGGCTATCATGGAGTGTGACCCGCAGATGCCCCTGGTTCAGGTACATCTCCAACTGGGACTCCACAGCATTTTTACCAATAAGAGAACAGTGAATTTGTGAAGCGCAAAGTTGTGGTTGCTGCAAGAATCTTGTCCAATCAGGTTCACAGTGGTCCTAGTTTGGTGGATAACAACCTCTAAAGTTCAACTATCATTAATTTTATAAAAGGGAGGCAATGAGGACACACAATGACGTCATCTTCTTGTTGTATGCCAAGATTTCTGCAAGCATCCAAGATTATGAAAAAAAGTGTATCCAATCTGACGTCTACAAGCGCATGTCAATATTATATTGCTTTTTTTGGGTTTTTGTTGGCAGTTTCCCCATTGGGTGTCAATCATTACTCAGCAATATCAAACACTGCAGATAGGTATGCCTATCAGATAGGGACT
This sequence comes from Entomophthora muscae, assembly GCA_014839935.2. Lineage (NCBI taxonomy): Eukaryota > Fungi > Entomophthoromycota > Entomophthoromycetes > Entomophthorales > Entomophthoraceae > Entomophthora > Entomophthora muscae. Next base: position 120,855 of record QTSX02005074.1, on the reverse strand, counting down.
AAGAACATACTGAAGGAGTGAGCTACCCAAAAAGCCGTGTATACAGTTATAAGGAGTGCTGAGATGGAACAGCAGGAATGGGCAACCAAAGAAACTAGGTATGCAGGGCATATCTGCTAGACTTATTCCACCAATCACTCCAACAAACATCTTGCAGATGTGTGTATGTACAACACTGGACTTCACTAAGACATCAGGATCCTATCACATACCATGAATTATGAACTCAAGTCAAGAAGGAGTTTGAGCTTTTTGTGTCTGTCTTTGCTCAAAACTTGTCTGATCTTATCATCTTCTATGCAATTGATAGTGATAAGTCAAGAAAAGACCCATGTCTCCCCCTTGCTCAACTATTTGGTATGTAAAGTATGCTTATGTGACAGAAGAAAAATTTGAGCAATTGAAGCAGTTGGCTCTTGCCTTTTCTTCACAGTCAATTATTCCTGCCTCCTAAACCCTCCCTTCAAGACAGAAATTATTGTCCTGAATACCTTTGATCCCCAGCACACCGCCAAATCCTAACCCACTATCTCTAAAGCTGTTCTTTATGCAAGTGCAGATAACAATAATGTCTTTTCACTTATACTTCCCCAAATTTGTCCCTTGATGAGTAGATAGATATATCTTAACTCTGTCATTTTCATAAAACAGTTGCATGGCTTATGTTAAAGATTTATCAATGTTTTATTAATGGCACATCATTATACATATTAAATAAAGTGTTCTATATTTGCTGTACTAAAATTTGATATACTTGTATGCATATATTTCTTGTCAATAAAAACCAAATAATATCAAATGTAAATACTACATTTATTTTACATAACTAAACTTTAACTATTGTTATATACATATTATGTGATCTATCCCAATGCATTTTGTTTAATGAAAATTGTTTGAAATTGAGATTTTTCAATTAGACTGTGCCCATCTTTGAATAGATTAAAAACTATTAAAAATGTTGATACAGGACATGTTGCTAAACCTTGTAGAATTCCTCATTGATATTAATTATGCAGAATCAAAGCCAATTTTATTGACTGATATTGATCTGTTATATTATTATCAGTCACCAAATTTGACTTTAATATTAAATAATTAATAATTATAAGAATTTTACAAGCTTTAACTTACCATGTCCTGTATCAACATTTTTGTTGAGTTTATACTTCTGAGAAGTATAATAAACGGAATAAGGGGAAGATTTAAGAATATAATGATACTTTATTTGATATGAATATAGAATATTATACTGTAAATTCAGAATCTAAAGGTAAAAATGCGGGATTATCAAGTTGTTTTTGCGTGAACTCACTAACTTAATAGAGTAATTTTTATCTCAGAACAACTTTATTTTTTATATAAAAGGATGAAAAGTATTCCAGTAAGTTGGTGAGTTCACGTAAAAACAATTTGACAATCCCGCATTTTTACCTTTAGGTTCTGAATTTACAGTATAGTATCATGAAAAGCCACATATTGTCCATGTACGTCATGGTAGTCATGGGGCTTATCTTTGTAATGTTCCTCTTAAGTCACAAGGCTTGTTCAAGTTGTGTTTCTTTAAGACCTGGATGTTTGATCCCTGTAATAGATGGTCAACTGATAGGAGTGCCACCAACTTACTGACTAGTTGGTGAACCATTTGGTGAGTCATTCAGTGATTTACTCAGGGTGTTAATTCCCCAAGAGAGAGTAATCAAAGATGTTGCGACATTTTTAATGATTGTTAATACATTCAAAGATAGGCACAGTATAATTAAAAAACACAATGAAAAACCTCAATTTCAAAATGATTTTCATTAAAAAAAATGCATTGGTATAGATCACATAATATGCATATAACAATAGTTAAAGTTTAGTTATATAAATTAAATGTAATATTTAAATTTGATATTATTTATTTTTCATTGACAAGAAATATATACATACAAGTATATCAAACTTTAGCGCAGCAAATTCAGAACACTATTATTTAATATGTAGAATAATGTGTTATTAATAAAATATTGGTCAATTATTCACATAAGCCATATAAAAGTTTTACAAAAATGGCAGAGTTGAGGGCTATCTACTCATCAAGGGACAAATGTGGGGAGTTATGGACATAAAAAACATTGCTTTTATCTGCACCTGTATAAGGAACAGCGTTATAGATAGTGGGTTAGGATTTGGCAGTGTGCCAGAGATCAGAGGTATACAGGACAATGATTTATGTCTTAAAGATAGTGTTGAGGAGGCTGAAATAGTTGACTGAGAAGAAGCAGCAAGATCCAACCACTTTCATTTCTCAAAGTCTTCTTCTGTCACACAAGCAGACTTTACATACCAAATAGTTGTGCAAGGGGGAGACAGGGGTCTTTTCTTGACTTATCACTATCAATTGTACAGAAGATTATAAGATCAGACAAGTTTTGAACAAAGGCAGACATGAAAAGCTCAAACCCCTTCATGACTTGAGTGCACAGTTCATTGTATGTGGCAGGCATGTGAAATCTGAGTGCAGCCCCAGTGTTATAGAAACACACATTTTCAAGATGCATGTTATTGTGGTTGGTGGGATAATTCCAGCAGGTATAAACTGCAATGAAACTTTCTTGGCAGCCCATTCACACTGATCCATCTTAACACTCATTACAACTGTGTGTACAGCTTTCTGGGTGCACACTCTGTCAGTGTGACCTTGAGCTTCTTCTGGTATATATAATAATATGTGATATTTATAGAAGTGAAGTAATAATTGACCCCTATTGGAGAAACATCAGCAAAAATCAAACAAATTGATACATAATTAGGACATGCTTGTAAAATTCAGATTATATGTGCTTTTTTCAAAGTCTTGAATACTTGTGAAAATTGTTTTATACACCAGAAAAGTGATGTAACTGTGTTTTTTTGTTAATTTTTCTTTGATGAAGCTGACTACAGTGAAATCATATGTGTCTGTGTCTATCAAACTTCAACACTGATAACTTGATTGGTCAATATTCTTGCAGAAACTATGACTTCATGCTTTCATGAATTGATCATTCTCTTTTTAGTAAAGATTCTGTGGAGCTCCAGCTGGAGTTGCACCTGAACTAGGGGTATTTGAGGGTCATGCTCCATTATGAACAACATAAAATTATGGGATTTGTCAATGTCTGTTGATGTACGGGTCCCAGTTGGTGATTTCTTGGGAGGGGGACCACAGTTAGAATGAGATCTTAGGGTTGCAGTCATAGACTTTGCAAATACTCTTGAAGTTGCTATTTTACCAGGGAACATAAGAATTCCTTGTTTGTTACTATTCCCAGAATAATTTTGGGGTGATAAGTTTTCTTTTGCATCTTGATGGCTGATTGTCTGAGGAGGTGTGTGTTTACCTACAGAATCAAATAATTTCATCTGATTAGCTAAAACTGAATATTTACTTTTTCAAGAGACAGCCTGGCTTAATTGGCTATTATTGGATGTCAGTGCTTATTAGGAATTCCACTTCTGAAATTCCTGACAACAATCAGTCAGGGTCATCAATTACAGAGGGTAATTTCACCTTTGTATCATTTAAGTCTCCTAGAAATGAAGAGTTTGTGGATAGTATTTATTCTATTTTACCTATTAATCATGGCCCAGTTAATTTAAATTATTAAACAATCCAGAAACAGGAATCAAACCCACGTCTTCTCTACACTTAGTTGATCTCCTACAAAGGGAAGTTTGTGTAAATCTTAATTCCAATCGATCATTACCTTTTAAGTTGGGCTTCAGCCAATCAGGCAATCCAAAAATGACTTCAAACTGCACTTTAACAACTGTTGATGATGTTGACAACTTATTTGACACTGGCTCTGTGTTTCCTGGTCCTCTGTTCTCTGTTACTCTTGGTGATAATGATGGCTTAGTCTCCAGCCTCTGTGGGGGAAACATATTGAAATCCCCAGACTTGGGTGGTCTGTTGGGGGACAATATGGGGTAAAGGTAATAAAATTAGGCTTTTACCACATAATTATGAGTAATAATATTCAGTTCTTATTTATAATTATCAAACTTCCCCAATTTTCCCAAACTTCTCCAAATTTCCCCAAATCTTCAATATTATTTTCCAACTAATTTTTCCTTCCATCATGCTATAAAAGTCTGGTAATTTATACCTTTCAAATTTTTCAATCAATAAAGTCTTCACTTACTCATTTGATTTACTCCCTTTAAACCAACTCATTTTTTATTACAACCATGAGATTGCCCAAGACTTCCTTATGCAAGTCACTTGGGTATAAATGAGTAGTATGGTTTTTTTGTTACAGGCCTTTAGAGCTTTGAATTGTTAGAAACTAGAGCCAATTCTAGTTCCTCTTCCCCACTCAGTATATAGAAAAGTCCTAGTGTTGCATCATTACTGGTATTTGGAACACTGTCAATCCTCTGTCCCAGAATCCTCCTCTGAAGAAGAAGCCTCAAATTTATCAGGTGTCTTCCAAGCCCATCACTCCCACAGTGTTTCATCCTTTGGCTTCAGCCTTCCTTTTGAGCTATCTGGGGGTGTATTTTGTCTTGGAATATTTTAACCCTCTTTTGGGCCAATATCAAATTATTCAGGGAGCCTTTCCATCTTGGAATGGTGTCCCTTCCTGTAGGTTCCTTTGTTACTGGCTCAATCCATCTGCAATTCTCCATCATCTTGAGAGTTTAATTTCAAGTGAATGGGTGTCTGATAGTTCTGATGTGTGGTTTTGGTTGATAGTAGCCCATGTATGATACACAAACAAGGTCATACTGGAGGTAGGACACGCCATTTTGAAAACAGCATCTCAAAAAACGCCATCTCAAATTTAATTTGAGATGGTGTTTTTTGCGTTAGTGATTTTGAATCACAAAAAAATAAAATAAACAATAAAATAGTTAAAATTTACATATATCTTTATAATACAGCATCTCAAATTTACGCCATCTTGATTCTGTCACTTTGAGTCAGATTAATTAAATCTTATTTTGCTAACTTTATTTACATATGAAAACACTTAGTGTGGGGCATGTTTACGCCATCTTGACTTTACGTCATTTTGAATTACGCCATTTATCTTAAACTAAAATAAGCTTATACCCAAACTAAAACAAAGCCTGTGGTATAGTACCAGCAGATGTTCCTATAGTATTAATCTAAGACACTTATAATAAGAACAACCTAAATAGACGCCACTATGATAGTCCTTCTAGTGATTGTCATTGCTGGGTAAAAAAACCAGTTTTGTTATATGTAATTTATAACTTTATTATACAATGATATGTTGATAAGGGTTTCATCAATAAAATGTTTTAATAGTGATTTTAATATGGAAGGGGGTGATTACGTCATTTTGATTTACATCACTTCAAATTCCACCAAGTTTCATATCACCCAATTGATTCAAGGCACACAATGGATAGGGGAAAATAAGGGGAAATTACCTATGACGCCAGGCTACACTATATTGATCCCCCACCGCAATTCTTGCTTTTCACTTTTCAAAAGTATAGTTTCACGTCAAAAACAATATTAATAAAAAATGTAAGAAAACATGAAACTTTGCAAATATATATTTTTTGGCCTCCTCTAAACAACTGGGTACTTTTTAACCCCAGTTGTATAAGCTAGTTTTTGAGAAATTCAAGTTTTTTTCTTTGGCTTGGTTGATGTAGCTCCACCATAAATTTGTTAATTTAATATAAAAAATGGTCAAAAACACTATTTTTTGAGCTAAGGCACCTCAATTACGTCACTTTGAAAACACCACCTTGAGAGCAAGTTTTCAGTCAAAACTCAAATTTTTGCCTACTTGAGTTACTAATAAAAAATATTTTTACAAAAAAAACATTGAAATTTTGATAGTATGTATTTTATGATCTCCTCTACAATTCTATGTAAAAAAATTGACACTTTTATATTAAAAACATTATCATTTTTCTCTTTAAAAACAACCCCCCAAATTGCTCATATTTTGATACTAATTCACTTTCAGATGCCTCCCAAGTCCATCAACAAAGCTGCGTCCAAGGCCTCCAAAGACAAGATCACTCTTCCTAAGGCCAAGAAGACCAAAACTACCCCTAAAAAGCAGCCTGCTAAGGGTAAAGCTCCTCCCAAGACACCTACACCCTCACCAGAGACTGAGGAAACAAGCCCAACCCCTCCCCATTCTCCTTTTGTTTACTCCCCGTCAGACCCTCAAGAGAAGTTGTTCAACTTCAATTGCCATTCTGATCCCACTTCAGAGCCTGAGGATGAAGATGAGAAGGAGCCTGAGCCTGGTGCTCCTGCAGATGAGCCAATTGAGCTCTGGAATCTTAACTCCACCCACAATGTATGCAACCAAAATGGCACCTTTGCTGTACCAACAACATACCCTGTCAGCTATCCAATTATGATAAAAGAAAGGGGGTGCTGGCTTTGTCCACAAGGGCTACAGCTTCAGCTGCAACAACAAGAAGAAGTCCATCCATCAACATCACTTCAAATGTGATAACGTTGGCTGTTCAGCTAGACTTAACACCTATGGGTTCACTTGGTTTAAAGCTCTGACTATTGGGCATGACTGTGCCAAGCCTTTCAATCCTCTATATCAACTGATCCGCTGGTTTCTTTGCCAGGTGATCCCAACCACAAAGGACCAGACTGCAACTGAGGTCGTAAACAATGCACTCATTAATCTAAATGATACCCAACTGGCAACTGTTGGTGGCGCCTCAAAACTATAGAGATATCTCACTGACCAGAGATATGCTCTGAGCACTGAAGGCGTCAGTGCTACATCAATTGACCAGTTGATTCTAACTGAGGAGCAAAAGATTTCACAGCATAAAGAGAGATTCCTCCTTCACAATGATGAGCAACATGCCCCAGAGCGGATCATCTGCTTTGCAAAAAGCCAGGATCTTTGCAACCTTTTAAAATGCAAGACCTGGCTTATAGATGGAACATTCTTCACCTGCCCAAAGCTCTTCAGCCAGCTTTGGAATATCCATGGGCAGGTTGGCAATCTAGTTCTTCCCCTGGTCTTCTTTTTCCTCCCAAATAAGAAGCAGGAAACTTATGTCTGGGCTCTAACAATATTAAAGGCCAAGTTGGATGAGATCCTCCCAACTATTGAAGAGGAGCCAAAGGAGACTAGAGGGCGCAAGAAAAAGGCCCAGTCAGAGGAAGCCACCCCAATCAAGAAAAAGCCTGAAAGCCTTCCCTACCATGAATATCTGGTAGTAGATTATGAGCAGGCTCATGCCAATGCTTTTATTAGAGTCTTCAAGAGCTCCCCTCAGGGATGCTACTTTCACTTCTGGCAGGCACTCTGCCGCCGCCTCCAAAAGTGCTCTGCACTTCATGAGCTGGTCTACACTGAAGGCACAAAGGAAGCAAAGGACGTGTTCAACTGCTTTGCTGCCCTTGCCCTTGTGCAAAAGGAGGAGACAAGTGCCTTCTATGAAGCCCTCCTCTGCCATCCTTACATTATTGCCAACCAGGCAGCCTTTGCACTCTTTATTGAGTATTTTGAAACTCAATGGGTTGGTATTTTTCAGGGAGCACACCACATTAGAAAAGGCGGTGACTCAATCACATGGAACTGATTTAATAAGGCAAAGGATGGCCTAATCAAGACCACCTCCTCTCTTGAAGGGTGGCATAGTCAATTTGCCACAAGGGTCCAGGTTCAGAAGCCCAAGTTAAACAAAATAATGGTGCATCTCAAAACCCAGCAGGCCATCTCCACCCACCTCTTTAAAACAGGCATGAAGACCAAGGATGATCCCCCCAGGATGACTAAAGCAGTTAAAAAGTATACAGAGATTAGCAAGGTGGTCCTTGCCTACTATCCCAAGGATAGCAAGCTTAAACATCTCCAAGCTATCTCAGTTGCTCTTTCTACTAATATTTGAGCCCTTTCCTAATAAAGTCTTCCTTATCTTCTCTCTTATTTCCTTTAATTTTATCATTATTTTATTTTTATTTAGTATTTGGTACAATTGTATGCTTATTTTCAAGTATAGTTTATAGTTAAAATATATGGAAATGATTGTTTTTGGGTATATTTTAACTTTTGGGCTTTACACAACTATGTTGCTACTAATTGACCCCATTTTTTATTGCAGATTTGGAATCCTGAGGCTTTTTTAAGCCTATAAATGTTTTTTGAATTTTTATTTTTGGGAATTTTTTGGGTAATTTTTGGAGTTCAAAAAGTCTAAAATTTTAAAACCGCTTTTTCTTAGTTGAAATGCCATAAATCAAAATGGCGTTTTTACTAGTAAATTGAGATAGCAGAAATTTGAGATGGCGTATTTTGAGATGGCGTTTTTTGAGATGCCATTTTCAAAATTGCGTGTCCTACCATACTGGAGGAAACAGGAGAAAGAACAAATTCCTGGGTGGTGCTTGGAGAGGGGCTCCTGGGTTAGAAAATGTCATGTATAGAGACTTCACCACTAGTAGACCCAATGTACTCTTGTATGATTTCCTCATACCCAGGAAACAGCTTGTTGTATTGGTTAACAGAAGATGAAAGCCTAATAATTTTTATTGAAAAACTAAACTCAATAAGAGGAATTTTCATTTTATAAATTTTATTGCTAATTATGTTTAGTTTAGTGAATAGTAGACATTAAATTTAGCTGTCCTAGAATGAAATTGTGTGACGTTGAGAATGCTGGTAATTTTTAAAAGAATTTGTGTAAATCCACTCTATATACTTTGACATCCTTTTTGAGACACTCATTAATTAAATTAATTTCAAATTCATCTCAATTATGATTTTAAATTGGGTTCTTGGATTTGACAATCCTGTATTTTCATGTTTTTTAATTGTTTTATGTTGTCTATGGTTCATTAAACTTACAGGGGATACATAAACATGCATTAGAATCACATATTTCTGATTCATGTATTCCACATTTGTTTGATAAGTTTTTTCTTTAGTTAGTTGAGTGTCTGCAGAAGGGATTCAAAAACTTCAAATTTAAATAAATAAAAAATGTCAAATTAAATGGTTGATTTTATCAAATGTTTTTATTTTTCACTGAGCTGAGTTGCTCGCAAATGTGAATCAAAATTTGGTAGTAAGACTTCAAAATCCTGCATTTTTGCCATTAGGTTCTGAATCTACAGTACAAAATGGGTCATTATTTTAGGGATTAGGCCATTTTCTAATACACATGCTGCCCAAGTCGCAGCATAACACAGTTCAATTTTGAAAAAATCAAATTACAAATGTTTATATTTAAAACAGTAATAACTCAACAAAAAGTTAATATTTTTTCACACTGTAAACTATCAAAATGAAGCTAAGAATCTTATCTTTCCATTGGTGTTAAAATATTAATATATATAATATTGAATATTAAAGCAAAAGCAATTTAAAAGAGCATATGTCAGATTTTATTATATTATTTTGATAATGAAATAAAATAGATTGCTTAAAGCTTAAAAAAGTTAATTTTTCATTAATTAATATATGCTTTTTATTTGAACAAAATTAAAGATAAGATCAAGAGCATCATTTCCGCATTTTATTTTATTTAAAAAGCTTAATTATTTAGGATTTTATGGTAGTTTTAAGTTAGGACGTTAATTTATTTGCTGTTTAGATGAATTTTGAGGTTCAAGTGAACTGCAAACCTCAAATTAAGCATTTTTTAAATATAATTCTTTATATATTTTATCATTTTAAAAATATGCGGAACAGTTATAATTAAGTTAATACATCATTTTAATTGATTTGCATAGATTACAAAGAGGATATGATGTAATTTGATGCTTAGCTGATACACATATATCACTTGTGCATGAAAACTGGGGATTTCATTTATTCTAGAAATATAAATTCAAGTTGAAATTGTAAATAAAGCTGTCACATCATTTCTTTCAGAATGGTGTCATAAGGCTTGGTATATAAGAGCTAAAGCACCACCTAAGGTTTACTTCAAACCATCTTCACAAAAAGATATAATTCCTGCAACCAGCACTCTTTTGCAAGGCATCTCTACAAAGCATCTCTTTATCAGCAATCACAAATCCAATATTATGGAATCTGTTAACTTTACTTCTGCCATGAAGCCATTTTCCTCACTGGGAGCATCAACAAAAAGAGAAAGAATTGCTATGCTAAAGAAAGCATTCCTCTTTGTTTCTGGAGGCAATCTTAATTCCTTCATCAATCACTTCCTCACTCAAACTGAGTTTGGAAAAACAGAGTTCATTCCTTTAATTCAAAATCAGAAACTAAATGGGATAATTGACAACTTAAAGGATCTTCTGAAATCTGCTCCTCAAAAGCATCTCCCAGCCTTGAGATCTCTGGTTACTTCCAGTTACTCTTTAAAAGAGCTTACTGATATGGGATTTAATATAACCAAAAGTGAGTTTGAATACTCAAGAAAAATAAATAAAAATAAAAATGTAAGCTTAAACAAAAAAAGCCAAAAAGATAATAACTATTCATTAAAAAAAGAAATAATCAAAAAATAATTAAAAAACTACTGGAAAATTCTTTTGAAACAAGCCAGTTTACAAAAAAAGCACCAGAAAAAATTTATAAAGACATTGAAAAAGAAATGAATGAATATTCAACTGAAATAAAATATTCTCTATTAAAAACAAAAAAGAAATATATGAAAATATGAAAATAAAAAATGAAATTTCAATATCACTTTCAACTTATTATAAATTAATACCAAAAAATATAATAAAGAGTAAAAAACAAACTGACATGTGTAATATTTGTAACTTAAAATCATCCTTAGAAAAAAGAAAAGAAGAATGTGAAAGTAAAAACTTATTATTGCCAGAATCTATAAACAGTGACTTAAAAGCTATTAATCAGCACCAAGACTTTTATGCTCATCAAAATAGGGAATATAAGAAAGATATCAATGAATTAGATAATGAATCATGTATTATAGTCATAGATTTTAAGGAGAATTTAAAAGTTGGTGGTGGTCCAATTGAAACCAATAACTGTTTTTATTCCAAAAGACCTATTTCTTTATTGGGGTTTGCATTGGTATTTAAAGAAAACAATAAAGTTAAATATGAATACCATGATTTTTTATCTCAAATATTGTCTCATGATTCTTTGTTTTCAGGTGAATGTCTAATAAGTCTTCTTAAATCAGATAAGTTTAAAAAAATAAATAATATCAAAGTATGGACTGATAATGGAAACCATTTTAGATCCTATGAATTCTTATATTATCTATTTAAAGAGGCACCACAATACATTAAAGGGTCTATTAAATACAATAGATTTGTAGAATGTCATGGGAAAAGTATTGTTGATGGTCACTTTGGTGTAATATCAAAAACATTAAAAGAGAAAGAAAATCAGCTTTATATTAAGAATATAAATGATATTAAAAATATTTTTGAGCAAGAAGAAAAAAGAAAAGAATTATATAAATCAGCGCTATCAGGCTCAAATATTTCTCAAAAGTCATTCTTTTATATTTATGAGAGAAAAGTTAGGCCTATAAGGAGAGAGCTCAAAGTTAAAAATCTGTGCATTAATCTTTCATATTTGATGAAAGATGGGAAGTTGTATACTTCACCTTTAACATTTGAAAGTTTCTCAGAATATTCTGAGATAACTTATCATTTGAAATCACGTGATGATACCAGAGAAACAAAAATATCAGAAGATGCTAGTGGTGCATTAGGGCAAGTTCATGAAGTAGGGCAGCTTACTAGAGGGTGTATTTTAAATAGAGTTATCAGTCTTTCAAAAACAACAACCTTTTTTTGAAACAAACTAAGAATATTTATGATGAGCCAAAGATAGGGTAATAGCATTTATAGCTTTGGGGCTGCTATTACTCTCCCATGCAACTCATCATAAATATTTTTAGCTTGTAGTATGTAGTAGCACTTAAGATATTTCCAGCAATATTATAAGGTGCAATTTTCAATTCTAAAATTGATAAATTATTTTTTTTAAAAAAATATCTAAGCCCAAGATCAATTAAAGATTTGACATTGATTGTATTTTAATCTTTCTGAATAATTTGAATATGAATAATGTAATTAAGTTATAAAATAATCAGTCCAGCGCTTAGGCATAACAAGAAAAATAATGACCCAAATATATAAAGAAAAGATAATCTACTTTGACTATTGACAGATGAAAGCCTGAACACCATTTATCTCAATTTAATATAAGTAAGTTTAAGTAGCTACAGTCTCCTGGTGTAAACTGGGAAAGATTTCAGTCTTAAGCTCCTAAAGGGGTGGTGACAAGACTTTTATTATTAAATTCATATTTAAAACCTGCAGCAATAAGGTGACCCAAAAAGAAAAAATGATAAATATATTTGAATTTTTTTATTAATTAATAGATTTATTTTTAAGATGTAATTATTCTGACTTGATATGCTAATTTTTAGGGATCAAGGGTGAGTGAGAATATGTGACATATAAATAGACAGTTAATTTGGTAGTGTCAGGAAATCCTGATCTATTAGGATTGACTGATCCATATTCCTATCACTGAAGCTGTGGGTTGACATTAGATGGGACACAGCCAAAGTGACACAGCTATTCTGGAATATGGAGAAACTATAATAAGATTGATATAGTTTCCAAGTCAGAAGACACCTGAGACATTCCAGGTCTCAGGTCATGGGCCAATCCAGAAGCTTCTATAATTAGATGTTAAGGATTCTGGATTCCAAATAGGGACACAGACCTGACCCAGAGATTGATCGGTGAATTACAACATCCTGTTTCACAAGAAGTGAGACGGAAGACTGCCTGTGCAAATATTGTACATTATACCAAGCACAAGGGCAAGTCGGCCAAATTGGGTGTCAACTTAGTTTGCCGTAACTAAGTCAAGGTATATCTAGGCTGAAAAGGAGAAATCAGCAGCCTAGAATATTACCTCATCTCAAACCTTATTCAGGTTTTGGGATCCAACTCTAGGGGGTGAAACTAGTAGCTTGGGGATGATAGGCTAACTAGTAAGAGTTGTCAGCAGCTAGACGCCAGTTTGGCCGCTAGCTGTCAACTATAAAGGGTCCTTCCAATATCACTTGGAAGGAAGACAATTAATACCCTTCAACATCACTACTAGTCTGAATAGTAGCAATGTCAAAGTACAATAAGAGCAACTTATTGATACTTGTGAATTCCTGCCAAACCACCACTGACGGTGTCGCATCTTCAAAGGACCACAGGACTTCCACCTCAATTGGATCAACCAACAACGGAACACAGCCCGTTGTCACATCTATATACACCAATAGAAGCACATCTGTCTTCAGACATATATCTCATCCCAACATGATTAACTCACCTAATAAAAACAATCTCTCTTCTTCTTCAAGATCCAGAAATCTTGACAGGTAGAATAAGATGACAACCATCAAGATGAAAGCTTTGGGGTCCAATTATGCTCTTTCAGCAGCATAAATATTTTATTCTATTAGAACTTAATTTAAAACAATGTAGAATTCTTCCAGAATTTATCTTGTCACTCCAATCTATGGTAGGACACACCATTTCAAAAACAGCATCTCAAAAAACGCCATATCAAATTTAATTTGAGGTGGTGTTTTTTGCGTTAGTGATTTTGAATCACAAAAAAATAAAATAAACAATAAAATAGTTAAAATTTATATATACCTTTAAAATGCGGCATTTTGAATTTACGCCATCTCAATTCCGTCACTTCAAGTCAGATTAATTAAATCTTATTTTGCTAACTTTATTTACATATGAAATCACTTAGTGTGGGGCGTGTTTACGCCATCTTGACTTTACCTAATTTTGAATCACACTATTTATCTTAAACTAAAATAAGCTTATACCCAAACTAAAACAAAGCCTGTTGTATAGTGCCAGAAGATGTTCCTATAGTATTAATCTAAGACACTTATACTAAGAACAATCTAAATAGATACCACTATGATAGTCCTTCTAGTGATTGTCATTGCTGGGTAAAAAAAACCAGTTTTGTTACATGTATTTTATAACTTTATTATACATGGATATGTTGATAAGGGTTCTCTTAATAAAATATTTTAATAGTGATTTTAATATGGAAGGGTGTCAGGGCCCAGAGGGTCTTGACTGGTTTCTATCTGACTGAACTTAATATTTAAATCAAACTAAATTAAAAACTTTATTTCAAGGCTAACTTAGAATGATCACAAGGGGATCATTGTGAGCAACACCTTTATATACCATTCCATTAGATTCTTTGGAATCTTCCTAAATCTGCTAGACAGTCTTAGGGAATCTGCTGGTGGCATCAGGCTGGGGTTTTGGGGCATCTTCTGAACAGCATAACTCATATTTCTTTGAAAAATCCTGCACATAGGGCTTTACATCTGTATCTTGTCTAAAATTAGCACAGGTTGACTCTCCTAGTGTTTGGCTTCAAAATGCGTGTTTGGACGTCCAAATCCATCTAGTGGTTGCTGAGTTATGCTCAAATTAAGATTCACATCAATTCTTGTGCCTTGGTTGCATAATTTTGTCATTTTGCACTGGTTAGGAAGTTCGGCTGGCGGCCAAACTTTAAGAAGCCATAACTCATTGTCTAGAGCAGCTAGGAGAGTCATCAAACTAGCATTAAGATTTAGGAGAATAGTAGAATCTTCCCAAGGCATTTCTATAACACAAGATGTGTCAGGGTGTTTCCTGACAAAGGGGGTGATTATGCCATTTTGATTTACGTCACTTCAAATTCCACTAAGTTTCATATCACCCAATTGATTGATGCGCACAATGGATAGGGGAAAATAAGGGGAAATTACATATGACGCCAGGATATGCTATATTGATTCCCCCACCGCAATTCATGCTTTCCACTTTTCAAAAGTACTAGTTCACGTCAAAATCAATATTAATAAAGAATGTAAGAAATTGCCTGAAACTTTGCAAATATATATTTTTTGGCCTCCTCTAAACAACTGGGTACTTTTTAACCCCAGTTGTATAAGCTAGTTTTTGAGAAATTCAAGTTTTACTCTTTGGCCCGGTTGAGCTAGCTCCACAGTAAATTTGTTAATTTAATATAAAAAATGGTCAAAAACACTATGTTTTTGAGCTAAGGCACCTCAATTACGTCACTTTGAAAACACCACCTTGAGAGCAAGTTTTCAGTCAAAACTCAAAGTTTTGCATACTTGCGTTACTAATAAAAAATATTTTTACAAAAAAAACATTGAAATTTTGATAGTATATATTTTTAGATCTCCTCTACAACTCTATGTAAAAAAATTAATACTTTTATATTAAAAACATTCTCATTTTTCTCTTAAAAAACAACCCCCAGAATTCCCATATTTTGATGCTAATTCACCTTTAGATGCCTCCCAAGTCAACTGCCAAAGCTGCACCCAAGGCCTCAAAGTCCAAAAACACTCTGCCTAAGGCCAAAAAGACCAAGACTACCCCAAAGAAGAAGCCTTCTAAATCTAAAGCTCCCCCCAAGACCCCAACTCCATCACCTGAACAAGAGGGAAACAGTCCTACCCCTCCTCACTCTCCATTTGTTTACTCCCCCTCTGATCCCCAAGAGAAGTTATTCAACTTCAATTGCCATTCTGACCCCACTTCAGAGCCTGAGGATGAATAGGAGCAGGAGCCTGAGCCTGGTGCTCCTGCAGATGAGAAAATTGAGCTCTGGGATCTTAACTCCATCCACAATGTATGCAACCAAAATGGCACCTTTGCTGTGCCAACAACATACCCTGTCAGCTATCCAATTATGACTAAGAAATGGGGTGCCGGCTTTGTCTACAAGGGCTACAGCTTCAGCTGTAACAACGAGAAGAAACCCATCTTTCAACATCACTTCAAATGTGATAATGTTGGCTGTCCAGCTAGACTCACCAATTATGGATTCACTCAATTTAAAGCCCTAACTGTTAACCATGACTGTGCCAAGCCTTTTGACCCTCTCTATCAACTTATCTGCTGGTTTCTTTGCCAGGTGCTCCCAACCACAAAGGATCAGACTGCAACTGAGGTTGTCAACAATGCACTCCTTAATTTAAATGATACCCAACTAGCAACTGTTGGTGGCACCTCAAAGTTACAGAGATATCTCACTGATCAGAGATATGCTCTGAGCACTGAAGGCGTCAGTGCAAGCTTCATTGACCAATTGATCATTACCAAGGAGCAAAAACTATCTCACCATGAGGAGAGATTCCTTTTTCACAATGATGGTCAACATGCCCCAGAGCAGATCATCTGCTTTGCAACAAGCCAGGATCTTTGCAACCTCCTCAAGTGCAAGATCTGGCTTGTAGATGGCACTTTCTCCACCTGCCCAAAGCTCTTCAGCTAGCTTTGGAATATCCATGGGCAGGTTGACAATCTGGTTCTTCCCCTTGTCTTCTTTTTCTTTCCCAACAAGAAGCAGGAAACATATGTCTGGGCACTCACAATTTTAAAGGCCAAACTTGATGAAATCCTCCCAACTATTGAAGAGGAGCCCAAGGAGACTAGAGGGCGCAAGAAGAGTTCCATCTCTTAAGAAGATGCTCCCACCCCAACCAAGAAAAAGCCAGAAAGCCTTCCCTACCACAAATATCTATTAGTGGACTTTGAACAGGCTCAGGCAAATGCCTTTATTTGAGTCTTCAAGAGCTCCTCTCAGGGATGCTACTTCCACTTCTGGCAGGCACTCTGCCGCTGTCTCCAAAAGTGCTCTGAACTTCATGAGCTGGTCCACACTGAAGGTGTCACAGTAGGTTCCATCATGCCAGAAATTATCTGCCCAAGCAAGAAGGCTCAAAAAGCTGGGAAACCTTTATCAAAATTGACCAAGTTAACGGATTTAAATCAAACGGTCAATTGGAAATGGGTTACGGCTGCTCCAGTCTGTCAGCTGAAACCAGTTCCTCCTTGCAAATTGATGTTGATAAAATGGCGTAATTTGAGGGTCACTCAATATGAGCTTGTTAATTAGCATGGTTGTCAGAAACTAGTCACACAAGGGTTCTTTGCAACCTGGACCAGATACTTACTTGACAATGTGGAAGGAATAGGAGGCCAAGATTCAGATGGTATTGCTTAGTCAATTTTCTGATATATATTGAATAATTTTCACTGTTTCAACTCTAAGAGTTGAGTCCTCCCAAAATTTTACTAATAGAAATCATTTATCTCTAGTTCAAATTTACTTTTCAAAATGCATCCTGTGATTGGGTTATTACAATATATTCTGTACAATTTAATTCTCAACCAAATCATTTCTGAAAGATGGGGCCCCACAGTTGGAACTTTGTCATTGGTGCCGCCCAATGTTAATTTTGCGCCAACCAATTTTGCAGCTCCTCCCCCATTCTTGAAACTGAAAATTGTGTTGCCTCCCAATATCCAGAATTTTATTCTGAAGATTTGTTGATGTTGTCTCAGGCCATTTATCTTGGGCTACTTTGGTTAGGATTAATTGTTCTGCTTAATCCTGGTATTACAATTGAAAATTTCACAAAAAGATATTTGAAGCCATGTTGGTGGTTAATCATTAATTTTATGTGGATTTGGGTGGTAATTCCCCATCACTTAGAAATGGCTTCATACAATCCCGCAATTTCCGTCACAATGAGCTGGTCCACACTGAAGGCACCAAAGAAGCAAAGGACATTTTTAATTGCTTTGCTGCCCTTGCCCTTGTGCAAAAGGAGGAGACCAATACCTTTTATGATGCCCTCCTCTGCCATTCTTATATCCAGCCAAACCAGGCAGCCTTTGCTCTGTTCATTGAGTATTTTGAGACTCAATGGATTGGAGTGTTTCAGGGAGCATGCCACATTAGAAAAGGCGGCGACTCAATCACCTGGAACTGTTTCAAGTAGGTCAAAGACAGCCTCATCAAGACCACCTCTTCCCTTGAAGGGTGGCATAGCCAGTTTGCTACAAGGGTTAGGGTTCATAAGCCCAAATTCAATAAGATCATGGTCCATTTAAAAACCCAGCAGGCCATCTCTGCCCATCTCTTTAAGACTGGTATGAAGACCAAAGGCAAGCCCCCAAGCAGACCAAAGCAGTGAAAAAGTACACTGAAATCAGCAAGGTGGTCCTTGCCTACTATCCCAAGGATAGCAAGCTTGAGCATCTTCAAGCCATCTCAGTTGCTCTTTCCACTAATGTTTGAGCCTATTTGCAATAAACTCTTCTTTATCTTCTCTCTTATTTTCTTTGATTTTACCATTCTTTGACTTTTTTTTGGTATTTGGTACAATTATATGCTTATTTTAAAGTATAGCTTATAGTTAAAATAGATGAAAATAGTTGTTTTTGGGATTATTTTAACTTTTGGGCTTTACACAACTATGTTGCTACTAATCAACCCCATTTTTTTATTGCAGATTTGGAATACTGAGGCTTTTTTTAAGCCTAAAGATGTTTTTTGAATTTTATATTTTGAGAATTTTTTGGATTATTTTTGGAGTTCAAAAAATCTAAATTTTTAAAACTGTTTTTTCTTAGTTGAAATGCTGTAAATCAAAATGACATTTTTACTTTAAAATTGAAATAGCTAAAAATCGAGATGGCGTATTTCGAGATGACATTTTTTGAGATGCCGTTTTCGAAATGGCTTGTCCTACCAAATCTATCCCATCAAGCCAGTGTTGCAGTGAACATAATTGAGCTTCTGTTATCAAAAATTTATAAATTTCCAAAAATGTCCTTAAAAACTCAATTGTTGCAAATAAAGCTTTGCCTCTTGGTTGATTCATTATTACCGATTTTACATACTTGTTGTTCACCACAACATCGGCCACTGTCCTAGCCTGATCCTATTTTTGATAAATCTCGTAGGGTAATTTAGAATGCGTCGCTTAGTTGATTAACTTACACGCAGGATCAATTTGCCTATTTTCGGAGATTTCAACCTTTTCGTGTTTGACCGATAAGATGGATATGCCTTAAACTAGTTTTTCTTGATGCGCATATACTAATATATAAGTTAATAAATTATTATTCTAAATTGATGTGTATAATCTTTTGATTACTAAATTCGTATCACTAATGGCACATGTAAGCCATCACGTATCCCTGAAGTAATCCCAGTGCGGGTTGATTGACAAAGCAATCAATGTAGTTCTACGCAAAACAACCATTATGTCGCTTCTGCCAACGTCATTCTTAAACAGAATCCCATCTACTTGATGCAACTACTACAACTCAATCTACTCATTAATGTCAGTACCAGTGGTTGATAGAAATGGATACCCCGCAGAAGCCTTCCATCCCCGCGTGGGGTTCGTTGGCAATGGTCCCCACGAACAGGTAACCAGACTGACAACAAGCCAAACAGGAGACATAATCCTGAGTCCAATGGACCGCCTAGAGGGGTTCACTTGGCTTCCCATACTATTCCCTTTTGAGAACATCAGCAAGGAAGACACCTTCATGCCTGACGACCAAATGATTGCCGCGCTGCAGAAACTGATTGAGAGAGTGCCAGTTGTCACTGGACACCTGGAGCGTATAGATAAGACTCCCGTGATCTTTGAGGGGCCAAACTCCCCTTTAAAGGTCTGCGTTGGCACCCGCAGTGTCTGGTACACCAGTGCTAAACTCAAGGGATCATTCCAAAGCTTCAAGGACTCCAGCTTCAGCTATGAGCACCTCGACCCAAACTATGTTTTCCGGGCTGCCAACGACGCCATCATCGAAGGAAAAGATTATCCTCTGCTTACCGCCAAGGTTAATCGCTTCGAGTGTGGTTCTGTTTTACTCCTGGTGACAGCTTGTCATCTCATTGTGGATGCTCGCTCAATGTATGAGTTTGTGAAATCCTGGGGCTTGATCTACAGAGGCATCGATAACGAGCCTCTTGTCACTGAATCTCGCCACCTCTTCAGCTATGATGACGAGCTCAATGAACGTGCACGCCCTATCCACGCAATGTTTGATGGCATTGTCAAGCAACCCCCAGCGCCCTTCAAAACAACAAAGCTTGTTCACGTCTCCATCGACGACCAGAAAATGAAGGCAAACAAAGAGAAGATCAATTCAGAATTGGCTCCTGATTGGGTCAGCTCTGACGACGTCATGGTTGCTCTTGGTTGGCGAGCCTTTATTCGAGCAAAAGGTCTAAACCCAACTGACACTAGCTTTCTGTTGCGCATCTTTGACGTACGCAAGATGAACCAACCACCTCTCTCCATGTCTGCGTGTGGCAATGGTGTCTTGGCCATTAAAAGCGAAGATATGTCTGCTTCCAAGGTTTTGGAAACCCCTCTTAGCGAGCATTGCAGGTGCATTCGTGCCAACCTTAACGCCCAGACACCCGACCTTGTCCGTGACAAGCTCACCGCACTGTCCAAAGTCAGGCTGATGCACCACCCTGCCGATGCCATCTCCTTCCCCTTCTCTAAAAACATCTTTACATCGAGCTACTCTGGCTTCCATCCTTCCAAAGTTGACTTCCAAAACTCTCCTGCTCTCACTGTCACCCGCGCCATCCTTTGCGAGGGCACCATCAGTCCTCAGCCTATCATCTGCGGCAGATACTCCTGCAAATTAGCTATTGATTTCACCCATGCTGAAAGACTCATCAAGGATCCTGAATTGATTGATCTGGGCTTTATATTAAATATTTAAATTATGATATTTAAATTGATTTTTAAATCTATTATTTAGATTAAACATTTAAATTATAATGCTTAAATTAAAATTTTATCTATTTTTTAATTACATATTTAGATCTAATCATTACTGACTATAAAACAAACCACAGAAACAACAATTTAACCCTTTTCAGGCAACTGACGTGGCATTGATAAAATAGTGCAGCAGCCAGGTTTCAAAAGCTAATTGCGTCGTCTCCTATCCAGGGGTTGTCAGATTATTCACACAGACTGCTTTGTAACCAATCACCTTCCAAAACCAGTCCAGGCCAATTCCAATCGATTTGGGTCGTCTCCAATTTTATTAGAGTCTGGCTCACCAAGAAACTAAATATAAATTCTATTTTGGTTTTGATTTATCGATAAGTGGGTAGAATCAGATTCTTAACCTATATTTATTAAAAAATAGTGTTTCAAAGAGAAATATAGAATAGTTTCAATTGATAAAATAGATTGTATAGTAATTTTCAAACCTGTTGAGATAAACAAAAAATCTCAGATCAAAAAACAAAAACAACTCAGTCTAAAAGCAAAATCAAAGTGGATACAAATCTGTTGTAATTTAATATAAATTTCTTGATTTTTGATTTTGTTTTAGACTGAGTTGTCTTCGTTTTTGGACTGAGATTTTTTGTTTATCTCAACAGGTTTGAAAACCAATGCAGTGTGTATATACTTCCAGGAGGCAACCACTAGAATCACTCATTCAGTGAGTCAATATTATTTTAGCATTTGTCTGCCTGGATCAGATTTCTCTCAAACTAAGCTAATTTTTATACTGTAAATTCAGAACCTGAACATAAAAATGCGGGATTGTCAAATCCTTGGTCCAAATTTTGAATCACTTTTTGCGGGCAACTCAGCTGAGTGAAAATTAAAATATTAAATAAAATCAACCATTTAGTTTTGACTTTTTTGATTTATTTAAATTGGCAAATTTCAAATCCCTTGAGCAGATAACTCAACTAACAAAAGACAAAACTCAGCAAACAAATGCGGGAAACATGAATCAGAAATGCGGGATTCTAATGTATGATATGAGATTTTCTGTATTTCAAACAAATCATAGACATCATGTAAAACTTAACAAATCTGAATTTGCGGGATTGTCAAATCCAAAAACCAAATTTCAAATAAAAAATGAGGTGAATTTGAAATAAATGTAATTTATGGGCATCTCAAAAAGGATGTCAAAGAATCCAGAGTGCATTTGTGCTAATTCTTTTAGGAATCATAGGAATTCTCAAAAATTGCCCTATTCCATTTTAGGATGGCTAAAATTTAGATTCTTGATTACAGTAGCTTTTAAAAAATGCTAATAATAAAATAGAACTATATATTAAAATCCATCTTATCATGTTGTCTTTTTCTTGATGTGTTGATAGTTCATTTGCTGTTAATAATGTGCTTGCATTTAATTGGATAGTTTCACCTCCAGTTGCCTTGGCAATAGAAAATCAAGTCACCTCCCCAAGACCAGTTGTGGTCTTGGGGAGGTGACTTGATTTTCTATTGCCAAGGTAACTGGAGGTGAAACTATCCAATTAAATGCAAGCACATTATTAACAGCAAATGAACTATCAACACATCAAGAAAAAGACAACATGATAAGATGGATTTTAATATATAGTTCTATTTTATTATTAGTATTTTTTAAAAGCTACTGTAATCAAGTATCCTTAATAGCAATATGTTAACACTTTTGTAGTAAACTGATAGTTTATCTTTCCCCCTCCTTCCTTCCTTGAAAGAAAGTTTTATGGCCCCTGGCTACGCTGGGGGCCAAAAAACTTTTAAAAAATTTCTGCGTCATCAGGAGGGTAGCTCATATATCATTATTTGGGTTTATGATTGCTATATTAGTGATTTAGAGTGCAGAATATTGCATCATTTCCAGTTTAGACAAATTTACATTTCACTTAATTTCATGTCTAAACATGGTTGCTGAGATTGGATTTTTAATTTGATTTTATCCATAGTGGAGCTTCTTGATTTGGGTTTATTTGTCCTAGTTTCTTACTGTACATTCAATTTGGATTCCAGTTCCTGTAATTATTATTTGAGTTTACTAGTGGTATTCAAAAGTGATTTGAAATTTGGTTCTTGGATTTGACAATCCTTCAATTTCAAAAAACATTGTAAACTTAATGAAAATAGTTAATGGATTTGAACACTTCAAATCTGATTTGAGTTAATTCATTTTTTCCATTGGAAATGGCAGTTTGACTTGAAATTTGCAGAGTGTCTACAAGTCCCCCCATTTTTAAAAATCCAAATAAAAATACAAAGAATTCAATTTAATTAAAAAAGGCTATCCCACAAAAGTGATTCAAAATTTGGACCAAGGATTTGACAATCCCGCATTTTTACATTCAGGTTCTGAATTTACAGTATTAAATCAAGCCATAATTTCAAAATTAAAAAGTAACAGCCATAATGTTGACACCATTTAAATCAATACTTAATTTTAAGCTAAAAATTAATATAATTTATTTTGAAAATAATATTTCTTTGGAATTTTACATTTAGGTTGACTTTAGTAGGTAATATCTGGATGTCTACCCCAAATAAAAATCCCCATTATTCTTAATAAAATACACATTTTTCTAAAATTAGCTATTATATATATTTCATAATAAATTTACTATAAAATATATAATGTCACAATATCTTCAATTACTCTCTCTCTCAGAAAAATAATTTTTGAGTGATTTTTCAACTAATCATTAAGTTGATGGCACTCTTATCAATTGCCTAACTATATGGAAATCAAACCTTTTGAGTCCTAAGCAGAACACTACTTGGACAAGCCCCATGGCTACCATGATTTACACGGACAACATGTTGCTTCTCATAACATTATATAATAATTTAAACTCATACCAATAAATTATCCTTCTCTTCTTAATTCCTCCTTTATCTTGTTTATTACACTTCCAAGAAGTATATACTTGACAGCAGTAGCACAGGTATGTTATTCAAACCTATGCAACTCAAAGAAAAAATTCATCTAAAGAAAAGAACCCGGTAGATGGCACTTATCAATGGCTGAAGAAGATACAAGCAAGACAGGTTGTTCCTACAGGATTTACTGTCTTTAATAATATCCTTGTACCAACCAAACAGTAAAACTTTATCAGCACATAAAGAGTCCTGAACCCGCCTCTAATTCCTGATACACCCAAAATATCCAACATAGTATTTCAATCCCTCTGATCAGCAAAAATTGGAACATTCTCAGGACTGCAACATAAAAATGCCAACCTCTGGATTCAAAGCACCCAAAATAATTTTACACAAGTGAGCCACCTCTGGAACTCTGGCCAAGTGAAATTGCCTTACAAGTTACTAGAGCTATCTCCTGCTTTGTGAGCAAATGGTTCAAACAACATCTGAGTGACAATGAAGACTGAGACATGTTTAAAAATGCCTTTCCAAAAAATTTGCCATAAAGGGCTCTGATGTGATCATGATAGAACTCAGAACATTTAAAATGACAGAAACCATTGAGGAGCACATTGCAGCATATGAAGACATCCACAATCAAGCTCCTGACATTGTTAAATTTGATAAGTCTGGATTAAATCTAGACTTCTACAATGGTCTCCCCACAGACATCAGACAGAAGTTTTTATGAGCCACTGTAAGAACCTTCAAGATGTATAAATTGAAAGGAAAGTAAGCTGCTCAGAAATCTGACAATCTGCATGAAACCAACAATCAAAAAAAGAGTCTCTTGGCAAGAAAGGATACTTGACCCAATAAGAAACTTAACTGAGCCAATAATCCTTATCCCTAAGGTGGAAACCATACAACTCAGGCAAAGCAGATGAGTACTGTCAATCCACCTGAGGAGGGAAAAGCTCAGGGGAGTGCTTAGGCAAACTGTCTTCCCTCACTATACAAGACTTGTACAGGGACCAAGACATGGTCTCAATTACCATGATCCAAGTATCCCCCAGAAATCCTGTACTGTTTGCTGCCTAAACTGGAAATAAACTCTCACCCATTCTTTTCATTTTTGCAGATATCAAGGTATAGTACTATTTTACAGTGGGGTGAATCAGTCCCTTGTTGATGAGAAATTTTTTAACCTCATAAAATTACCTACAACAAGGAGCAACTTCAAGAAAGCTATCAGGTCAGATAACAGAAGTACACCAGTCACCAGAAAAGCAAAACCCTTCTGTGCCCAAATAAAAGACATGTAGACTACACTTAGTGACCTATCATTTTAATACATAAATACAATATAGTACTTACTTTAGATTGGATGAGAAAGACAAAACCTTCCATTGACTGGGATAGCACTGCACTAATCATACAAAAAGAAGTACATCATCATGTGTATCCAACTCATCTTGACACTCTCATGAGGGATCACATGTTTATAAAGATCACTGAAACATAAAAAAGGCTGTTAGTAAACTTGACTGAAACACCTGTACATATGAGATCATCTATTTCAAATGTGAAAGTCTCACTTGAGCAGGACCTAATACTTCAACAACTCTTCCAAGAATTCCCTTTGGTATTTCAGGAGAAACTGCCAGGCTTACCACCTGAAAGAGGCATCCAACATAAAATTGGCCTAAAAAAAGTGTGCCCAAGGCTCATCCCATCTACTAATTGATACCTCAAGAGGACAATAAATTGAAAAAATACCTGGATGTGGTCCTAACAAAAAGGGCACATTCAACCATCAAAATCTTCCTTTTGTGTAGTGGTCTCTTTTGTAGCTAAGAAGGATAGAGGTTTATGCCTTGTCACCAATTACAGAGCGCTTAATGAAGTCACAATTAAGAACAGGTATCCCCTTCTCCTGATCAACAACCCCATTGATTCTTTAAGAGGATAACAGCTCTTCACAAAAATTGACTTAACAACAGAATACCACCAAATCCGCGTTAAACCAGAAGACATCCCCAAAAGAGCATTTTGAACTAAATACAAATTATTTGGATGTTCTGTACTTAATTTTGGCATAAAAAATTTCCCAAGGACCTTTGTGACCTTTAGAAACAAAGTTTTCAAAGACCACATTAAAAAAGGCCATATTTTATCCTAATAATAAAATTATCTACAGCCTCACTAAAAACCAGTACTGAAAAGACTCTGCATGATGCTCAATACACTTGTTGTGACCTGAGGTGCAGCACAAATACACAACAGGGAATCCTAACCTTGGGATTGGATTCATACTATGTCTTGTTTAAAATGGCAGGGAAGGCTATGTGATTACCTTGTGGCCCTGATTGAATAATATCTGCTAGATTTGGCTAGAGAGGCGCCAAAGTACGTGAAGACACAGAGACAAAAATGTGAATAAAACTTAAGTTTTATTGGTAGAAGTGAAATGTAATATGTACTGTGTAGCTTTATCACAAAACAGTACATGTATGGTAGGATCACTTGCCATAAGCATGAGTGGGGCAAGTGAGTTGCGCAGAATCAGGAAACTGAACAATTGAATTTCTCAATTTAGAGCCAGACTCATTTTGAAGGGCAAAAGCAAAAGAGAGAGATTCAACCTAAAGATAACCCATCAAAGGCAAAATCAAAACACAGTGAATGGCGACATTCACAACATTGCCCCCCTCTAGATTGGCCTTGGGGGGTGGTACTTGCAGAGGAACTTGGTATGCACGCGGGCAAACAGTCACCCACTAGAGAGAAGTTTAGCAGTGTACTCTGATCCTTGCTTGAAGGTCACTTCCAGAGGTCTAACCCACAATGTATCTAACTTGTTAGTGTGTCCTCCTACTCTATGCTTATAGTAGAGAACATGGTCCCCAATATTGAACTCAGGCAAAGGAGAGCGTCCAGTATTGTCAGGAGGGAGCTCAAGCATTTTGGTCTTGTACACAGAGGTGTATGCAGTAGCTTGTATATCAATGATGCGGTTGACTAAATCTTTGATATGTTCATAAGGGTTCATAGCCTCATCAGAAGAGAGAAGGGGCCCCCAGGAGCAATGGAGTGGTGGTCTCATGCCCATACAGCATAGCAAAGGGGGAGTACCCAGTGACACAATGATTGCTAAGGTGATAAGCAAAGAGAGCAGCGGGTAAGTGAGATCCCAGTTTGCAACGTCAGAATAAGTGAGTTTCCTCATGATAGAGACCAGAGTCAGATTTGCACGCTCAACTTCCCCATTGGTAAAAGAATTATAGGGGGCAGAAAAAGACTGGTGAGACCCCAAGGCTTCAATAACAGAGGTTACCAACTTGGCGTTGAATTTAGTCCCATTGTCAGATAACAACACTTGAGGACAGCCATCACAAAAGAATATGTCTTGCAACAGAAAGGCGGTGGTTGTCTTGGAAGTGATGTCCTTAGTAGGGCAAGCTTCTATCCACTTGCAAAAATGATCAAAAGAAATTAGGATAAAGCAGCAACCAGAGCAAGAGCGGGAGAGAGGCCCTACAGCGTTAATGCTGGCAGTATGAAAGGCACATTGAGGGGGGACTAGCTTGAACTTGTGTGAGGCAGCTTGTGGTCGCTAGAGCTGGCAATCATGGAAAATAGCAATGGCATCTGGAATCAGCAGGCAAAGGTTCTCCCAGAAATAGCTTCTCTGGAGCTAGTCATAGGTCTTGACAATGCCTCCATGTCCCGTCTCCTTATGAGCTTGAAGCACCAACAAAAGGCAAAGACTAGGCCATACATAAGTTAGATAGCAGTTGTGTACTTTCTTGAAAAGCTGGTTTTCAAAAATGAGTGTGACTTCAGATAGTTTAGATAGGGCAATATGAACTTCTTCTGTCTTGTTCTCCCAGGAGGAAGGATACCTAATTAGTTCATATAGTTGATCAGCCTCAACAGGGTGTAGCACAAGGATGGGCATTCTAACAAACCATCAGCGTTTTAATGTTGAATCCCAGGATGGCGTAGCACAGTAAAGTTGTAGCCTTGCAGGCGGAGAGCCCATCTAGCTAGTTGTCCTTCTGGTTCCTTAAGCTATTGTAACCACTTAAGCAAGGCATGGTTGGTGACCACTGTGAAATGGGTGCCATATACATAATGACAGAACTGCTTGATGGCATGCAACACATCAAGACATTCTTTCTCTGTGACACTGTAATTCTTCTCATGTTTTTTAAGGACAAAAGAGATATAAGCTACAGGATGATCTACACTATCATCATCTAGTTGAGCCAAGATAGCCCTAATAGCCAGGTCAGTAGCATCAGTATATAGGATGAATTTCTTATTGTAGTCAGGATATACTAGGATGGGATCCTCTTTGAGTTTTTGCTTGAGGGTCTCAAAGGCTGGTTGCTGGCTAGCAGTCCATTCAAAAGGGAGGTTATGCAACAGTTAGACCAAAGGCTCACTAGTGTCAGCAAAGTCAGGGATGAACTGCCTATAGTATCCCATCATACCCAGAAAGACTTGAACCTCTCGCAGATTGATGGGCAGAAGCATTTTGTCAATGGCCTCAACTTTCTTGATATTTGGGCAAATCCTGGTCTGGGTTACCTCATGGCCTAAGAATTCAAGGCGTTCCTTGAAGAAAGCACACTTAGATGGTTTCAACTTAAGGCCAGCCTCTTGAATATTTAGAAACACTTTCTTGAGGTGAGCCAGGTAATCTGTAAAGGTAGCACTGAAGACTGTTATATTGTCTAAGTACACTAAGATACATGAGAGCTTTAAATCACAGAGGATGGAGTCCATGGCTTATTGGAAAGTAGCCAGGGCATTGTAGAGCCCTTGCGGCATGCATTTAGGCTCAAACAGTCCTTTGTAAGTGATGAGTGCGGCCTTTTGTCTATCCTCAGGAGAGAGATCAACTTACCAGTATCCAGAAGCTAAATCCATAGAGGAAAAGAACTTGGAGCCATCAAGGCGGCAGAGAGCATTGTCAATGTGTGGTAGGGGATAGGAACCCTTTTTGGTTAAGGAGTTCAAGCGTCAGTAATCCATCACAATACAATGACCTCCATTCTTTTTCTTCAGTATGAGCAGGGGGAAGACCCATAGACTTTGGGAAGGAGCTAACAGCCCAGCATCTAATAGTTGCTTGAGCTCTTTAGACACTTGAGCGTCTTCCACACAACTGCAGCAAAAAAGGTTTAGTGCGGAAGGGGGGAGCGTCATCAGTATTAATCTGGTGAATGATGCTTTTGGCTAGGCCGTAGTCAGTGCTATCTTTAGCAAAGATATCTGAAAACTGACCCAGTAGGTCAAGCACCTCCTTCTGTTGAACCAGAGATAGTTGAGGAAAGTCTTGGGCAGTGAACAATGATAGGCCTTATGTCTCATCCTCAGGTAAGTTGAAGTCCTGGAATGTACTAAAGGGATGGAGAGATAGGATGTCAGGAGCATTTAATAGCTTGCCATAGCTGACAACCTGCCCTCTAGACACATGTATGGGGAGGGCAGTAAAGTTGGCAATTAGCAGTTGAAATGGGTCTTTATGAGAGACATCCAAGATTCCTGGACAGAGATAGGGTTCATTGCGTCCTAGAGAGGGAGGAGAGTATAACTCTAGAAACGTACGCTCAGGTAGCTCATAAGATATTTGTGAGTCTAGGATGGCTTGAGACCCAGGGGAAATGGTTACAGCAGGAGTGGCCAAGAAAGTAATCCCTTCAGGAGCAGGGCAAGCCATAGGGGGACACTTCATGTTGGATGAATGTGTACTGTATTTTAGGGTGAAAACACCAGTGGGATACTCTAAGGCACACATCTTGAGGTGCTTCCCTGGGACTTTGACAGGCTTTTAAAAGATCAGAGGGATTTTGTACCCTAAGATAGAGAGGTAGCCATCCTTCAAGGTGATGATCCCATTGTATTCCCTAAGGAATTGAGTACCAACTAGGCAGTCATAACTCTCATTCTCCAAGACAACAGCAGGTGCAGCCAAGAGTAGTTTTCCAAACCGCATGGGAAAAGCAGAATAAGCCCTTATAATGCGAGTCATGGATAGCCCAGATGTGCCATATAACTGGTGGTAATTAAGGTTGGGGGCGAGAGGAGCTTCTTGACAAGCTTTGAGGAGACAACATTAACAGTAGACCCCGTGTCTAAGACAGCCTTGATTTTCAATTTTTGGATGGATATTTCTTTACAAGTGGTAGTACAACCAAAGGGAGGGAGGACAGCCAGAATATCTTGGGCCTCTGCTAGCTCTTTGTCCCATTTTTTGATCATGCATCTCAAGCCTGGAAACTTCTTATAGACAGTCTGCAGAGGAAGCAAGACTAAAACATTCTTGAATACAGCGTTGGCAACCTCAACAGCTTCCTTGGATGACTCTAAAAGCACAGGAGACCTCTTAGCTTGAGTGAGGTAAGGGCAAGAGACAACCTCCTTGACTTCTGGTAGCAGCTTGGAGGTTGTTGTAGATTTCCCAGAACATAACTTATAAAGGACTGTGATAGTTTTAGGGATGGTAAAAACTGAATACCCATAGGCGTTGGGATCTTCCACATCTGAATAATCCATATCAGAGTCATCAGAGATGTTGTTAAATAACAGCAGAATGGGAGGAGCCCCAGTATCAGCAGGCTCAGAGTCAGAAATAGAGGGGGGATTGAAGAAGACAGGGAAGAATTGTCAACCAAGAGCGTCTCACCTTTAGGTTGACTGTTCCTTTTCTGCCTGTTCCTTGGGATCAGCCCCTGAAACCTGAGGATTGGTACAGACTTGAGAATGGTGACCTATCTGGCCACAGTTGTGGTAACCTTGACGTCTAGGAGGATTTTGCAAGTTCATTGTGAGGATGCAAGGGCCACGGGAAGACAAACCAGAATTAGAGTGGCACAATTCTCCTGCTCAACTGCTCCAGAATGGGTAAGGTACATATCCTGCAACAGCGTCTTTATGCTCTTCATGGAGAAAAGCATAGCTTTATGGACTTTGAAGTGAAGGCACAGAAGCTGGTTAACCTTGAGGGCTTAAGCGTAAGCCATGTAGGCTTTGTGAGCCGTCAATTGTCTGCTTTTTGTCAATTACTGTCCTTTCATGTAGAATCTATCTGCAGATTCAGCTAGAGTCTCCTTAGGTTTGAGAGCAATGTGCATGAAGGCTTTCTTATTCACTTCCAGACTAAGCAACCACCAAATTTGTTAATCAGAAGCTGCTTCATATCTTCCCAGGTCTCAATGGTGGGCAACTCTGGCACTACTACCTCTTGGAAGGTTGGGCGCAGACAGGTTAGAATGTGTTCCTTATTAACCTCATCTGAGGCTCTTCTCATTTTAGTTTCATAGAAAGTTAGGAAAGCTGCAATGGTTGAGGGTTTAGGGTCAAAGACTTGCTTAAAGGTAGGCTTGAAATGTGCTTCAGGAGTTGGGCCACCATTGTTGCTATCAAGTACATTTATGTGCGGGGAGAATTCTGCTTTGGATTTGGAGGGGGCTGTCTGGCCCACAGCTGGCAAACACTTTCCTCAAGAGTAGTCAGGATCTCAGCAGTGCGGGTAACCTTATTAATAGCTAGGGTGGTCTGCCGCTCAGTAACATCTAGGCGTTGGCCCTGTGTTGTTACTACCAAGGAAAGCTCAGCCAGCCAGGAGGTAAGGGAAGGCCCCACTGAGAGGCAAGGGGCAAACCTGTCATTTACTGAGTTGATCAATTCACTCATTTCTTGCACATCCCTATTGAGTTTGGTGTGGTCTCATTTCAAATGGTCCACCTAATTAGCTAGAGCAATCAACTCTCTAGCACATTGGATTTGAGGGGCTCCTGACAGGCCAGGGCAACAGCCATCTTCATTGATAACTCCAACTGGACTAGCAGCAGTTTCCACCATTTTGCATAGGGCAGCAAGTTCTTGCTGTAGCTTAGCAACTTAAGTCGTCAAAGCAGCACCTGAGGATTGGGCTGAGGTGCTTCAGTAGGGAAACCTTGACTACAGGTAGACGCTTGTAGCTCTTAAATGGCATTCCATAGTCTCTGCTATCTATCCACCAAATTGTTAGATGGAGGAGAGGGCAGAGCGTCAAGCTTGGACGTAGATAATTCATTCACTTGAGTCTGGAGCTTGGCAATAGCAGCGGCAGGGACACCCCTTTCTTGATCAAATTCTTCATTGAGCTCACAAAGGCCTTTAGCAGCAAGGTCTGCTACTTGTTGCTGTTGCTCAAAGAATTAAGGGCTGAACACATTAAGCTGCTGTACAAGTTGTTTGAAATCAGTGAGATAAGCGTTCAAGGTGGAATATACTTGGGTTTGCCAGGGCTGTTCCAACTGGTGAAATTTGTATAGACGCTCTCTGACATATTTGGGATGAACTGGCACATTTGCTCAATGAAATTGGCCAAGAGAGTTTGGGAAGTGACAGAGTTGCATTGATTGTCTGACACCAAGAAAAACAGGGATTAGATCCATTGTTGATAGGCATCGAATTGATCCCAGTGGTTTGTGACGGCTGCTTGTAGGGACAAAATCTCCTGAACCTGGAGCCCTAACACCATTTGATGATGGGCTAAGGCAGGTTGTACAAAGGATGGCAATAGGTGTTCAGCGGAGCCAGCTGCTAAGAGGAGATGCTGTGGAAATTGTGGAGCCACAATCAATTCATAGTATTCTGCTCAACTGAACTGAAGCTGGAGGCAAGGGATGGCCCCATCACGGGCTAACCCCAGGGCTACTGTCATGACTTGTTCCAAGTCAGGGGTACCCAAAGGGTAGGCCACTAGGCGGGGACCATTCCCAAGGTTCAGCACAGTAGGGATAATAGGTGAGTCTGTGATGTATTCCTTGATAAGAGGACTGGTAATTTCAGGTGAAGTTGGCTCTTGTATAGGCAGAGGCAAAGGTCCTGAAAGCGTAGTTGCAAAGGGGGTAACCAAGGGACTTACAGCCCCTGTAGTGAGCACCATTTTTTTTTGACCTGAGGCACAGCACAGATACACAATGGTGAATCCTAACCTTAGGATTGGATTTGTACTAAGTCTTGGTTAGAATGGCAGAGAAGGCTATGTGATTACCTTATGGCCCTGATTGAATAATATCTGCTAGACATGGCTAGAGAGATGCCAAAGTACGTGAAGACACAAAGACAAAAATTTGAATAGAAATTAAATTTTATTGGTAAAAGTGAAATGAAATATATACTGTGTAGATTTACCACAAAACAGTGCATGAACAGTAGGATCACTTGCCACAAGCATGAGTGGGGCAAGTGAGTTGCGCAGAATCAGGAAACTGAACAATTGAATTTCTCAATTTGGAGCCAGACTCATTTTGAAGGGCAAAAGCAAAAGAGAGAGATTTGTCCTCAAAATAACCCATCAAAGTTGAAATCAAAGCACGGTGAATGGCGGCATTTATAACAACACTCAAAGTCAACCAGCTCATAGCTAAACCTTCCAAATGTTACTTTTTTAACCAAGCTCCCATTCCTAGGCCACATTATCAGCAGAGAGGGGGTCAAACCAGACCATGAGAAATTAAGGACTATCACAGACATACCAGTGCCACGTAACAAGAGTGAACTCTGAACATTCTTGGAAATAGCCGCATATGTCAGAAGGTTCATCCCTAGTTGAGGAGCTCTAACTGCCATCTGTCCTAATTACGGGCAAAACAATTTTTTTAAACGTTGTTGAGAGAACTAAATTTTGACAACTAAAGGAACAAATGGTTACCACCCCCCATCCTACAGTACCCCAACTGTGAAGGGATCTATGAACTGAAGATGGATGCCTCTGGCTATGCAATAAGAGAAGTGCTTATTATAAAAACTGCAGAAAAAAATTCTCCCCTATGGTGCATGAATCTAGGAAGTTGCCTGAAGGTGAACAAAGATACCTGATACATGACAAGGAACCGATTGCCAGTGCCCACTATCTAATGAAGTGACAATGCTATCTGGAGGGTGCACAGATATTCAAAGTGCTAACCAATCACAAGTCATTAGTATTCTTTAAGAATCAACAACTTCTATCTAGACAACAAGCTGAATGGATGCACCTCATACAGAGGTACCCCATAAAATTTAAATACAAAGCAGAAAAGAAAATACTTAGTGTAGATGCCCTATCAAGGCTATACTATAAGCATCTACTCTGCACTAATGGGGTGAACCTCAATTGGCCCATGTTAATCATGGGAAATCTCTAAGAAAGGTTACCATCTGGTACACCAATGAGGCCCAAGAAAAAGATTTTTTGAACAAGCACCTGTTCAAAAGCATATACATTACTCTACATCACATGTTACCAAGCAGCAATATCATACCCTAGGTACTGTCAACGCAAAAAGTTGAAACAATCCTTTGATATCACAGAGATCTGGGGCTCATCTGTAGTAGAAACTTGTATGAATATCTCAAGACACACTACTGGTGGCCTAACATAATGAACAATATTGAAGAAGTACTAAAACAATGCAGGGTCAGTGAAAAATACGCCCAATCCAAGGCTCCCCCAAATCAGTAATACCAGTGTCAATCACCCAACCTTTCAAAGTATGATCACTGGATATTGTGGGACCAATGCCTGGAAATAGCAAAGGCAAAGGCACATCATAACAGCTATTGACTATGCAACCAGGTGACCTATAGCCCAAGCTACAAAAGAACATAAAGGAAACAATGTAAGACAGTTTATTTGTAAATAAATCATAACTAAGTTTAGCAACCCTGAGCTCCTGATTACCGACGTAGGAGCTGAACTCAAAGCCATTGACACAAACATCTACCTTGCCAAGAATGGAATAAAGCACACCATAGCCAGCCCCTATTGTCTGCAAGCAAATGAAAGAGTAGAAAGACTTAATGGCTTCCCAGTAGAAGCCCGCAGTAAGCTATCTGCCAACAATTCAAAAGACTTGGTTGACATGCTATTAACAGCTCTTATAGTGTGCAGAACATAAGTTAACTGCAATACAGGCAAAAGCCTGTATGAACATGTCTATATGCATAAGCCTGCCATTGTAGCACTACCTCAGGGCCACAGTTACATCTGCCCAAAAAAGTGCTAGACAGCAGTGATCCTGATGTACAGTGGGCCAGGAAGGACCAAGAGGACAAGGAAAAAATAAAAGGCTGAGAGAAAAGCAATCCCACTACAACAAGAATGCTTACAAGTTGGGGATGAGATCTGGGTCTTTAAGCATGACATGCACAGGTTAGATCCAGAATTACCAGGACCAGGTATTGTCATGGAAGTCAAACCAAATACCCTTACCTTATCAAAGGAATCAGCACTTGTGCTGAGTTAAAACACATGCATCACAACCCACTCTGCCTATATAAAGGAAGGGTCACACAGCACAACTCATGGCTACTTGTTCCTGGCATAGAGCTGGATCAGTATATAGCCAGAATCCCTAAGCACTCTCAAGAATGCTCCTAAGGCTCCGCCTTCCAGGCTGAGAGGAGATGTTGCAACATCTACAGTTATACTCTCTCAAAAAATCAATCCTCTGGGTGATCCCCTGGCTAACTGTTAAGCTGGTGGCACTCTTATTGATTGCCCATCTAATATGGAGATTGAACCTTTTGAACCCTAAGTGGGACATTGCTTGGACAAGCCTCATGATGACCATGGTGTACATGGAGGGTGTGTGGCTTCTCATGGTACTATATAATCCTCAATAGAGTATTGATAAATTGTTGCTCTCCTCTTGATTCCCCTTTATCTCGTTTGTTATACTCCTCAGAAGTATATACTTGAAACTATAGCCATTTTTGTGTGATAGGTTGAGCTGCTGTTAGTGAAGAATAAGGGTTTGGTGTGTATCTTGTGTTGGGGATCTTTGCAATTAGCAGGTTTCTCTGTGAAGGGAGCATTTGTTTCTACCAAGAAGGTTGGGGGTTGTTTTTGGAGTGAAGTGATCTTGCTCTGGGGCGAGTATTTTCATTTTATCGCGATGGGATGTATGTTTTATTGATGGGATGTGGAGGGGTTTGTGTAGATTTGCAACTCTGATTTAGAAGATATCGACGGTATTCGTAAATTGAGTGGATTGACTTAGGGAGTTAAGCTTTATAAGAAAGGTTGGCTATTTCAAGAGTGGTGGGTTAGAGCTTAGCTTAGCTTCGATAAAGATTGATTTATAAATAGAAATAAGATGGGATGAATGTGTTTATAATGAGTTTAGGTGATAGATAATGTAGTGATTATAGCTTCAATGTGAAGCCAGCCTTGGTCAGGTCAGGGTCGCGGATGAAATCTTGGGCGTGGGTGGAGTCGATGGCGAGTTTGCATGAGTAGATATTGTTGACGATGGGTTGGGGTGTGATGACGCCTTCTGTATAGCAGGCGCGCGTCACTGTCAAGGCAGGGGAGTTCTGGAAATCGATTTGGGTGGGGTCGAAGCTGGCGTAGCTGGTGGAGAATGCGTTGGTTGAGAAGGCGATTGAAGTTCCACCAAGCGGGTGGCTGACAGCGGGCAGCTTGGAGCGTGCAGTGAGGGTATCGCGTACGGTCTCGGCATTGATGCGGGCGAGACTTGCCCGAACAAGTTGGCATATTTGGCTTAACGGTGATTCAAGGAGAGTTTTAACGGGTAGTGGGCTGGTTGCTGTGCCCATGCAGCCATTGCCAAAGGCGGTTGGGGGCAGGGATGGTTGGTTCAGTTTGCGTACATCGGCTATGCGTACAAGGGTGGTGGTGTCGGTAGGGTTGAGTTGGCGGGCACGAGTAAAGGCTCGCCATCCCAAGCCGAGCATGACGTCATCAGAGCTGACCCAAGCAGGCGCTATCTCAGCGTTGATTCTCTCTTTGAAGGCTTTGAATTTTGTATCGTCAATGGAAGCATAAACAAGTTTGATGAGCTTGTTTGGTGGAGGTGATGATGGGCTTGCAGGCTTTTCAAATTCGTTGTAGAGGAGTTTAGATCGTTCGTTGAGTTCGTCGTCGTAGCTGAAGAGATGGCGTGACTCCTTGATCAGAGGAGCGTCGGGTGTGCCGCAGTATATCATGCTCCATGTCTTTAGTAGTTCGTACGTTGAGCGTGCATCGACAATGAGATGGCATGTTGTGACTAGAAGCAGGATTGATCCACAATCAAATCTGCTGACCTTGGCAGTAAAGAGAGGATACTCTTGACCTTGAATGATGGCGTCATTCGCGGCGCGGAAGAGGAAGTCAGGATCCATTGTCTCGTAGCTGAATCCACTCGCCTTGAAGTCTTGAAACGAACCACTGATGTTGGTGCTGGCGTACCAAACGCTGCTCCTGCCAACGCAAACCTGCAGGGGTGAATTGGGCCCATCCAAGTTCATGGGAGTTCCATCAACACGCTCAA
The DNA here is from genome assembly GCA_014839935.2 of Entomophthora muscae. Classification (NCBI taxonomy): domain Eukaryota; kingdom Fungi; phylum Entomophthoromycota; class Entomophthoromycetes; order Entomophthorales; family Entomophthoraceae; genus Entomophthora; species Entomophthora muscae. Next base: position 84,052 of record QTSX02005074.1, on the reverse strand, counting down.
GCTTCCCCGTGATGATTGGTACGCGTTCAATGACATGCTTTAGTGAAGCAATCAGTCTATCGTCAGGCATGAACTCCTCTTCATGATTGATGTTCTCAAACGGAATAAGCAACGGAGTCCAAATAAAGGCTTCTGGATAGTCCAATGGGCTTAGTTTGATGACTTTGGTTTGTTTGGTTTTAAGCTTGATGACGTTCTTCTCGTGGGGGCCCTTGCCAACAATGCCCACCTTTTTGTGGAAGGCGTCCGGTGCGTATCCACCGTAGCATAGCGAGGTGATGGTCATATTGAAGTAGATTGTAATGATTTATCACTTAAATACTTGGCTAAGGATTCATGGGCGGGGGAATGTCACTTCGTGATGACAGAAGGTCCTGAGTTGTCATGTCTCGTGTTCATTCGAAGCTTACAATGGTTAAATGTATGGGCGCGTTATAAATGTCATATCAATTTTTATTTTTATTTTGAATGCATGTAGTTGGGTTATTAATCATAAAAACAAATCAGGGGTGGTGGTTTATTTACCACCCAAATGAAACCTTACTTGGTATATACCGTCATTGAAGCTATAATAATTAAACTAACCAAATATATTTCCATGATTTAATCCATATAAACAAATATAGCCATGAAGTAACATCTCCAATCTGACTACGCTCGACAAAACACTTGTATACTAAGCCCCTGAACTACATTCCACCTCACAAACATTTACCACCCTTTTAACCAATCATGACATCATAAACTCCGGCATGATCACATATATCCCTGAAACCCCAGTTAAATGTGTCATCTTAATCTTCTCGTAATTGACGTTCCAATTGAACTTATTTTGCAACATACAAAGAATGTCTTCATCGCTGGGCTCTGAATATACCGGTTGATACTGTGTAGGAGGATATGTTATGGCACCATAGAATTAGACTGAAGGGCATCATTACTAGATCCATCTCAAGGGGTAAATTGTTTAATTCGGCCACTCTATTTACCCCACATTGCTCCTTAGTCTCAGTCTCGCTGAAGGAGGTAGCATAAAGGGCACTGTAAACCCTGCCATCCAGGAACTTTATGGCCAGGGCGTTGAAACTGGGTCATCTGGTGGATTTAACTAGTCAGTAGCTGCCAAATGCAATACTTCCGACCCATCTTCATTCACCGCAGAGACACCCTGCTAGGAGAATACCCAACCCTTGGTCAAAATAATGCCCAGGAAAGTTAGATCAGGGGCCTTTCTCAAGCGGACAAGGTTACAATGTAGATTTAAAGTACTGGATAAAGATGTTCGCTTGATGAGGATTTTTCAAGGGGTGATTTTGGATCAAACATATTCAAGACCCCACGTGGTATACTATCGGCTTGCTTTCTCTAAACTGTCAGCGTAGGCATTGGTTGGGACTGGAAATCGTCGTTTTTGGGTGTTCAGGTAGCAAGTCTCAACCCACCCCGCCTGACATTAAAAGCCAGAGGACTGATCGCTAATATGGGATCTTTAATGCAGTTTCCCGGTGTTCTTGACGATATATATGTAACAGATCCAGGACCATGCAATCTGACTTACCATACTCGTTTTTGTTTAGACTCTTATTGCTGGACCCCTCTTACAACAAAGCTTCAGCGAGCTTTGTCTCAAGAGAGGCACTTTTAGGTTTAACACCTTGTTATCCTCCCTCCATCTTGTCATGTTTTCACACTCTTTTCTTCACAGAGTTTTAGACCTTCAATTTCTCTCCCAGCTGCGCCTCTCATTTGATGAAAGATCTCATCAAACCCTAACAATTGGCTCAACAAATCACAAGCATAAACATAATTTCCTTGAGCAGGTGTCCCTTCTTTAGCAAATTATTCTGAATAGAGTTCTTTAAAAGAAGATTTGACTTTGACCAATGACTCCTTTGGGAAAGTCTTTGCTACCTCAAGGTCCTCCCAGGCATCCTCCAGTGACCTTTCAGGAATCTCTTTACAGGCAGCAGCAGTTTCCACCCTAAGAACCCCAAACTTAGCTTTTTTGAATACTAATTGTGAAGGCATAAAATTTAAAAGAAAGATGAGGGGAAAGCGTTGGATTTTGACTTGAATATATTTATTAATGCTTATCTGTTTTCACTTATATACCAGGTGATGCATATTTGGTAGAAAATCTTTCCGGTTAAGGAATCACCCCTGGATTTCAATCATGTGACCTATGACGCAATGGCATCATCCAACCCAGATCTTTTACCCAAAAGATTTCCATACTCCCAACCTATAAGAATGTGCCTAATACATTCAGGAATTGCATGGCTCATTTTGTTGCAATGTATTGTTTCAGCCTGAAGCATTCCTAGCTCCCGGCACCAAACCTCTGTGAAGTTTCTCCAACTCTGATCTGAGCTGGCATTTTTCCAGCTGGGAGACGGCTGATCAAACCTAAATGCCAGGACACCATTGCCTGCATTTGGTCATTTTTTGTTAACTGATCCCTTGTCAATGACATTAATTAATCTTTGCGGTTAATTGATTTTATTCAATAACACCAAGTCTCTACTTGACACAGTCAAGTTTATTTTGGCCCTATGATTTTATTCTCATCAATTGTATCTGTGGGTGTAACTCAATCAATCTTTGGGGTTAATTAAATTGTTTGCAGAACGCCCAGTCCCCAAGATTGATCCAGCCAGCCTTGCCTTTATCCTGTAAGTTAGTTCAGCCTAACCATCAAGCCAATATTTTATCATCTGTTTCATATAGGCCCCAAGTTTTCAGGGATCTTTATCTGAATAATACCTTAAGATTTTCTATAAAAATGCATCATAAAAACACAAGAATTAAAATCATTCAGCATATTTATTTGGCTAAATGCGCCAGGTGGCTGTTGTATAGTCACATGGCACCCTTTTTCTCTTCAGGAGAGTCAGCCTCATCCTCCTGGACCTTAATTGATTTGATTTCCCATGGAACAGTTTCAAGAATTGAGGATGGGCTTGGGACCACTCTTCTCCCAGGGCAGCTCCCGCTCCTTGGACTAGGTAGTTTGGCCCTGGACTGACCAAGATAATCTTTATAGGCCCTACTCACTGCTGCATACCTCTTTGGGGTGCTTTTTGGGGCGCCTCAGATCAAATCACACCAGGTCTTCAACCTGAAAATGCTCTCAGGGAGCACTTCAGGCTATGAGTTTCATTCCACTGCATGCCTCTCTCTGACCTGCTCTTCTTCTGGCTTTGGAAAATAACTTTTGCATTTCAATTGCATGTTCTTCCACAGTGTTGCAATGTGCTAAAATGTGATGGATTCAATGGACATTAAATTTGAAGTCAGATCCAGAACGTAATTACACATAGGCAATCACTCAAAAAAAAGATTGGGAACTAGTGGATACCAGAGTATTCTGGATTCCACTTGAATCCTGTTGTAAATTGCGCTATTAATGCTATTTTGATTTGCCCTTCAAATATTGATAGTTGCAAAGATTTGACTGGTTTTGCCTTTGAGTTCAGAAATTCCTTGCCTTCTGTAAATGGGTCTATTCCAATGTCCACCCATTACGGATTGTCATACCAGTCTGTGACTGATCCTGGTATGATTTCAACCCCAACATGACCCCCTCTGCCACTATGTCTACCTAATGAGTGATCATTGGCCCTTGTCTATTATTTAAGTAGAATTGGTTCTCCTAATAAAGACAAGTTTATCCACATTTGTGTTGGCTTTTATAATCTTCAAGCTTTTCCTGTCCTTTCTGCCAAAAGGACTTTTACATCTTGTTTTCCAGGAAATTAAGGTATTTGCCCTTAATTTTGCCCTAAAGATAACCCAAGGCTTGCTTAGAACCTCAAATCTTTTTTAATAAAGATTTCCCGCTGTGTCCTCCAGGATGTTGTCCCCTGGAGCCAAACACAACAAATCCTCTCAGTAATTTGGCAATTTGGAGGTTACACAAAGGGGCAACAAAAAAGGCCTTTGATTCCAAAATTAAGGCTCATACTTGGCGCTTGAGTCCAGAAACCTAAATGGAGGTGACATCAATAATCCAATCACCCAATCAATCTCTACTCCCGGGGGCAAAATCAATAACCTATATTGATATTGATACTTTGATGATGGTATTGATGCCAAACCTGGCCTAATTCCCTGGCTTTTCATCCCACCACTTCCCCTCTACTGATTTCCCATCTCTCTATATATACTTGGTTTTGATATGAAATAAAGATAAGTTTTTACCCCCACATATTGTTCACTCCTAATTTGGGTTTACTACTGATAAGGAGCGCCTTTTGAGGAAGCTTTGAATATAAAAGTAGGAGGAGAAGAAGTATGTTTATTGAATAATATTTTAGGCTTATATAGCTTTAGCTGTGGCGGGGATATTAGTTGGACCAAACCCAGGGGCTGGTCATGTGCTGGATGGGTTCAAGTTGTTGGATACCTGGACAGTCATGTGATATTGGTTTGTTGCCATTTCCGGTATGTCAAATGGTATATTGGAAAGGCACCAAATTGGGCAATGACTGAATGTTAGATGTGATTGCAAAAGCCAGAATACTTGTACATCCAGACCCTTGACACACCCCTCCCTTAAGGGGTTACTCAGGTACATCAGGAGGGGGCTTTGTCTTGACAGCTGCTGCCTGATGTTCCTGGAGTTGTTTACTAGTGGGCATCAACTGGGTCAAGTGTTCTCCTTTTCTAGGGCAGAGGCAAGATCTTTGGTACTTTTTGTTGATGGGCTCTTTGATACCCTGGAATTTAACCAGGTAGGTGTTCCTGTCTGGTCAGTATCTGATGATTCTTCCTGGTCCCCTGTGTACTGAGTCTAGCTTCTTTCTGTTCCCAGCTAGGACCCAGATGGGTGAGTTGATGGGGAATGGGTCCTCTGTTGAGATTACCTTTCGAGTTTTGAGCCTCTATATTTCAGCCAGTTTGGCTTTGAGGTGTATGTGTTATAGAGCTGGTTTCTGTTCTACTGTGGGAGGTTTCCCCGGGGGGGGGGGGGTCTTTACATATGTTGGTTATTGCAGGTGACTATTTCTGGCTTGTACCCATAGGTTAGCTCAAACGGTTAATAGCCTGTCCCTTGGTTAGTACAAACCTGTGATACTAGTAAAGCGTGTTTCACGAAGAGGGGCCATGTGTCTTTGGCTTTGCCATCCATTATTTTTTCCAGTGTTCTGATAAGGCTGCTGTTCAGGCGTTCAACTCTGCCGTTGGCCTGTGGCCTGTAGGGCGAGGTTGTGGAGTGCTTAATGTTCTTTGTTTTTGGATTGTTGTTCACTACATGGACTGTTAGCTTTTTTGCTCCATCTTTTATGATGTAGTCTGGAGTGCTGTAGTCCACTATGATTGCTTTATTGATGAATCAATTTATTGTTTCTGCCTTGTGATCTTTTGTTGCCCAGAAGATGGGCCAGCAAGTGGCAAAGTTGATAGCTACAATTAAGAAATGTTAGTTTGTTTTGGTTTCTGGGAAGGGTCCCACTACATCCAGTCCCAAACCTTAAATGGTTTGGGGTCAGGTACTGGGTTAACTGTTGGTTGTGGCGCCTTGATGCTGGCATATTTTTCATATACTGTACACTTTTTTAGGACATCAATTATGTCTTGCTTCAGGTTGGTCCACCATACTATCTCTTTTAACGTGAGATATAGGTTGTTAGCCTTTGTGTGTCCTAGCAGACAATGGTGTCTTAGTATAGTGTCAACTCTTTGTGCAAGTGGGATGTATGGAATGTGTTTATCCTTGATGATTTGGTATACTATGCCATTTGATATGTGGAAATGTTTTTCATTCCTTACTAGTGTATCATGGGTTAGTTGATGTGTTGAGGGATCTTTTCCTTTTGTCTTGTACTCAGTGTTGTATAGGTTGGGCCAGTCAGGGTCCAGGTGGTCAGGGTGATCCTCTCTTGGCTGGCATAGCCTGGAGAGAGCATTGGACGTGACCAGCTCTGCCCCCTTTTTGTATTGAATGTCCAGGTTAAGCTGTTCCAGCAAGGACATCCATTTGGCTTGGCGCCGCAGGAGTGCGTTCTGAGTTTTGAAATAGATTAAGGATTTGTGGTCAGTTAGCACTCGGACGTTTAAATGTCCTTCCAGATAACATCTCCATTTCTTGCATGATATATTGCTAGCAATTCCTTATTGTGTATTGGGTATCTCTGCTCAGTATTAGTTATTTTTCTGCTTTTGTATCATACTTGCAGGAAGTCTTGCTGCCCTGGCTGGCAGATGCGCAGGACTGCACAGGACTGCACCAATGGCAGTGTTGCTGGCATCTGACTCAAGCTTGTAGCACCTGTTACTGTTAGGGTATTGCAAGATTGGTACTTCAATCAAAGCTTGTTTTAATGACTAGAAATTCTTGTTGGTTTCTGGAGTCCAGATGAATTTCTTTCCGGCATTACCTTTGGTTAGGTCATTGATTAGTGTGGTGAGCTTTCCGCAGTCTTTGATGTATTTCCTTAGGTAAGCTACCATAACAAGAAAGCATCTAACTTGTTTCACAGAGGTGGGGTGTTGCATGTTATTTATGGCTTTTATTTTATATGAGTTTGCTTTGATGTCACTGTCAGAGACAATGTGGCCCAAGAACAAGAGTTAGTTTTCCATAAATTGGCACTTACTAGGCTTAGTGTATAGTTTGTGCTTTGCAAGTTGATTGAGTGTCTTGCAGACATGCATGAGGTGTTCCTCTTTTGTTTTTGAAAATATGATGATGTTGTCAAGGTAACATAATGTGTTTGAGAGGCCGTTTAGCGCTTGGTTCATCATGGTGACAAACGTTGTGGGAGCGTTGGTCATCCCAAAGTTCATTGTCTTACATTCAAACAACCTAAATTGCATGTGGAACGCGTTTTTGGTATGTCCTTCTCTTTGACTTCAACTTGGTTGTAACCAGATGTGAGGTCAATTTTTGAGAAATTTATGCTCCAGAGGGCCTTGAAAATAGGTCTTCAATGAGGGAAAGTGGGTATTTATTCTTTACTGTACTTGCGTTTAGTGCTCTGCAGTCAGTAACTAAGCAAAGAGATCCTTCTTTCTTCTTTACAAAGAAAACTGCTGCTCCCACGGGGATTCAGACAAGTGAACAAATCCTTTGGCTAGGTTGTCCTTGATGTGGGCTTTAAGTGTTTGGGTCTCCATGGGGGAGAGTCTGTAGAGGGGTGCAGGCTTGGGCATGGCTTTGCATAAGTCAATGCCATGTTTGACCTCTTGTTTGGGGGGTAACTCTCTGAGTTCTTCCTTGAATACATGAGTGTATTCATTTAGGAGTGCCACATGTTCTGGGCATTGGATTTTTTGTGTTTGTATATTATTAAATTTGGATTACCTCATTATGCGGAGGGTACTGTCTTTGGTTAGATGTTCAGAGTCATCTTGATTTATGACTTAGACAAATACTGTATCTTTTAGAATTAGGTTGTTGGGTTCTTTGAAAAATTAAAAATGACTCCATTGTGTTTTATTGCCATGGTTTTTGTTTTCTAACATACGCTGGGATTCACTTGAGTGAGCCAGTCCATGCCTTCTACAATGTTGTAGTTTATGTTGTTCATGACAAGTCCTTTGATGAACGTTTCTATGCCTTGGAGGTCAATTCTAAAGGGAGTTGTTTTGCCTTCAAGTAGAACTTTTGATTTGTCTGCCATTCTGGCGTATTTGAAGTTGGATTTAACAACTGGTATTTTGTACTTGGTTACAAAAGATTTGCTAATCATAGTGTGTTGTGAACTAGAGTCAAATAAAATTTTATGTGTATGTGATTTGTAAGTGCATGGATAGACAAGAAGTTGTGAGCAATCTTTAATTTTTACGCTCATAAAAATGGAGGATTGCGGGACACAGGGGATGCAAGCAGCAAAGTTTGTGCCTTGGTACTTCTTCTTGTTGTGTTGGGGGTAGACAGGGGCACTTAAGCCTGTTCCCCCTCCTCTTTTCCCTGTTCCTCTGTTTCAAGACCGTTGAGGTCAGAGAATGTGGGGTCAGATTTGTAGCAGGTTGCTACTTCAGCGGTGTTCTCTTTCTTGGGATGGGAGAAGTTTGCGCTTTGGCTATGATTGCCATGGTTATAATTGGAGTTGCCGTTGTTATGGTTGGTATTTTGGCGCTCATTGCCATTTTGCATTCTCTCTGCCATTGCTGTTTGAGGAGCGGTTTTTGCGTGCAGCATATTCTATGTTAGTGCGTTTTTCAGCATGCTTGGCTTCAGCAATGAGCGCAGGCATGGAGGTGTTAGCCTCTGGGCAGATGAGGGCAGCAACAGAGGGTTTTATTCTATTGATGAATGATGCCCTAGTGTGTACATTATTAGCTTGTGCTGGGTTTTGAATTTTACAGTGTATTTCTTCAAATTCATTTGTGTAGGCTGTGATAGTGGTCTTCTGAGGAAGATTGCTGAGCTGTATTGTAATGTCTTGGAGAGATTCAGTGACGCAGAAATTGTGGGTGATGTCATCTTTTTGCTCTTCCCAGTTGTCAATCTGGTTGTGGGTTTGTGAGCCAACCCTGGTGGCAAAGCAGTTAGCTGCGGTCTTGTATAGGCGCTTGCTGGCTTTCTGGACCCATTTTTTGTGGGGGATGTGGCTGACACGGAGTTTAGCAGCTGTGTGATCTAGCAGTTGATGACGTTTTCTTTGTTTTTACCAAAGAACTTGTCAATACCAATGTATTTAGTGTTGGCAACTTCACCTGTGATGGGTGGTTGTGCGTTTGTTTGTGGTTGGAGGGAGCAACTGTATTGAATTATCTTGGCGCATGCTTTGGGCATGACCAGACCTTTGAATATGGTGCATCCACTAGGAATATCTTCATTGATGTTGTGGGCGCAGAAGTACGTTTTCAGGTATCCTGGGATGTGGCCTGGTTGAGTATGTGGGCAAAGGTGGGCAGGTTCTATTAAGTAATTTTCTCTTTCATTGGCGTTGTCAAAAAACTGTAGTGCTATCAGTGATAAGGAGCGCCTTTTTGGGGAAGCTTCAAATATAAAAGTAGGAGGAGAATAAGTATATTTTATTGAATAACATTTTAGGCTTATATAGCTTTAGCTGTGGTGGGGATATTAGTTGGACCAAACCCAGGGGCTGGTCATGTGCTGGATGGGTTCGAGTTGTTGGATACCTGGACAGTCATGTGATATTGGCTTATTGCCATTTCCGGTATGTCAACTGGTATATTGGAAAGACATCAAATTGGGCAATGACTGGATGTTAGGTGTGATTGCAATAGCCGGAATACTTGTCATCCAGACCCTTGACACTACCCTGTATTCAGGCATAGTAATTGAACAACTACCAGGGCTAATCCTTGCTAGCTATACCCCAAAGTCCAGAATTACAACATTTGGCGCTCAGGGCCATTTTTGAACAAGCGCCTGGTCCTTCCAACCCCAGCAATCCCTTATTAGTGGTGGGAGGGATGCTTTCTGGCAAAAAAACACCTACCACAACCTGCTCACTGGTCTGGCCCAACTCCAACAATTCATGGATGATGCCCCTAGCTCTCACCACTTGGCAACCAAGCCCCCTACTATTGACCGCGCCCCCACCCATGGGAGTGGATGCTAATGCCAGTCCCTCTGAAGAAGCCATCTGGCATCCATAACCAGGATGGACAAAGGAGCGGATAGCAAAGGTCAACAATCACAACTTCTGATTATCCAACATCCCTCTGGGGTGATATCCATGAAGAGATTTTGTAACATAAGCCTGGTAAACCTGGACCAACTTTGTAAGGACCTCTGAGCATGGGAGCATGTGAAGGACTACATCCAGCACTTTGCCCACCCAGCCATCTGCCACAATCCAGTATACTTGGGGCGGCTACAGAGCTTGATAAAAGATCAGGGAATACCGGTGGCAAACCAGAAGTTGTTTCTTCAGCTTTTATACCACAGTCTGACTACCAACTTTGAGTTAATGAATAACCAGCTCTTGGAAGTGATGACGGTCTAGAACAGCATTATCCCCTGGTCTGAAGCGGTTGAGCAAGGAATGAACTCTTTAGTTCCCCATCAAGTGATCCCAACCCTTTACCACCAAGGGTTGAACTCTAACTGGATGGTCACAGTGGCAGCACACATCAAACAGAATGGACCGGTCATCCGTGAGCTGGTCCAGGAGGTGACCATCTTGGGACAACACCTGTCAGCTCTTCCCTTGGCGGCCCCCAGCCAACCTGTGATATCTACTCCTTCCCTTTGAACGCAATGATGAATAGAGATATATTAGAACTCTATGACCACCTATCAAATTTGCAACATGGAGTGAAGAAAGCAGGAATTGACTTGATTTTCATCTATCAAGAGTTTAGCAAAGTCAAACATAAGATTTATAGGTTCCAGGCTTAGAAGGACACCTTGTCTAGCTGGTGCCAAAGCCAAGACAAACCAACACTGAGAAGATCTCAAAGCTCCAAGAGGCACTGATCAACCAGAAGAAGAGGACTTAGATGTCACTTTCCTGGAGAACCAGGCCTACACAGATGAACTGGATGAGCAAAAGGCACTGATGGCTTCTATTCAAGACCATTTGGAGAGAACAAACAGCAAAATGGCTTCACTGGAACAGAAGCTGGATAGTCTCCCAAACCAACACCAGCACAGGGAGACTAGAAGCCAATCCCAAGGAAGCTACTGGAACTCATCTGGGCAAGAAGAGTATCACAGCCTGGACAGCAACAAAGAGACCAACCAGAAGCTCACATGTTCTATCTGAGTACTAGAGGTGGTGACAGAGAATGGTGATCCATCCACAGTTACCATTGAAGATACTGTACAAGATCTTGAAGCTCAACAAGAGGAGGCATGCAAGGCTGCCTCTGAAGCCGGCTTTGCTGCCTCCAAGGCCAACCTCAACAGACCTGCTTTCCCTATTTGGTAGGCTGCACCAGCTACAACTGCGGCCCATAACACTTCACCCTTCTTTAAACCAGCTAACCTCCCCAGGTTTGACAGAAAGAGTAATGTAGCCATGTTCCTCCGGCTATACCAGAACTCAATGTATGGGGAAGATGAGGCTATGAAGGACGCTACCATAATCAACTGTCTGGACACTGACACACAGACACTGATACTACCCTGCCTCCCAGAGAATGGCTGGACTTACGCCAACATCTCTCAGGCCTTGATGAAAGAGTTTGGTAGCCAGGATGCCCTCCTAGGAAAAATGATGGACTTTGCAGATACTAAACTCAAGGTGGGAGAAAACTTGGAGGAGTTTACTTCCAGATTCTACCTGGAAGCACAGACTTTGGCTTTCATGAAGGTAGTGTTGTTCATTGATGTACAGTAAGCACTTCTCAGTGCAGTATGGATCAACAGAGAACTTTCTTTTGCCTTAAAGTCTGGAATCTACACCACCCAGACAGTCCCTGACCTGATCTGATTGCTGTGAACTTACAAGGAAGATTTTCAGATCCCTCTACCTAAGGGAACACCCAAGCCCCCCACTGAAATCAGAACCAGAAATTTCAGTACTGATGGTTTGAAGGCGGTTGAGCCCAATCCTGGTACTTTGAACAACTCAGCACGCCTTTGCTTCAAGTGTAACAAACCTGGGCACCTCCCCCAGGATTGTAAATCCCCACACAAGGTCTTGGTTGTAGGCATGGAGGACGCTGAGGAGGACTACACAAAGGACGCTGATATTGAGGAGGACAATGAGGACCAGTCAAAAACTACTAAGCAGCCAGGCCAAGGAGAAATCCTTGGCTGCCTTTGTAATTTTGACACCCTCATCTCCCCCCATACCTCTACCCCCAAAAAACCTGCTCTGAGACCTGCTGCCTTACCACCCTCTGAGTTAATTCCTAAGAAAGAGCCCTACCTGATTGACTTCAACTCTCAACCCTTAAAAAAGGATACTGACTCAGAAGGAGTTCAAGAGGTCCTCCTACATCAATCTCTCACGGTTAACACTTGAACCCATTAGACAATGCTTTGCCCTGAGGTGGTCATCCCACAGATAGCTTGGAAAACGGTCTCCTTACTGTATGCCAAACAGCTGGCTCAACCAGGCGTGGAAGTTATCCACAAGGAGGACAGCACTGAACAACTGACTAAGCTGCTACCTACTGTAAATGTCTCAGCCCCTCTGGAGTCCCTCAAGGAAGCAAGCCCAGCTGTAGGAGCTGCCATGGCTACCTTCCTAGAGAATTTCAAAGGACTGAACGTGCACCAGGTCTCCACAATTGTAGAGATCAGAGAAGACCACTAGGATTGTACTTATATCAGCCTGGTAGTAAACAAACCCCACGTCTGAGCCATACTGGATACTGGTGCTCCAGGGAACATTATATCCTTACGGCTGGTCAAGAAGCTAAAACTGGCACCATAATTGGATTATCATGAAGAGTTTGGTACAGCTAGGCCACAGACCACTAGAGCAAAAGGAGCTTACTCTTCTCTCCCTCTCTGCTTCAGAAAACTAATGGTAACTTCTCCTGCTATAGTTCTGGAGAATAACAGCTATGACATCCTTATTGGAACTAGCTTTATGGTTCAGCATATCACTGTGACCAACCATGGAGATCATATGTTTGGGATCTTAGGCCACTCCATTTCTATATTCTACCATGGCAACCACCCTTCTGACCTGCCCTTACAATGTTTGCACTACATCAACCTGGAAAACACAGATAGAGAACTGCCAGTTGCATATACACTGCAGAGTAAGAAGGATAAGGTGTTCCCTCTCTTGGTGGGAGAAGCCAAGGGTATTCCTGTGTATGCATATTCCATAGTGTTCATACCACCAGTCTTGCAAGAAATTAATAACACTGGTCTATCACTTGCACTTCCCACTGGTACTCATAGGGAGATTTTTGGCATCCCCAATACATCTCAGTTGGAGCCATGGGAGCACCAGGAATCTTCATGCCCAGCAATCAGGAAATCTTGGTGTTGCTGGCTAAAATGAGTCACCAACCAATGACTGTCTTCAAGTATCAATTTATGGCCACATATGTTTAGAATAACATGGTAACCTGCAGGAAGCTTCTCCTTTCACAGACTTCTCAGAGCTGGGCTTACCCTGTGAGCAACCAAGAGTTCTGTCAGTCATCAATAGTGAGTTGCTAACAGGCCTCTCCAAAGAGCAAAAGGACCTAGCTATGGATCTCTTTGCTCAATACAGGAATGTGTTTGCTAAATATGACTATGACCTTGGGAAGGCAGTAGATGTAGCATATCACATTGATACCCAGGATAGCCTCCCAATTTGCTCTAGATTAATACAACATAGCCAAGCTAATCATGCTGTGACTAACAAAGAGCTCCAGAAACTACTGGTTACTGGACTCCTGGTTCCCAGCAAGAGCCCTTGTGCTTTCCCCTGCTGATTTTCAAGAAGAAGGATGGTAGTAATTGAGTGATGATTTACTAACACTGTCTGAATGTAGTCACCAAGAAGGACTCCTACCCACTTCTTTGCATTGATGATACACTGGATCAGCTGGGAGGTGCCAAGTTCTTTAGTACAATGTAACTTATCATTGGGTATTGGCAAATTGACCTGCCTCCTTCTGGTCAAGAGAAACGCGCCATCATTACCAACCAAGGGCTTTTCCAACCCACAAAGATAGCCCAAGGCCTATCCAATGCACCAAACACCTTACAGTGAGTCATGTATGCAGTGATGGGAGATCTCAAGCTCTCCTGTGTCCTAGTATACCTTGATGACATCAATGTCTTCTCTTGCACCTTTACCAAACACTTGGGCCATCTGGAGGAGGTTTTCAAGCAGCTCTTAGCTGCCAGTCTAAAGCTGAAGCCAAGTAAATGCAACTTCTTCAAGAAGCACCTAGAGTTCTTGGGTTTTATCATCAGTTGCAATGGACTCCGCCCTGTCCCTCTCAAGGTTGAGGCCATTGTAAATATGCAGGTGCCCTCTAGTAAAAAGGGATGTCCAAGTCTTCCTGGGGATGATATGTTACTATCCCTGCTTTATCCCCAATTTTGCCACACTAGGGGATGAACTCTTCCAACTCCTTTGCGCCAATGTATACTTCTTCTGGAGCCCAGCTTGCCAGAATGCATTTGAGGCCCTAAAGAAGACTCTCACTGCTGCACCTGTGCTGGCCTACCCAGTTTTTACAGATCCTTTGTAGTTCACACGGATGCCAGCTTGACAGCCATTGGTGGTGTGCTTTCTCGGCTGAACACTGATGGATTAGAACATCTGGTGGGTTACTGCTCTTTCACCCTCAACGTCCATGAGAGGAACTACACGGTAACAGAATGTGAGTGCTTGGCAGTGATTTACTCCTACCAATAATTCAGGGTGTACCTTCATGGAGTACACTTCAAAGTTGTCACAGACCATGCTTCCTTGCAATGGCTGAAGACAATGAAAGATCCTGAAGGTTGGCTAGCATATTGGGCCATCAAGCTACAGGCATATGATTATGAAATCATTCACTGAGCTGGCGGAATCCAACAAAATGATGACTGCCTCTCTTGTCTGCCTACTTTTGCTTTAGTCTCCCCCATGGCTGACATTCTCTATGATAAACTCATGGAGGATCCTTCTTTGTGGGGGGAGGAATCAACAGAAATACAGAAGGCCCTCAAGAAGCTAGCTGTTGACACTAAGGTCTCCAAGGGACAGCTCCTAAAGCTTTATGGGGATTCCTGGCTTCTGTATATATGTACATCTCTGTGCATGGACTCAGTGGTAGCTGCACACAAGACTAATGGGCACAGTGGTATTCAGAAGACACTAGCAATGCTACAACAACATTGCTTTTTGAAAGTAATGCACACAGATGTGATGGAGACTTTAGCCTCTTGCTATGACTGTAACATCAAGCGCCCAAAGATAGCCAAGTTCCAGCACAGACTAGTCCAACCAGGGTTTGCCTTTCATACAGTGGCTATTGACGTAGTGGGTCCCTTGCCAGTCACCAACAGCAAGAACAAGTTTATTATTGTAGCTGTGGATCACCTGACTAAATGGGTAGAGGCTAAGGCTATCCCTAACCTGTCCGCCCTGACCACTGCTACATTCATACTGGAGAACATAATGTACAAGCATGGTTGTCCCAGCAGCTGCCAGAATTAAATCATTATGAAAGTTAACTTACTATATGTCAACAATAAGAATTAAAAATACTTTAATGTTGACAGCATTGGAAATTCAGAATTAAGTTTCTACTCATGCAGACTACTAAATGTTGACACTTTTTTAATAAGCAGAAACCTGTTTCCTGAACATTTTACTTAATAAAAATTAAGCTTCAGAATACTTTATGGGTAATATAATCATGTAGAATCCAAAAAAAAAAAAAAAAAAAATTTAAAGCTA